>CM036942.2:15665518-16265518 GCA_020352615.2 Yoshiicerus persimilis
CAAATATGTAGAGACATAATCTTGGCAGATGTAACAGCCTGGTCTAAATCCACTAAAATCTTAACTAGAGAATTGTCCGGGTTAAGATTCGTCCGACATGAATTTCTTCCTTACCATTTTGCGCTAGTACATACATACATACCTGCTACCAATTTCTTATACACAAAGGCATTCTTTTAATATGTATCTATAGCATTGTGAATGTCATATACCAAAAGAGCTAGACTGGGTAGTAAAAAACTTCCTGAATGAATTCTCTTGTGGTATCCTGATTGCATGCAACACGCAATATCTTCAAGAGAAAGCATAAGGGCTCAGATGTGGAAAGAATTTCATGTGCCAAAAGACGCTTAACTTTGTTCAACTGTATTATTAGGTATGTTGCTTCTGGATTCGTTATGTGCGTTGTTGCTCACCATCAGTAGCACAAGTGCATGACCTAAAATCAAATCTTTTACAGCTTCAGGCATTCCATATATTTCGGATGAGAATGCGGGTCATGGGGGTTTCTGATGCTATTATTGCTATCACATATCTAATGTAATGTGACATGATAAGGCCCCTATGTGTCTCATCCGTTTGCTTATCAGAAATACCACGGCAAAGTTCAGAAAGAAGCTGTACAATTCCTACAATACAAATCAACCAAAGTTAATTATGTGGCTAAAGTAAATTGTTTACGGGCTCACATTTAATTCCTTTCCTGCCTGATACGATTTTCCTATCATCGGATGAAAATGAACCTCATTCACTTATTAGATTTCTTAGAATGAAAATATACTCAACCAGTAAGATTTGACATAGGTAACCCAACAACTTATTTAAAATAAGTCTATGAGGGCCTATATTACAGTTGACATCCTCATAAGAAAAGAGAGTTAAGACTTGTTCATAATTTTAAAATATGGCATATTTACCTTGTACAGAGGTAAATAAAAAGAGAAGACATGAATTTGGTTGAAATGTGTTTATTTCAAAGCTGGAATCAAAAAAGTTACCAAATTACGGCACACTCTGTCTCACAACAGTTAGAGATTTAGGGGTTACGCTTGTATTTTGCCGTAATTGAGAATATGGAATAGGTGTTGGAGGATTTTCAATTAGGACTTGCAGATCCTTTGCATACCAATGCACATCAATCCATTTTCCAAATTTATTTCCAACATTTTCCCAATGCCCAACACTGGAGAACCCCAATTTCATATGTAACTGTACACTTCCTTCGTTTTCACCAGAAATTATGGCTAAGGCTTTAAAGTACCCTTGTTTGGCTAAAATATTGAATAACTCATTATATAAAAGTGTGGCGATTCCCATTTTTCTATACTTCGGGGCAACGTAGACTGCAATTTCACATGCCCATTGGTATCCCACTCGTACTCTGTGTTTACAGGCGTATGAATAACCACCAATAGATCCATCTTCGGTTTCGTACACAAGCCATGGAAAATCTCTCAGTGTTTCAGTAATACGTTTTTTCATTTCCATTTCTGAAGGCACGTCAAATTCTAAAGAAGTTATGGAGTTTATGACATATGGAGAGTAGATTTCCAATATCTCTTTCCAGTCTTCCACTCGTGCGTTTCGTATTTGGAATTTTGATGGAGAATCCATCGTTCAGCTGCTCCGTTGTATTAAACCTGAAAATAATTTGCATAGTTATTCAGCATTGTATCATCCCTTTTGTATATTCCTTCGATGCATGAAATAATACTCAGGTGTTTCACGGGGTTCAGAAGAAAACCTGCAGAGAAGTTCACGTGCTTGTGTCATGTATAATATTGTTTTTGATAAAGTATGTGATAATATTTACACAAACGACAATAATAAATTGCATCCATTGTAAGAGTAATGGCACCCAAGCTAAAGTTGACTCACCTCAAAAAATAAGTCTTTGCGTGATCCTTGCAGAGCTTGTAAAGTACACAAGTACCTTTTTTGGACGGAACGATAGGTATATCTGTACAAAGAACTATAGCGATACTAACACATTGATTAATTAATAGATTCTGATAAATAGGATTAGCAGTAGCGGCAGAAAAATAAACAAAATTATTAATAAGTGCAGATGTGCCAGTAGAAGTAAACACTTGCTTGGGATGTAATTTTTATTATTAACAGAAACAGATGGTTAGAGGAACTAAAGGAAAACTGCCGCACTTTTAAGTGTATTTATTACAAGTGTATGTATAAGTATACTCTGTAAAGTTTACATTAACTCCATAAGTAAGAATCACAGTGGGGGAGGGATGTATCACATATTGATAGGCGGTAAGCATTGTAGCTATCGGTTTATTCCACTCTAAACAGCAATACTAAGAATATTAGTAATTACATTACTAATAAAAATAATTAGCAATACTGTAATATGTAAATTTGTCAATGCGTTTACTTCAAATATTCTGATCCCTGATAAAACATTCATAAATGAACTTCAGATATAGTCAATACGTTCGTTTGCTATTACAAACGTCACTGTCACTGTAGCAGAATTGTAGCAGGAAGTTTATGTGAACATATTATTATTATGACATGTTGTAATATTGGTTTAGGCAAATTCTATACTACAGTGTAGTACACAGTAGATAATAGATACAGAAACGGTTCTCTCTTAAAAGGTACTCTCGTCAGAGATGATTTTAATAAAATTTCAACTCTTTCCATTCTGGAGTAATACAATTCCAACAGGGGTACTCGCTGGAAATACAGCGTATGGAAACACAGCGTGCGTTGGGGACAAAATACGGGTACCCAGAAAGGAAAAAGTTGAATTTTAATTATTCTCTGACGTTTTACCTTTTAACAGCGAAAACAACCGCTGCCCTAACTATTTTGAATGTGTTATATAACAATATGCATGATTACATATACCTCACGTGTAAGCTACCGAGAAGGGTGGTGGTATATAATGGTAATAATATAACAACTGCAGCTACAAGCTATTAATATTATTAGATAATTTTATCGTACCTTACAAGACCCGTAAAGATCACGGCTATTGTACTTTGGTGGTATAGTAGTATAATCCTTCATTCTACTATGCCGTGTTTGCATATTTTATGTACATCAAGACTTTTTAATATGCTCTTTGCTACAGCCTACAGCTAATATGTACTTGTTACTTGAACTTATTATCTTTGAAGGTCATGATAACATGCTAACCTTTCAAATATACTTTTCAATGTTGGGCAAACTGACTTACAGAGTAGTTAATACTGGTAAAAACAAAACAAATGTAAAACAACTCAAACGCAAATAATGGAGAAAATTCAATAAATTTAAAAAGCGCTTTAGACCATACGGCGGACAAAGTTCCTCGTTAAATTGGCTATTTGACCCTCCTAATAAGCGATTTATATTTTTGGATAAACCCATAGGTATATCAGTGAAATGTAAGTAATAATTAGAATTAAATTAAAGCGTTTTATTTGCAAGTGTACATAAAAGGTAATACATATTTTACTAAAGCAATATACAATTTTAGCTATACGCAGCTGTTGGTACAGCCATTGTTACAGCTTGTTCACAGAACAACCTTTTCGGTGAAAATTATTTTTTATTTTGAGTGAGTAACGGGTAAATGTAAATTTTCCATCCAGGCAAGTTTTAGTGCATATTTCATTAAAACGACAATAGCAGACTAATGCTTTTATGCAGTTTATGTATCAGGCCATAGAGCAACGCATATGTAGTAACCGAGTAGCATATCCATAGCTCCCCCAACAGTACCCGGAGTTACCGGACATGGCCCAAGTTTTAAGCAAACAAGTCTAAAAGTACTAAGAACTCGTCTTAGTTGCCTTCTTAATGGATTTTCAAAAGCAAGATAATGTTTAAACGCACTTATGAATTCTTCAGATGCAGGAGTAACTCGAGACATGATAGTAAACATTCTCAGCATCATCAATATACAAGCGGAAGAATCTTCGAGAAACCAAAGAACGGCAAAGAAATCGAAATCTGGAAGCTTGAGCAGTTGCATCATCATAAAAACATCAGAAATGAATTGGCAATACCCAATTGTGTGTACTCCTACGATTTTATATGAACACCAATCGTTCAACTGATCAGAGACGAGCATAAGCCTCTTGTAATCAAACAGTAAAGTTTTGATATCGTATTTTGTGCCTTTAGCAATATATTTGGGATCAAGTGCTTTCTTGCTATTTGAAATTGGCTGAATAGTCTTCACCACTTCGTTTGCAGACAGATTCTCTTTTTCACCTTCCCTGCTCTGATTTTCTTTCGTTGTTGATAATTTGTTGTCATCGCCCATGGGATTAATTTCCTGTAACGAGTTCAAAGTTTCTGTCATGGCTTCCAGAGTGTACGTGAGTTCTGCCGCATTTATTGAGCTGAGACAAACAACACTAACGTAGCCATTCCAAGCTTGCCAAAGAAACAAAAACTCATGTATAGCAAATAGTGTTAGCAAAGGCCCACTTTCTTCTTTGATGGCTGCATAAGTGTACACAGAGTACTTTGGAGCTGCTAAGAATTGTACCACGATGAAAGAATCTCCAACAAGGCAAATAGCGCTGTGTAAATAGTAAATGTAAATAACAACGAGTAGTTTTAACATTTGCAAATATTTGATCTAAGTATGTAAGAATAAAGTAACAGAAATAAAAGTGAATTTGAGTAATTTATGTATTATATATTATAATTGAAAAAGTTTTCATACGTGTGAATGAAAACAGTGTGCCAATTAATGTGATCCAATTTTTTCTTTAGCTCGCTCGGTTTTCCAAGTTTATCAAATATTTCATTTTCAATTTTCCATAATTGAGACAGAACTTCAAATAAAGGATATTGTCTTGTCCAGATATTTAGTTCTTGCAATATTTCTCCACACATTAAAATCCAAAGTAAAGCTGACATCTTATCCAAAAATTCTACTGGACCATAGTACCCTTGTACAAGAAAAAGTAAATATACTAGCTTAGCAGTTGTATTTAAGGTAACAAAAACATATAGAAATTTTCCTATCCAATGTCCAGGTTTTATTTTCAATGATCCATTTTCATCCACGACTATAACAGTAAGGGAGACCGAAAGCCAACTTAACAGGTTTATTGCCTTGCGGTGGTAGTCTGTATATTCTGTACTTGCTTCTTTCATTTTCGTAGGTTTACCACTATTCTCTAAATTGTCTCCAGAACAAAATTATTACTAGAAAAGAGGAAAAGTTAACATGGTATGCCCCTTTTATAGTTAGACTCATAATTGTGCATTTTGAGCAGGAAACTCTAAGGTCACATTATAGTACATGTACACCGGAATACCCCAATAAAAGTAGGACGTCCATCCCAAGGGATTATTTTGCCAAAAAATTGTGTATTCCTATTCCTAATGTGTTCTGAACTTTGTGTAATACGACCACAACTGAACAATCATTATTGACCTATGCTTCTTATGCTGTATTGTAATACTATTGCTGAATTGAATTGTTTGGTGCGACTATGAAATGTTAAATCGTACCATCTTCGTGTAACATATTCTAAGATACGATATTAAGCATACTGTAGCTATGCGCTATGCTTATGCTGTGGATTGGAACTGTTTCTGTGTATTATTAAACTACAAGAAACCTGTAAACCTGTAAAATGCTGACTCGCTATCCTAAACATTATTACATTCTAAAGAAGCTATATACCAGTTGTGTAGTATCCACTATTGAAAATCTATTTTTCTATTATCCATTACTACACTTCTCAGAAAATGGTTCATTTTGGTAAGACATGTTAAAAACCTACTTTGATATTAAATAGAATTTTGTCGAAAAGAAAAAGGAGATGTACTGGTTAATTAGCAAAGACATTTCCTTGTTGTCTTTTCTCTTGTCGTTTACGTGATCATAACCAGTGTAGAGAGTGCCATTTAGCATTCACCATAGTTGGTAATTGGCATTAAACGGGAAATTACTTTTATGGTGGTAACTGGTAACAAATGGTAAAAATTGCTTTAAAATGGTTAAACAAATCTCCGACTTCCACAGGAGCTGTACACAGATAAAAACTACCTGTAAAGAGAATCTTTTTGTGAATTCTAAACTAATGTATAAGATGATTTAGTACAATTATTAATAAACAAGTGAAAGCAAAGTTTTTGAAAAAGTGGAATTATTTTTGTGCTAGTATTATCAACCTTTCTCACACAGTATATCTTGGTTTTCAAATAGTTGGAGTTTCATTCGTGCTCGCATTTGCGTTAACCCATTACAGTAAACTATAGTATTTGAAATGACATAGTATGTGAATCTATCTAGCTAGTCCTGTTTTGTACTACTCTCATGTGGTTGTATGATAACTTTGACATTAACTCTGCTTAAAAAAATATTCTGCTGATGTAGTAGTAGTAAAGCTAGACAAGATTCTTCAACTGATGAAAACTTCGACAGTGTTAGAAAAACAAATTATGGCTGCTTAATTCCCAGTGCTCAAAACTACTATATATGTATTTGTAAAGCATTCAAGAAGGCCAAGGTGCGCGCTTATAACTATAATGGGATGTTCTTGACAACTTGACATAAAAATGTGGAGTGGTAGTTTTGGAGTGTGCTAAGTGCTTACAAGCACGATATTAAGTTAGCAATTCCCTACCTGAATATTCATTCAGATTAAAAAAGGATTCAGGAAAAACAAGGCTGAACAGATACATATCATGTTTTCTCCGAAGAGTGCGTGTAGTCTGCATGGTAGTCTAAATTATTCCTGTACATGTCTTCAATATCTTGCTTACAATACGTTACATTATGCATTAGAAAGCCCAACATGCACTATAATGTACTACATTTCAGTTGGAGTAATTTTTAATTAGTAACTTCGGTAGCATCCGCCTGCAGGCAAGCATTTTTTCAGTGTTATATTCCAGAAAAATATCTCACTTGGGAATGAATTTCTTCGTCTTTATGATCCTAAAATAATGCTTGTTAAATGAAATGAACCTTTAGAATCTGTCTGTCAATTCCAAGTCTTTAATAGCAACGTATGTAACATATCCATATCTACTACAACAGAAATTGAAATCAAGCTATAATGTTTAAAGAATTAAAAATAAAGATGAAAATTATGTTGACAATCTTGACAATTAGCAATCGACATTTTTTAGGCAAAGGTATTCAACTTTTGGAGCTTTTCCAAGCCCCACAAAATCTCATACTTTCTTTTTCTTGATTTTCAGTGGGAAAGGTCCAAAAGGAGACATGTAGGGATAATATGCAGCAAGTGGATTGACAGCAGGATCCAAATACGGATTTAGGGGACCTGGTGGTAAAAATGGATTAGGAGGCACTTGGGGTAAAAACGGATAGGGAGCAAATTGAGGCAAAAATGGATTGACACTTTGTACTGGTTGTTGTGCAGCAGGTGCAGTTTCTTCTGGAGCGTTCACTGGAGTTTGAGTTTCCGGTGCCGCGGCATTCTGAACTGTAGGTGCTTCTGTCGTTGCTTCAGCAGCAGCTTGCTTCTTCAACCACTCCGCGAAGAGATTATCCAGGATCGGATTGATTTCGGTTGTATCTACGTATTTGAATGTAACATTAGAAGTGAAACTGACAATATCTTCCGAGTACAAGTAATCGTTATTAACTTCTTGGAGGAGAAGAGTCACTTTCTCTTGTTCGATTATAATAACCTTTATTAACTTACCTGCTTCAGCAAAAGAAAAGTATCCACAGGTGATGGCCAAGAAGGCCAAGGGAATTAATAGCGATCTTTGAAAGAACTTCATGGTTACTTGTCCATCCACGAAATGAATCTGAAACTGAAAAACTTTCGTTTGGTATGAAATAGGGAGAGCATTAAGATTTTATAATCCCTTCTGCAGCTTTTCATTACTAAATGCATATGTATGATGAAAGCCACTTAATTAGCAATCCTATACAGGCATTCAAGCAATGCTACACCACCTGATACAAAAGATGTGTGACTGTGATTCACGAATCAATATTTTAGTTGGAGTAAGAAGCTTAATATTTCCCAAGCTTTAATACGTCTTATTTCTCATCTCAAGTCGTCACCGTCCCTCCAAAGAGTCCTAAGTACTTTTGTTATGGTATTACGTATTAAATTAATAGTTTCTATACTTAGGTAGTTAGGTACATACGTTATTATGACTATATATTACTTATATAACAGTTAATATGTAATGCAGCATTATAATATAGGTGCAATAGTTAATCCTCCTTTTCAAATAACATACGTACAGACTCTCTCTAGGGACTTCTTTTGTGGGAAGCTAAAACCACAAGACTGCTGCTGGATGAATAAAGATGATATCTTACCTAAGTCTGCACTGTTTTTCATTGTACTCTCTTCTCCCCTGTGCTTTCCTTGTCGACAGCACCAAAACTTGGGTTAAAATGTGTTCCAAGATGATAATGTTAGTATTAACTCAACCAGTTTTCTCTGCCAATTTTTCTTTACGACACGTAACTGTGCTAGTATGTTCTATTCTCTTCTTTCTGTAGCGAGTACTACAGTATTTGAACCCAAGCAAATTTAAAGTGCTTTATTGTCACTGTAGGCTGTCATGACCTTATTCCGTAATATCTTTTACTATGGAAAACCTCAATCCTCTCTTTTTAGTAGTAATGGTTACATTGTAAATGGGTAATGGGAATAATGGGATTCAATTTTAGCTGAGTGCTTGAAAGGAAAAAGTTACTTGCTTCAATGCATTTTTCAATATTCTACGCACAAGATTCTCTGCTGTTTTGATTTTGGTGAAAGCTCAAGCTTTCTTCTTGATTGCTCCGGCCGTTAGTCTATTGGTCGTCTTTCACGCTATAATATACGTATAGTGTTTCTTTTATGCTTTAGTTCTGCTACTGCTAAACTGAGATAATTTTGCAATTTTCATAATGTCTAGTGCATTCACATGGAAGGAGGCTGACACAATGTTTCAAAGATCCAATGGTTTTTCAAATAGTGAACAGTATTTTGTATGACATATTAAAACTTCCAGGCTTTTGTATCAAGCTTACACTCTGCGATTGAATCGCATATGTACCTTGCAAAAGCTTGTCAAAGTGAAATAAGGTTGCAAAACTAATTACTTTTAGCTTACAAATTACAAATGATTAACAGTATATTCTTACATTACACTTTTATTTAAAAACTTTTCATTTAGCAAATCAGAGAAAATTACAAAGTATATGGGAATAATTTTTTGATTTGATGTCCTCGTTTGCTTATATTAGTGAATGAGCATTATGACTGATTTCAAGCATTACACTCGCTGCTGCAGATCCTAATTTACGTGTTTTAAACTTTTTTAAGATTAAATTGTTGTTTTATTGGAATTCATTTGGTTTTTTTCAAACTCAGTACAGTAGAAGCACAATACTACCCAAAGTAGCTTACAGTTAATGCTAGGTATTAAGTTGCTTAACATGTTATGGTACAATGTATATAGTGTACTATAGGTATTTCATCACACGTTTGAGGTAATGTCTTGCAGGACTCTGGCTTCCCTTTCTCTGGACATGTGTTCTTTTGCAGCCTGTCTGGAGATGTGGAGATTCTTGTTGTCGGAACTAATCTAGAAAAGTTTCTTCAGACTTTGTTACATGTTCCCACCTTACAGTAAGTAATGTGCAGAGAATTAGCCAATGGTCACGGCAAAGTGGTGGCTAGGCTAGCTATCTGATGTAGTATTTATAGTGTGAAAGCCTAAAGATATCTTCAATTCCCTCTAAGTTGTAGCAAAGAAAGAATGGTCATTGTAATTGTACATCTATTTCGCAGAGGTCTTTTAAGTGAATCCTAGTGCTCTGCTGCCTTCATTTCTTTTCTTAAAGGTATACACATATCCTGCCTGTACCTTACGTACAAATAGTTAGGAACTGTATCTCGTTCTCAAAACTACTCTCGGAGAAAAACCCTCTCACCCGCAGTCCATCGGCCTTTTGAGAAAAGTTGGATGAAAGTTTTTTGTCCACCAAGTTTCGTGACGACAAATTCAAAGACGTAATTTGTAAATAAGGCTTCGTGTCACTTATATTGTACCGTTGAATCAGAAAAGTGATAACTCACACAATATTAGCTCCTGTATTAGTACTTATTGTGTTAGCGTCAACTTTGTCTTTTTATAGATATCAATATCTGACTTTTTTCCATTCCTGACGTTTTTGAAACTGGATTTTTACTGGTTTACTTGTATAACTAAATATTTATGTACGAATTATTCTGTTTTCATTGAAGGCAAAGGCAAAACGGAAAAGTAGCATTCATAAGCTAATCCTACTTTTAGTAAGGGTCCCAGGTATTAATACTTTACTTTTTTCATTTTGCCAAAATCAGAAAATTTGGCAAATTTTGGGTACAATCAACAACCAAATGCAAACAAAACAATCAACAATGAAATTAGAAATTTAGTGGCCATCTAAACGTCCTACATTTTACGTTATCCTACACTATATTATAATCATACATTTTGCCTAAGACTGATCATTAATTGGGTTTTATTATGTATTTCTAGAGCTCGATAGTAATCATTCCCTAAAGTCAACCTGCATTTCATGGCTCATTAACATTTCAGCGTGTTTTTAAGAGTGAGACCCAGAGTGTACATGGTGGCTCCTTTGATTGGTTTTCCATGTTTAGAGTTTCTCTCTGTACGCATTCCATTGGACTTTGTGTGTAAGTGTTCCATGTAACAAAAAGTCTGCGTTTTCATTTTCGGTAAGTATATGCATGAACGAAGTCATAGATTATTTCTCCAATGGACAGAGATTGTCACAGGCATTGCTATTTTCGTTCCATAAGTGTACAATAGTAGCATATACTACTGTAATAAAAGGTAAGTGCAGTAAAGTGTACAGAATACTGATAAAGTACACTCTGAGTATTCGTTTCCTTTTCTCTTTATCTCCTTAGAGTTTTTCCAGATTTCCATACCTACGCACTGTCGTTGGGGTACAAATGCCTCTCCAGGATTCCTGGAGATGAGATTTACTTCAATATCAGAGATACTATTTTTTATTTACTTCTAAATGAGCTTTCCATATGAATGTATACATAATATGCCTTCCCTACATGTAATGCAGAAGAACCTGATGGGTTATAGCAAAGCTCCGTATGATCTTAATGGCCCACTCCCGGAACCCCCAGATAGCATTAGGAGCAGAGAATGGGCCTCATCAATAATCAACAGTCGTAAGGATGTTTTTCAAAGAATTTGGACTTATGTAATGGCAATTGCTCTTGGAGGACATTTTCTTTTTTCTCTGCTTTAACTCAGGAAACACTCAATTTAATGGCAGAATTCTCCACATATTTCTTTTCCTAGTTTTTGTTTTTGTTGAAGTCCGTAAAACAATGGCAATTGCTTCCAGTGAAACTCTAAGCAAACCGTTAACACTCGACACCCATTTTATGCCTCCTTTTTGCAGAAGCTTGCAAACCATCTTATTTTATTTTGGTTTTCTCGGTTTCAAATTCAAATAAACGAAAAGTGACTTATAAGTTCTCAATCTATTATAGTTGTCCAAGTTTCCTTAATGCGTAAAATAATTTGGAGACCGTCATAAAAACGTTCCATACAGACATTTCTTTACATACTGTCACAGATGTAGATTATAGATTATTACACAATAACAAAATTTTTTTACTGAAATAAAATAAACACCAGAAAAACCTGTTCCATTTATCTCAACATTGTGCATTATAAAAATGGTTTTACTTTCCCTTATATTATAATAATAGTGTCAGCTTCGTATGGTTTTATTTGTAAACACCACAAATCGAGCTTTGGCCACATATGGATACATTTATTGCAAATAAGAATAAAGAAGACGGAGAGTCATTGCGGAGTGAGATCAAACCACACAGTGCGATAATGCTTCCATAAATAACTTGAGAAAACAAATAAATGTTAATACCTCTACCGTTGCAGAACCAGATGTAGGTATGCATTGAGTTAATAACTGTACTACTGGGATGCTCCCTGCTTCTCTGCTCTATGTGACCGCACAAACATATAAACACAATACATTTTTTAGTACGACAGTATTTTACTCCAAGTTTTTATGTGTAATTTATAAACTCTGTTGAAACACAATTTAAAGAAGCTTAGACTGGTGAAAGAAGAAATAGGTGGGAGAAATAACATTATTTATGTTAGTAACTGCCAGACGAAGTAGTTTTCTCGTCTTAAAGAAAAGGAAATGGGATAGTTAGGCCAGCTCACCTACTGTGAAGAAGAGAATTTTACGAGGATGATTAGAGCACTAAATACAAGATAACGATACAACCCTGTTAAATAGTACACAGGGCTTAATTTTATTACAGTCTATTTACTTTTACGAGAGTTGGGGTTGGGTAGGGACTCGGGACGTAGGGATCTTCTAAATATTTTGTCCTTGTGAAAGTATTTTCCCTTGTTATCGTTCTAACCAGTGAAACCGGAAATTACCAGAAAAGAGTTTCTCAGGCCATAAAATTTCTTCGAAAACGGAAAAATCGTAAATGTGAACGGAACGAAGAAAATCTTGGAATAAAGTTTAAAATTACATGAAGGTTTTTGGTTCAGTAGTATGTATTAGGAGAAGCATAGAACCCGAACCCCGGTAGAACAAAAGTTAAGACTGGAACTTTCCGGATTTCTACTTCACTTTTCTTTTTGCCTTATCCTTGTGGGAAAAGTTGCAACTTTACAACGTATGTAAGCAAGTCATTCCATCAAGCAGGATAGAGAAAAGACCATTGACCATTTCTACGTAGAAAAACTGAACTGAAAAGTCTGTATAATCCCAGAAAAGTTGGGTTTTCCAAGAACTCCGTGAATTGAACACGAGTCCAGTCCAGTGTAGCAAAGAAGGAAAAGCTGGGATTCTTCAACCCGGGTGCACTAGTTTTATTTGCTGCATATGTGGCTTGGCTTATTACATGGAACTTTTCCAAATGCATTCAATAGTTGACGTTCTGTCCTTTAGTATGTGCCGTCTCGTTTCATTTGCCTGATCTATTTCTCATGACTTTGCTCTTTTTTCGCATTAAATTCAATGGATTCCTCATTTGCTAGAAAAAGTAAATATCAAGTTTCCCTTACCTACAACCTTTAGAGGGTGTGTATAAGTAGGTTACCAAATTCCATCCAAATAGGACAGCGCTATGGTTTCTTAAGGATAATATGACCTTCCAGCGATGAATACATACATTCCACGTTTCAAATGTTATTGTGCTATAGTAGCAATATATGGTTGAGGTATGGTAGGTAGGTACTTATACTTACAACTGCCATCACAAATGTCGAGTGCACTTGAAGAAAGTCACGTCAAGCCACTAACCAAACAACTCTTAGACTTCTTAATGGATTTTTATCCTGGAGGCTTTACATTTCATCTGGGACTGATCTTGTACGCTACATATAACAGTTCATCTCAAACAGCTATTTCTAAAACTTGCTTTTCTATTGTCTCCCGTGCACAGTGCGTCTTATCCTTGGTATTCCCTACGGTCTTAGTGAAAGTCGCAGGTGCGCCGTATAGGAGCTAATTTAATATCAAGGTGTTATCGGTTAGTACTGGACTGAAATACAAAAGTGTTCTATAATGTACATCAATATTTAGAATGTTTCCAGTTTTTCCGGAGAATTCTGACAGATAACTCACTCTATCTCACAATAGAACTTTCTCGAATATGTTTTCACTCTTCCTTTGACGTCGGTGATGAATGATAGCCAAATAATGGAAGCATCTCTGATATTCGCGTCTTGTAATCGAAGGAACCTTCATCTGAAGATTTTTATCTCCCAGGGTTTTCGAATGTGTTACATTTTCATGTATCGCCTTGTTTTCAAATCTTGAATGCTATTCACTTCAAGCTGCGTTTTATTTTCCCATTCCTCTCTCTCAGATATCTGAAGATGTTTCTTTCTGTCACTCCGCAATATTCAAGTGCTATTGGAATTTAATCTTGTCTCAGTCATGTATTAGGACTTCAGGACAATTTCAGTGTATAGTGTATACCTACCCAGCAACTTTTCCAACCAGCCGTTCGTTTTCTGCTATTATTTCTCAAGGGCGTAGGTATTTACTTAGTTCAAAATTGAAACTAATATGCATGCAAAGTAAGTATTTATTGCATTACTTCAGTATGTACTTCGGCTAAAAAAACTTTCTCTTTCCATTTCTTTTCCATTATTCTACTACCTTTTGAAGTCAGGATCTATTGTTATTTCTTCCAACTGCTAGACGCTCGAGCATTAAATGTATATTATGTACATCAGCATGAATGTTTTTCCTTTGCGCCTTTCTCATATACTTCCGTTCGTTATTTGCCTTTCTCTTATTGCCCACACAATAGCACTTATCGTTTGTTTTGTGCTTTCATTCGTATGAATTTCTATTTAAGTCGAACAGAATCACATTTCTCAGTTTTCCTAAGGTACCTTCTTTTGTAATTTTCCTTATAAATACATTGAGTACAAATACAATAATGTTCATCGAAAAGTGTAACAAATACTATTTCTTCAGATTAGGTAGGTACTTATGTTGGAAGATACACTGTTACCGTTTCTTTCTTTATTTTTTTCAAGGAAAAAGATACATAATGTTATCTCTTTGTTTGTTTACTTGTCTGTCGCCTATGTGTCATAGTTGCTGAGCCTGTGCCAGGCGGGGCACACAGTTTGTAGGTAATGATAATAATTTTTGTTTCTAATCAGTGTACTGGCATGCAGTGCATATATAAAATAAATATATATATATAATTGTTTCCGAAGTAGTCATTACCATGCTTAAGGCAAACTAATAATTTTCATCGAAATCGGAGGTAGTTAGCTTTTCATTTTGGGAAGGGTCCCCCCTGATCAATTTTCCCAAAATTACAAAAAAATCCAAAATTTCGACCTCCTCAGATTTTGATGAACGTTTTTTATAAAATCACTAATGCCATTCTAAGAAAGGCTATGTAATTATTATTTCTATATACAATAGTTAGTCTTCATAAGAAATTTTTTCTTACGTAAAATAAGTTTTTTCTTCCGAATGACATGATACCTATATATATTTCTCATGAAGGCCCACCGAGACGATATCGACCAAAATGGGACCCATCCGGGGGAACACCGTTCCTCCGGACAGGTCCCATTTTGGCTAGGAGATCGTCTTCCCCTTCAAAATTGGGCTTTTACAAATAATTATGACTTGTTTTATG
Source organism: Yoshiicerus persimilis (assembly GCA_020352615.2). NCBI lineage: Eukaryota > Metazoa > Arthropoda > Collembola > Entomobryomorpha > Tomoceridae > Yoshiicerus > Yoshiicerus persimilis. The sequence continues at coordinate 15,680,680 of CM036942.2, forward strand.
TGCAATATTTATGGCCCCTTGAACCTTGCTGGATTTTTCCTTCTTTCCATGTTCCCAGCCACTGAAACATAATTTATTTAGCTGACCCTAACTGTTGTTAGTGCCTTGGCTCACAGTGCAGTCCCATGGGACTTATGACATTTGATAAATAGCCTTCCCTAGAAAGCCTCAATTTTGCGCATAAGAACCAGGGTCTTTCTTATGTACACCCAAGCTGATTTTTATGCACCAACACCCATTGACGAACAATCAATTATTCTCACTTATAGAGCATCATTTTGTGAATCTAACGAGCCTAACTACGTTCAATTCGACTGAAAATTAATGAAAGAATTGAAAACGAAAGGGCAGACTATTTAGCCTCAATTGACGGATAATGTTTAATGATCAATGACTTCAATCCATTCAACCCCATACCCGCTACAGGGATTTTTATGCAGCAATAGCGATAATGAAAGATATTGAATGTATAAATGACAATGGAAGCGATTTTGAAAAAGTTTTTCATGCTTTGACAGGGAGAAACTGACTTTTACTAGTTGTGAAATTTGCTAGATTCGCGTCTGCAAATTTAGAAAATTTGCTTCGGAGATGTAGAAAATCTTAAGATAAACACGATACAGGAAAAACTTTCGATATTTGTTCTACCCAAGAAGAATCAACTGCTTGTTTGATCTTTCGATTTACCAGGAGGTTCGATTTACGTGGGGGATTTTGAACTTCTATAAGGGATGCTTTGGAAAATTCTACTTTACATGAGTAACCAGGATAAATAACCAGACTACTCGGTCGGACTAATGCCAAGTCCAAAAACGTCCCTTATAAAGGTTCAAATTTCTATAAAGTGGATGTCTCTACTGGAGACTCCTGATAAAACGCAAGGGGGGCCACTACAACAGTTGAATCTCCTTGGTTCTACCTATACAATTAAATCAAAATAAGCTCTTCAAAAGATTCCTTCTGCAGTACAACCGATTTGCGCATTATCCAGAAAATATACCTGTGTAGTGTAGCATAGTGTAGTATACTGTATCAAATCGTGTAGGAAAGAGAAATGCAATGTAGGTAAACGTATTTACTTCTTAACAAGACAACAGACAGCATGTAATTTGTTAGGTTAAACGAAACCAAATGCGATTACTACTGCGGATTTTGAATGCTAGGCTGCGGCCAGCACAATTAGTATATAAGTGTAAGTATTACGGTGTTAATTGAAGCAAACATAGTAGAAACCACTTAGTCTAAGACTCCCTGCATTGCGAATTTTAATGTACTTGAGGGAGTAATACTTTAGTAAGACGCAATACATTTCTAGTGCTTTTCCCAGCATTTATTTTACACCTAGTTTCTCTTCAAGAGACTACAGCGGTACGCATTTATGGAAGTGAGCTTTTCTAAGTTTGGCATTAGAAATTAATCTTATTTGGCAAAGTTACCCATTCAAGTACTGTTTGACTTTCTACGTCGATCTACTTTACAAAACATTCGAAACCTTGTAATTTACGTTAGGACATTAGGAACAAACTAAGCAGGTAGTAAATACTTTTGACTATTCTCACTATCTCACTTGCAACCAGTTTGTTTTGAAATGCATCGTCTCAGTTTCTAAACAGAAAGTGGTAACTTAACTTTTGCACTCTTAAACGATTTGTGCGAAAATTGCATTTTTAAAAAATAATTCTTTCTTGAAAGTTCACCTTCACGTTAAAGTAAGCTTATTTGTCGAGGATCTGAATTGGAAAGGTTAGTTTGAGAACATATTTTCAGCGCTTTCATTTCCATTTGAAAAGAAAATACTGGCATTCTGTCTTCCGGTATTCCAATACAAACTGTCGGATTAAATTAATCCCTCAATATTGCCTTATGTGGACACAAAATTTAGTTGGTCAATTCGTGTTAAAGTAAGAAGAATACAACTGTTAAGAATGTTGTGCAGCTCACTGCAAAATATAATCTGACGAAGATCTCCTTCTGATCGAAATACCATTGAATAACGGCACATAATGCAGTATCAGTATCACGATCTAAAACAACCGTCTAAAATCTGAAATATATTGCACAATATATGCAATATATTTATAACTATTACAGCTACTAGTAGTCATGTGCATTGTCAAGTTGGCATGTACAATTTCCTAATATCATTATAGGGATTTGTACAAGGTCCAATGTTCGGTTGAATAAGAAAACTCAATATTTCAGAAGTAGAAGAGGGATTTGGCTGCAATTCTGGGCCTGTAGTCCAGTAGACGCTTCTGAATCTAAAATATTTGGTTTTCTTTGGTTGTACAGTAAGTTTGCCAATGCTGCTGGGAATTGAATTTTTTCTTCCTGTGAGGCGAAAGGATATCCCTTTCCCTTTGCTCGTCTTTCCTCTGCGATTAAAATATTTTCCAGGGAACAGTTTAATTCACTAGGGTGGTAGGAGTTTGAAAGATTATTTTCTAAGGAACATTAAATACACCGGTGAACATATGTATACTTCTGTCGGGTCTTACGAAATAACTGAACAATTCGCATAATATTATTTTCTTTTTAGGAAAATAATATAATAATGACAATGAATATACTCTTCTACAAATGGCAATGTTTAACTTAGCATGAGAAACCCAATAAACATAAAACTGAAGATGCAATTTGAGTGGTCTACGTAGAAAGTACTAATTATACTGTAGATACTTACTCTACTGGGATTGTAATAGTCGTCGTAGAATTTTCAAACATTTCGATAAGTTATCAAAGAACATCAAGTGGGCGTTGAGAGAGTATTTCAGATTTAATTTCCGATGTTAGGCAACTTAAGCCTTAAAGTTTTGCTAGATTAAAGAGATTATTTTATACATTTGTGATATGCCATTGTGAGAATAATAATAAAGAATCTTTAGTAAGTCTTAAGTCAGCTAAAAGTTAGAAAAGTTAACTTTTGATACTTGTGTTGATTTTTATTCCTTTTCTAAATGAAACGAAGGCGAAGGTACAATCTTGCAGTAATGATGTACTTTTGTTCATTGGACTGAAAATTAAAGTTTTTATTCTTACAATCAGATTTGGTCATAATTCACTTGTGCAGTTAACTCAGCAAATGAAACACTACTCATCTGTGAAACATTTTTAGCTACGTATGCTATTTAATTCAAAAACTTTCCACAGGACAAGATGATAATTCCTGTACACTTTACCCTTCTTCCGCCCGTCTGATTTATTCACATGTGTACTGCTGGCATAAAAGAATCTAGTTTCTAAGATTGTTACTAAAGATTTTACATGAGAAATTAGAAATGTACATTCAGAAAATATTAATTACTAGTGCCTACACTAAGGAAGACTTCAATAAGAGTACGTACTAAATACTTAAGCGTTTACACTCTAAATATTTAATGCATATGCCTATCTACTAAGTCTGGACTGGAGAGAAAATTTTCAGCACCTGTTTATGCTGCAGAGAGATTGAATGATGAATTGACAATCCTAACTGTAAAACTTTCTATTGTTTGAGTTTGAAAGACCGAAAGTTTTGCCTATTAATTTCCGGCTTAGGCTTTTTGCAAAAGTTACAAAGTATTTTGAATGTTAGAGTAAGCATACACTGACAACTGAACGAAACATTATTTTTATACTTCGAAACGTTTACGTCTATTGCAGAAGTTATAGGTCACAAGTTATGTAATAGATTAAGTCAGTAGCTTAAAGCTTAGCAGTAGTAGTAGGAACAGCTATATATTAGTTGTTACCCATCTGCATATACCAGAGTGAATATTACGTATCTCTTATCAGTAAGATAGGTCATGAGTGTAAGTACTGATTTATTCGTGGCACTGTGCCAAATCCCGAAGAATTTTAGACATGGTATAATCAACTGAAGTAATTGAAAACCATTTCCTCCCTTATTTTTCTTGAGCGCTTTTTGTTTTTAAGGTTTAAATCCTGAGTAAATAGGATATTTTGTAAGATATTACGAAATTTCAAAAGTGAAGACACTTGCTTTAATTCGCCTGAAATAGGATTTTAAAAGCAAACTTAAAGACTTAAAGAAGATGACATTTATAAGGTCGTTCCGGTCAAAAAAGGAGAAACTTGAGACAATCGTATATTTCTCTCCCTGAGTATGAGTCATTTTTTATGTCAGAATAGATTTACGACTTAAGACCAGGACACAATGCAATGTAGGAAAAAGTCAAGCAGAGCAGTAATATTATATCAGTGGAATATAAAGGAAAATACTCTAAAAGCAAAAAAGGAATTGCTGCAAGATTGCTTGCTTTCAGGCTATATATAATATGTCTGTGTCTTCTATTCTTCTTTCTTGTCTTTTTAGAGTGTACTAGATACAAATACAAATGGTACTACCGCAACTGCATCATGAATACGAAATGTGGCATCCGGAGAGCTCACAACAAGGAAAATTCACAACAAGTCAATAAGTTAGGCTCCACTGTGCTTGGATAATCTATTTTTTACCAAGACTTTACCTCGACAAGTTAGATTTGAAAGCAATCAAATACTCAAATCGCAATGTGAATTTTTAAAAATTACTTTCTGTTGTAAAATGGTAGTTGTGAGTTGTCCGCCAACCATGATTACCAACTATGGTTCAATAACAACCACAGGACTACACAATGCCATTTAATTTCACATTTGCACTTCTGTCATGCTTTTTGCGTCAAAAACCTCCCAATACGTTTACATTTAGGGGTGAGATAATAGTGGCTTAATAGTTAAATACATACGTTGTGTACCAGACGGAATTGACTGTGTTTCTTTTTGTTAGCAGTTGTACCTTGCACTGTAAATGTAGAGGAGCATGTTATGAATGGCAAATGGGAAATGACAAGAAAGTGTACATGCATTTCTAAACAGCAGAGATTTCCCATAAGGTTTTGCGTTGTGACTGTGACACGTATTAGCACAAGTAGACTTCGTCAAGATGCTAAAGACCAAAAGTTCTTTTGTGTCTATTGTGTTTTTTGCTTTTGTTGCGTCAGCAAAAAACCTTGTTGAATTGAGAATTGAGATTGTCCAAACTGAGAGAAGTCATGTCAGGCATTTTCTATTCAACTAAAATGATACATCATATTCTGACCGGTTAACGCGTAACACTATTTTCTCCAGAATATTAGAATGGAATAGCAATTTCTCCAAAATGGGAAGAAGTTGGTGAAGCATTAAATTCAAGAGTTACTCAAGAGTGACCATGGGTGGTCGATAACAGACAATTTAAATGGTGAAATTGCTTGTCATGTGTTGTCTGTAAAGTGGCCTTGTAAAATATGTTCCGTCATTTCCCCTATCTCTTTATACACAATAGCTGAAAGGCATCTGACAGGGTTACAGATGAAAGTGTATCCCTATTCCCCAGCTATCATGATATCAATCCTTTTCAAAGAAAAATAGTTAAGGTACAGCATTGCATGAGATAAGTACAGTGTGTACAATGGAGAGCATACCTTTGTGAATTTCTGAGGTTTATTGTGAAGTTTGCCATTATTCAGTAGCGGAAAGCTACTGTATGTTTTCGGGATGTCTGTCTGTCTGTCTGTCTGTCTGTCTGTCTGTCTGTCTGTTAGTTAGTTAGTTAGTCAGTTAGTTAGGTAGTTAGTGAGTATATGCCATATCTCAGGAACGCGTTGAAATATTTTGATGAAACTTTCAGTGGACCTTCTAGGGACAAATTGTAGGTCATCTTTCAAAAATGGTGTTAATCGGTTACTCCCTTCTGACCTTTAACCTCATTTATGTCCAAACACATGTTATGTGTTATATTGCTAATGTTGTGTGTATGTTGTGGTATGTGTCGTAGTCCTTACTAGTGATCACTACATGATGTAGTCTGACTGGCGGCCGCTATACGTCGTAGTCTGCACTGGTGACCACCATACGTCGTTTTTTGACTAAATTGAAATACTTTAAATTTGATTTGAATAAATTCAAGTAAATTCGAACTTTTTTGAATAAATTCAAGTAAATTCGAAATGTTTTGAATAAATTCAAGTAAATTCGAAATGTTTTGAATAAATTCAAGTAAATTCGAAATGTTTTGAATAAATTCAAGTAAATTCGAAATGTTTTGAATAAATTCAAGTAAATTCGAAATGTTTTGAATAAATTCAAGTAAATTCGAAATGTTTTGAATAAATTCAAGTAAATTCGAAATGTTTTGAATAAATTCAAGTAAATTCGAAATGTTTTGAATAAATTCAAGTAAATTCGAAATGTTTTGAATAAATTCAAGTAAATTCGAAATGTTTTGAATAAATACAAGTAAATTCGAAATGTTTTGAATAAATTCAAGTAAATTCGAAATGTTTTGAATAAATTCAAGTAAATTCGAAATGTTTTGAATAAATTCAAGTAAATTCGAAATGTTTTGAATAAATTCAAGTAAATTCGAAATGTTTTGAATAAATTCAAGTAAATTCGAAATGTTTTGAATAAATTCAAGTAAATTCGAAATGTTTTGAATAAATTCAAGTAAATTCGAAATGTTTTGAATAAATTCAAGTAAATTCGAAATGTTTTGAATAAATTCAAGTAAATTCGAAATGTTTTGAATAAATTCAAGTAAATTCGAAATGTTTTGAATAAATTCAAGTAAATTCGAAATGTTTTGAATAAATTCAAGTAAATTCGAAATGTTTTGAATAAATTCAAGTAAATTCGAAATGTTTTGAATAAATTCAAGTAAATTCGAAATGTTTTGAATAAATTCAAGTAAATTCGAAATGTTTTGAATAAATTCAAGTAAATTCGAAATGTTTTGAATAAATTCAAGTAAATTCGAAATGTTTTGAATAAATTCAAGTAAATTCGAAATGTTTTGAATAAATTCAAGTAAATTCGAAATGTTTTGAATAAATTCAAGTAAATTCGAAATGTTTTGAATAAATTCAAGTAAATTCGAAATGTTTTGAATAAATTCAAGTAAATTCGAAATGTTTTGAATAAATTCAAGTAAATTCGAAATGTTTTGAATAATCAGTAATTCAATGTTGAAATTCGAAATGTTTTGATAATCAGTAAATTCGAAATGTTTTGATAATTCAGTAATTCGAATGTTTTGAATAATTCAAGTAAATTCGAAATGTTTTGAATAAATTCAAGTAAATTCGAAATGTTTTGAATAAATTCAAGTAAATTCGAAATGTTTTGAATAAATTCAAGTAAATTCAAAATTTTTTGAATAAATTAAAATAAATTCGAACTTTTTTGAATAAATTCATATAAATTCAAAATGTTTTGAATAAATGCAAATAAATTCGAACTTTTTTGAATAAATTCACATAAATTCAAAATGTTTTGAATAAATTCAAATAAATTCGAACTTTTTTGAATAAATTCAAAGAAATTCAAAATTTTTTGAAAAAATTCAGATAATTCAAACTTATTTGAATACATACATTTGTTTTGCTTCCGCTACTGTCTTATATCCGTTTTGCAATGGTTTATTTACTCTCTCTTTATCATGTTTATTGCGTTACGTATTATCCTAAAGTATCTGGCTACATTTGTACACCGTGGTCCATAACTAAGGTATACACCTGTTCCGAAAGAACTGGAAGTAGCACAACAAAACTGTTTACACCACTCGAAAGCCAGTGCAAAGTTACATTGAAATCTCTAATTTCATTAAAATCGGTTGAAGGTAAGTAGGTCAAATAATTCGGGGAAAAAAAAGTACAAAAATATGCCCGGTTTTCAGGGATTCGAATTTTTCCCGACCGAAAAATTTTGTTTTTTGAAATAGTATTTTCACAGCTGCAATCCATGTTGTATGAGTGATTTTTCCTGAATTTTTCATAATAATCGAACAAGGTTGAATTTTCAACTTTTTTGGAATTTTATGGAAATCTCATGAATCTTAATGCAAATTCCAAAAAAGTTGAAAATTCAACTTTGTTCGATTATTATGAAAAATTCAGGAAAAATCACTCATACAACATGGATCGCAGCTGTGAAAATACTATTTCAAAAAACAAAATTTTTCGGCCGGGAAAAATTCGAATCCCTGAAAACCGGGCATATTTTTGTACTTTTTCTTTTCCCCGAATTATTTGGCCTACTTACCTTCAACCGATTTTAATGAAATTAGAGATTTCAATGTAACTTTGCACTGGCTTTTGAGTGGTGTAAACAGTTTAGTTGTGCTACTTCCAGTTCTTTCGGAACAGGTGTATACCTTAGTTCTGGACCACGCTGTACCTAGTTACATATCAGAACACTGTAGGAGGTACGTGTACGTAGTTATAAATATCTGAGTTTGAACTGGAGTAAGGTTTTATTGCTGGACGATGTCCATTGGCCTTTGCAACTTTTTACAATAATGTTCTTAATCAGTAAATATTTAGGCATTGGCTATTTCTTGAATTAATATTTCGGAAAGAGCTGATAAATATACTTAAGTTCCGTAGTTAGCTCATGAGATATTTTTATCCTAACTGTATTATACAGATACAAACCAGCAAGATGGGCAAAAAAACTTTGACGAGCCAGAGGTTCACCAATGGAACCGTGTTGTGTGTCCGTACGTATACACCCTAACTCCCGAGAACATTGACCGGTTTGGATTTCACCTTATCTCAACCTAGTTTATAGACATTGCTATTAAACTATTTCATGAAAATGTCTCATTTTAAAGACTACAATATAAAAGCAGTGACATATTTGGTGCATTGCAGTATCCATAAATTGTCTCCCTATCTTTCCTTTTGTGACAAAAATTGTTTTCTGCGGGCTAATAATTTTGATCTAACCTGTTTGCTCGCATTTTGTTGTAAATAAATATTTCTCAAGATCAACACAAACATAGAATTCAGAGGCTCCCATTCGTAAATATTGTAATACCTGCAGCATATACATTGTAATGCCCTATGAAGCCAATATATTCAGAAACCAAACCAAAGCCATGATTCGTATTTATATTATGTTCAAAAATTTCAGCATAGGCAAAAGCTGCAATCTGTAATATATAGTTCAATGGCAACATCACAATACTTTTGCATTGTATCATATGGAGATACATTATTAGTGTGCTTTAGGAATACTATGCTGTAGTCGTGATAATTATATACAACTGTGTCCCTAATTCTTTCATTTAGGAACTAATGGCTTAACACACGATGTAAACATATACGCTTGTGGTATAGACATATAAATATGTATTAAAACTAGGCTCCTCATTAAACATTGCTCTCAATTCTCATCTTACTTTGTAGCCATACTGATCCAAAATTCATGTTATTAGTGGTGAGCAGTTCCCTTTTCCTTTTGACATCGAAAACCGTTAGCTTTCTCCTTGGAATTCATGTATTAGAGTCGGAACAAACGAAACCAACGACAAGCCATAATAATTTATTTCCCTTGGGTCTCGGAGAATTACTCCTGTCACAAATGCCAGACGAACAATAGGCTCTAAGCGACACGCGAAATAAACCATTCATTCATCCATTCATCTGAACTCAAGTACTAAATCATAAATAAAACTAGGACAATAAGAGTTATTTGTTTGCGAGTATACTTTTATTATACTGATATTAATGAGCTACCACAACCATTGCAATAAAATTTTGCTATCTCTATTTAAAAGGTGTTCATTAAAGGATTCAATAATGGTAGCTTCTATGGTGTAACAGAGGCGGATAAACTGCGGGTATGCATCTATACCCAAAACACCAAGTTATTCTTCGAATACCTTTCCCAAAATACATTTTGCTAGACGCTAGGTATCACAGAAATTTGCGTACTTGTCACACTACATAAAACATAAAGTTGTCATCAGAGGAAAATGCTTTTTGCAAACAATATTTAATAATTGAAAAGCATTTCGAATGTCCAGTAATTTCTTTTGAACAGACCAGGTTTATTTATTCAGTACTACTTATTTGCATTCGCTGTTTGACTATTATTTATTAAGCCCCCTTGTATGTCTGCTACTTTGGTTCTGTACAAAGGTTGAACGGTGAAGTTTCATAAGTCTTTTAAATTCTATGTCCCCTGATCCGTAGAATTTTATGTTTCACGATACGCTGTCAGCAATTTAATCCTCTTATAAATGATCCGAATATGTCACCGTCTGCGTAACTACGGAAAAGTAAACACGATCAAAAAACGAATGACATGGCAGTCCTTCCATTCTTTATGTAGAACAAGAGCGGACTGTCCCTCTTCTATAGAGTCGAACTAACGAGAGGAGAAAGCTGCGTCCACTGAATTGACAGGATGGAGAACAAACCGGGAATAAATATTTGCCCAGAGAGACAGGGAAGGAGAGAGAGGAAGTTTATGAACATGTGGAATATCAAATCGATCCAATTTATAATAAAGCTTGGCAGGGGACCTGAAAGCCTCTCTGTCCAGAACTTTTATTGCATCATACACATCAATCACATCATTTCCTTCGATTTCACAGCCTTATAGTTCAAAGTCCAAAGTCCAATACAGTTACCTTCTGTCCATGTTCTCAGCAGCAGTGGAATGTCTCTGAGTGTTTTGTGCGTACACTATGATCTACACGTACATGTTGCAGTAAATATACATTCTTCAGGTTCTGCACTCTGTTATCTAAACCTAAAATGTGTACCTACCAGTAATTCCTATTATTAATGAAAATATACATCTAGATTGTACAAGGGGATAAAAGAGTTAGTTAAGTTTAATTCCTTATTTTATCTCTATTTACTTGAACATTGATATTGCTTATGCGAAAACATTATTAACGACACAGTAATAATTTTGCTAAAGTGCAATCATTTGCCTATGAGTGCACTAAAATGGCATACTTGCGATTTCCAAGAGAAACTTTCAGTCTGCCATTAATCATAATTCATAAATTGTAGTTGGTAATAAATTGCTTACACTCTAGTTTCTGGGGGAGTTGAGTTCTAGTAGAGTTAAGTCACTGACATGGCCCGGTCACACATACATTACATAGCGAAACCACTGCAAAGAACAAGCCTAAAGGCTAAACCTTCTAGGATAAGATTTGCAATCAGAAGTAAGTGCAAGCCTGGCCAATTCACTCAACTCGAACCAAACTGACTACTACGGCCAAATTTTAAGATGGAATGCACCTAACAGAGAACCATATAGTTGTCTACCCACTGTTCAAATTGTATGTACATACACCGCACTGAAATATTTCGAATTACACCAATATTGCTTGCTAAGGGCGTCTTATAATAGCCTTATCAGTCTGGTTACATGAGCAATGTACTACGCCAGACTTAGGTCCCGAGAATCTCATATAAAATATCCTGGGTCACATTCCCTGTTCTTTGTAGACCAAAGAGCAAATACCTTCTCTTCACCGCTGCATGACTTTCCACACAGCTTTCTCTTCACTTATGGTTTACTTTCGTCTTCGGGTGAAAGTGAAATAAACAGAAATATCAAACACTAGCATGCAACAAATATTACTGTAAGCGCTTTCTAACCATCCATGTTCAAGTATAAGAGTCCAGGTCTATGAACCTATTATTTTGGTTCGGTTTGTTAAGAGAATTGTTAGTTAATTACAATTGATTAATTGATTAGCATTTATAAGGTGTAAAAACATTTTATTATAAATAAGATGCACACCTACGCGAACGAGTAAGTAATTAACACATTGTAAATAATCCTTTGTTATTTCATTACCCTTTTGAAATTGGCAATCAACAAAAGGCACTAGCAATACAGTAAACGACTTAAAAACCGCTATTTAGGAGGTAGTTTCTATGTGAAGTAATAGTAAAGAAGTGAGGTATTATAGTGAAATAAGGATAATTGGTTTTGGTTTTTGTTTGACAGATAAAGCCTTTATTGACTTACAAAGAATAGTGAGTAAAGGAACATGTGCGGATGTGCGCGATCGGATCAGTTAGGAGGAAATGTGATAAAATAGTAGACCGTACAAAACTTGGACAAAGGCTGACACGGATAGACAATTCTTCCTCTTCAAGGACGCACTGTAAAAAGCTGTGTCAATATACTATACCTCACACTGAAACTTTTCTTCAGTAGTCTCAGATGAATTATCTGGGTGAGTTAAGGAGGGTGGAGAATAAGAGTCTTTGGTGACAATAGAAAATGTGAAAAGAACAATGAAGGAACATGCAGACTGATTTTGCAACTTCAATTTTCATTAGAGAAGTACTCTTTCTTTGCTGAAGAGAAACAGACAAAGGACTTTTTCCATAAAATTGAACAATGAACACGATTTTTTCAATGGAGCGTGATCTTGATGGTGCTAACACAATTTACAAATTGTGTTCAATCTAATTTTAGCATTTTGAAGGAAAAGTACTTACTAGTTTATTCTATTATATATTAGGTACTATATCAGAGTACTTGATCTCGTGAGCATTTTTTTGGAAAATGTGCTAGAGGTGGCTTAGGAAAGCATAGCGTCGTTGTAAGCTCTGGTAATCTAATTCTATTGGAGAAAAACACTTTCTGTAAATTTTGACTGCAGTGGAATTTTCTGTTCAATCTTGTGCCATGTATGCACATATACCAATGCTGTGTATCTTCAAATTTGAAGGATGTAACCTTGAATAAGTCAATGTAGTTTGAAAAACCTAATTTTCCTTTGAAAGGACTCGTTCTGTTACAATACAGACCGACGTTTCTAAAAATAACCATTCTTATTTGGTACAGTTTCTCCAACACTGGCACCTCATTTCGAGAAAATATAGCTTTCCGCTGTGCATACTTTGAAAATAGTATTTTCTTCAGGATTGCATTATTAGTTAACGTCAGAGGGTTATAAGAACTTAAAAAGACTGTTACGGTAAGAGTGATAATAAACTCAACTGTTTTCCTCGCTAGTAGTATCTGGAAATAAATTCACTTTCTCCGCTTTCACCAAGCTAATCCTCGAGTTTAGCTTTCAGACAGCACACCGCCTTGTTTGTGTACAATTTTTCTTCCAGACAGAAACGAGAACAGAACAGAATAATAAGTTTCCTTCTTGCATGTGCATAGACGCCCTTCCTTATCGAGTGGAATGTGGGAATCGTAAACCAAGTAACGTTTAACAAAACTGTGTGAAAGAGATTTTCTTCCGCAAGCTTCTTGGTGCTGAGAAAATCCAAACAGACAATATTATGTATAACCTTTACAGCTTGGTCGAATACATATGCATTTCGGCATGTGGTTGCTTTTGTGTTCTGTCTCACTGTTTGAATTGACAAACGTGAACGTGACATTCGCTTTGCGCCAGAATAAATCATTTTGAGTGAACTTCGAAAGTGGAGAAGGGCGGACAAAGAATGAAAGATTCTTCCTTCACCATGAACTCCTTTAAACAGTAATTCTATCCGTAAGGTTAAACAACTCTTGTGAAAAATCAATCTTAATCTTCTGGGTTTAGGAAATACCATAGAAGATTGCTTTTGTCAAATAAGAATAATCAAACCCAAATATAAGTTTCATTTCACGAGGTTATCTTGGCAAGGGTAAAATATGAGGATGCAGGATAATAGGTGAGTAATTATTTTCATTATTGAATTTCAATAAAATTAAAGAAAATATTCAATATTTTTAATTTTCTCTAATTGCTTTTCAGCAGAAGAGGAAAACTTAGATCATTTCATAAAACTTGACAATAGACTTCTACCTAACAATGCCTTCAGAAGAATTGGTAGTCAGGAATTGACGACGAATTTTTACGAAGATGAAGATCGAGGTCCTTAATTCTCCTACCATTTCACGTTTTAGAATAAGAATGAGAAAATAAGTAGGATATCAAGAAGAGCACGTTCAGTGGAATGTGTGTGAAGTATTCTGGTATTAGATTCGCTGAAGGTATGAAATAAGTAGGAGACTCGGGATACCAAATTCCTATCATGAATGCCTGCATATCCGGATATAGCCTATTTTGCGTACCTATTTTGCGATTTAGGATGCCATTAAAAATACATCACTGCTTGATATATGTGTAACTGTGTTTAGATATGCACATAGATAAATAAATATATGTAAGCTTGATTACAGCCCAGAGCATTGAGATTAGATAGAAGCGGTGTACTCATTAAAGTGAGCAGAGAGGGAAAGTAGGTCTGCCTGGCGGTCTACCGATAAGTTTGACTTAGCTGTCATGATTTTGCATAGGTTGAGTTTAAACTTTATAAAGAGATCAGTGAGATTTCTACGGACGATGAGGGAATTTGTAATCAATTTTATGTCACGTTTTATTCATTTACGCTTGGTTTACTATCCCAACCAAAAACATTGTAGAGCCAATTTTGTATTCAGCAACTGCGTGCTACCAAGCAGACTCTTTATGTACAGAATGCTAATAAAAAGGAGGCTTTCCAGAACCTCAGAAAACTCAACTTAATTAAAACTTAAAAACAGCAGCTAAACAATGTAACTTAATTGCTGCAGTTCGTAGAAAATCTTTCCACACTTTTGACAAATTGGGGCAAAGATATTCTTATCTCCAATCATGTATGCAGGCAGATAAGAGTCTTACTTCTCAAATAAAACCTTTAGGATATACACGATTCTTTATTCATCCTTGAAATGGATTGTTTGAAGTAATGAGTAACAAACTTTCACGGAGCTGATGGTTTTTGCAGTGCAAATCCAATGGAAATGTCTAGCTGTTGTGAAAGAATTGAAAACATGGAGAAATTCACATATACGTATATGACGTTTTTTGCGGAACTACGAAATAGTCTCTTCATTCCCGTATTTAGGGTAACAGAAAATCAGGGTATGTTTCTCAACCCAGATTTCGTTATATTGTAAAAGAATTTTTAGTAGTTTGACTACCACAAGACTGCATATGAGAACTGATGTAGTAAAGTAATAGTAGCCAGGTTAAATATTGGTACACTGGTATAATTGGTACCAATTTTACCTTAAATAGCTCACAGCGTCTGAAGTCTGAACGACCATGAAAACATGTTATTTTCGTTTCGTCACACGCGTCTCGGCTTTTGTCATGTATAATCGTAAACGTATTGCGTATTGGATTTATTTATGTAGTACTTATAATGTAGCAAGAAAGCAGCCAGGCAACCATGTAATAATTTATGTACAAGCGGAGTATTTCAATGCATGGTCGAGAGTTTATTCATCTAAGGTAGTGGTAGAGTTTCCGCTGTGTACAATTACAAATACGTAAAAGTATACTAATATACCATACATTTACATAAAATTATATATGTATGTATGTATTAACTTTGACAAAGGCAAAATAGAAACCTCCGTGAAAGATGTGATAAGCTTATTAGGCCTACATTGTTGATACAGCATAGTAAAGCATTTTTCTTTTGTAGTCACCCGTGGGTTTTATGCAATGTGTACTATACAAATTCAAAGGTAGAAGTTGGAGATGGCTCCTACTTTTTCTGCAAATTCCTCTCATAATGTCGTCATGTATGCAGCACAGTCAAGTTGAGTCTAGACGTGTCTTATCTTCTGCTTCATAGCCTTGAAGATTTGATTTTTAAGCTATTGGCAATGTAAACTTTGCTCGGGCTGGTTGCTAACACACATCATGCTTTACAGGACCAGGTAGTAGGTATTAGTTATGCTGTATTTCGTAGAAGTTGTCACTGCCAAATATCCACTTTCCTTGATATTAAGATTGCTATTCCGAAGTAAAATCTTATTTTAGCCAGAGAATAGAAAGGCGCTTTTGATGTTGAGATGGCTTTTTATTTAATTTGTTGAGTACGACAGGAATTCTAGAACTCTTTCATTTAATGCATCGATGCCTAAACTTCGGTATGCCTATGCTTACGATTTCAATGGCGGAAATGGGTTTCAATGGGTTGGGATATATTCATGCCGGTATTGTCTATAAATACAGAATTTTGCACTTCTAAATATATATTACCCAATAAATTATTTTGAATTTTTGAATGCCACTTTTAAATATAAAAAATATGAAGTACTACTAATTATTTTCTTTGGATTCACAGATAATTTATAAAACTTGTTTTCACTTACAATGGGAAAATTCATCCCAATGCATTATTGTTCTAAAACCTTCCTTTGTCTTCATCCAGAGTACATGCTTTGATTGGAAAACCCAGTAAAATTTGGGAACTAAATATTTTCAGAAAATGAGACAATAAACTACCATAATATCCTATTGGCCTGCACATTGCTTCTTCGTTCTTGCGTAGTCCTTCTTAGATTTAATTTAGTAGAAATTGCTGGATATTCCTGATCAAAGTCCTGGAAATTCTATTAACGAAGTCATTTCTTTGCAAAAATATCCTTTTCGGCGATTGAAAATCTATATTAGCAGTAAATTCTCTTGACTATCACGTAAAACATTTATGAAACATGCTTACCATGTTAAAGTATTATATTAAAAAATAAATAATAATATAAAATTTTATTTTGCATTAACTCTGTTTTTACTCAGAGGACTCAATAAATTAATTAGTGTCTTAATTTTAGTCTCTTTGTACTCATATCTTATAAACTTTCCCAAACTTTACAAAGGTTGCATGAAAGAACTCTTTTGAATGCCAATTAGTACGCAAGATATACATTGGTGTTGGGACATGACGCTTTCGTGGATAGGCTAATTTATTTATATTCATTTATTCATGAAACTTGTATTTTTGCACACTGCTTATATAGTATATAGTATGTATATTATATAACGTTTCATTAGAATTTAATTAGAATATTACTTTATTAGTTTATATAGCAGGGTTACATGGAATAGAAGACATAGATATAACTTTCTTCGTTTTTACATAAATACACACTAACATATTTAATGTGATACCTTACAAGTACGAAGTTTAGCAAGTAGTAGATAGTTAGTACTTTACGGAATCTAGTCTAGTTTTATCAGTTTTATCAGGTAAAGTTTACAATCATTGAAAGCAAAATATTTTTGCAGTTTTGACGTTATCAAGCGCATCTTATCTACACAAGACAGACATCTTCTTCTAACTATGCATTTACAAATCTGCCTCTATGCATTATTTACATCTCCATGAAACCTGCTTCAAGATTAAAGAATTCATACATATAATTAGTTAAATCAACTTTTACTCATTTCCATCCGAAGATGAATTTTTATACTTAAGTAGGTTATGCAACAGTAATATAACAAACTTCCAAATAGCCCATCATCCCACAACATAACTCATCGCATAACATGACTAAAAATTAAAATACAAAATGACTTATCTAAAGGAGCTGTGACAGAAGCATATTACTCTAGCAATATAGTGTGTCTTTGTTCGAACGCTTTACAGCACCAAAATATGTTGAAACTGATTTCAACAGTTTTGCAAAATGTTTCAATGTTTTATAAATTAATTATACTTGAAAACCCCAGTTTCACATTTACTTTCGTAAAGCTAAGCAAGCATATTGCATCATGATGAAGATGAAACAGATAAAATGAAATGCATAAACTTAATTGACATGACTTACATTATAATATTGCACTCACTTTTCTGAGTACTAAACTAAAGCCGAAATTAGAAACACGACATTTCCCGTGTGTGAAAGTTTCGCAAACCTATGCAACTGGAATGTCAATCAGTCGTATTCAGATCCGATGGTAGTACTCATTGCATCCTCTAGAATTAGGGTCTGGTGGTACCATTTGTTTGTGTCCAACACAACTGTAAACAAAATAAAACATCAATATCATTCAAACAATGTTTTTGTCATCACTTGATTTACACTTTAAATTTAGCAGTGCGCTTTAGTCGAAACAAAAATGCCTTTGAACTATATATATCTTCTAGCTAATATAGCTTTACCAGGAATTCGATAGTATCCTCACAGCGCCTAGTTTAAGTGCACTCTTTTACGTATCAAATGAAAATATTCCGAAAACATTCACATTCAAATACAAAGAAATAGTATCACAAGAGTATACATACCAATTTTTAGAAAATTGTTTTTCGACACTACTGATAAGTCAGCTTTTGAATGTTGAAATGAAAACTACTTCCACAACAAAAAGTTTCGAATGTCAACTAACCGCATATATCCTGAAATGAGAACCGCTAAAATTACATTGTGGATTTGGATCACAAGTTCCTTAACCCTATACTTTCTCTACCTAAATACTTTCATCTATAATACTTTCCCTGTAATATTTAATGCTTACACAATGCAAAGGCAAATGGTACTTAGAAACAGAAAATATATGAAGTTATTTCTGGAGACAAAATCTGGATTTTGGGGACAATTATTTCTCTTTGAAAGTATAACTTCAAGTTCATTGGACAATAATGGATTACAAAAATATCGTAGCGGGATCTAGCAAGTAAATTCCTTTGCTTTCCAGCTGCTATGCTGACCACGCCAAAGACTGAGTTTTAGAACTAAAGACCGTGTTCTCGTAAATAAAGGTGCCAGTTATTTACTCTTTACTCACCTACCCATATTAAGTGCACGACAACTGTGAATATGACGATCTGAAATGGTAGCTAAACATTCTAGAATCTCTGAACGAAACTAACGAACACAGCAGGCGTAAAGACTAGATTTAGATCAGAGCAGTCGGATTTGTCGGATGGTGTTCTTTGAAAACATGGTAGGTAATTACGTCTACTGCTCTCCAAATAGATACTTACAAAGCAGTAGCAGTTGTAATGTTTCTAGGTCAGTCATGTTCTTGACATTCTTGGCCTGACTACAATAGAATTGGGATGTAAATATTCAAAACGCAAAGGGTTTGAAAACATAAAACTGTATCAAAGAAAGTCTTGGTCTAGCCCTCTGGCCTAGAAAACGTTTATTCATTCATGTAAGGTAAATCCGAAATCGGAGTACTAACAAGTACTTGGTAAGTTATCCTAAGTTAGGTAATATAAAGCTGAAATACAATGAAATACAATAATACATATAAACAAGAAATACTACAAATTATATTTTTAGTCACAACCTTTAGTAGGCTAATTTTGGTTTACAGTACAGTCAGTTTTTGGCATGATTATTAGGTAAATATAATTGGCAAATAGTAATTATTATTATTTGATCATCTATCTGCCATTGCCATCATAAGTATGTAAATGCAAAACCTAGCTTTATCGTATGCTCTGTCAAATAAGAAAAAAGGAAATTGGCAATAGTTTACGATCTCAAGATAAGGCGGTCAAGGTAAATATCTTTCTCCGCCCTTACCTATAGTATTGTTCTCAAAACAACATTTAAATATTGCCGTAAGTAACTAATATTAAGTTTTCTAATGCATTGTTAATTAAGAAAAGCTCAAATTGGTATTTCTATCTAGTATTTTGAAGTAGGATTAATTATGCCGTACCCGTGCCATCCCAAAATGCTACCGTTTATTTTTAATAGGGCTGAATTCTTTTCCGTGGATTATCTTTCGTGGACTCTTAGCAGAGGAACTAAATACCTTACTAGCGTTTTTACGTAACATACTTTACTATAATAGCTAAAGATAACATACCACCTTATAGTTCAGAGGTGATGTACACAATAGAAATATCTGTGAAAGTAAGTACGTATAATGGATATTCTATTTATTACCGAATATGACGCAGTATAGTATGTGCCACGATGTAATATTACAGAGCCATTAACAGTAGCCCATAAGAAAAGAGACCAATAAAGCGACCTCAATTCTCAAATCTCATCAAAATGAAAGTACCTTTTGAAATCCATGTTTTCTACGGCTACAGTCAACATTCCTTACAAACTAAACCGGCCAGAAGAACAAGTGGGAAAGAGTATAGAGGGGAAGCAACCTAAAGCTATAGAAACCTGAAACGAGATCAGTTCACTCAACCGAACTAAACTTGAGATGGCAGAGAAAAGCAAAAGTGAAATGAGAGAAAACTGCCCAGCAAGTGAATTGAATAGAGGGCATTCAACGGGAAGCTTCGAAAATGGCATTTTTCTTAACCTCACTCATAGAGGTGTGGTGTGTAATGAAAGGTTAACGGATAAAGTCTTTTCACCATTAAAATGTAACGCAATGTGTACGCTACTTTTCTTAGTGTCCTCTTTAAGTGCTTAGAAGACTTTATCCAATAGCACAACAGTAAGCATTTTTGATAAAAAAGATTTAGCCTCAAAGATTCTGCAAACTCCATTTTCCCTCGGCTTCAATCTATTTAAGCTGTCTATTCAAAGGGGTAATTAAGAAAATTAATGTAGTGTAAAGAAAGATTACTTACTTATTTCTCCAGGTTGCACTTCCGTGTTGAAAGAATGACATTCATATAAACATTCAGGGGGAGGCTGCAGAAACCATTTCTTTCTCCCGGTAATTTGCGCCTGCCATGATGGATTTATGACGTGATCGATCTGACAAAAATGAAACTCAAATTAAATGAAGGAAATGAAAAAGGGATAAGAGCAAAACGTGGTTTCATCTTCTCACAATACACGTAGGTACATCTTTCCCCAAAATACTCTTGTACAAATCGACCCTTATACTTATGTGTAAAGTATATTGGATTTAAAGTGACTACATGTCCTTTACTCTATTATGGTGTGGTCGTAGCCCAGTGCAATCCAAATGAATTAAAGATACAAAATTACAGAGGAAATTATTTGCACAAACTGTATAGTTACAGTAGTAAATCACAAATATGGATTGCAAATATACTGCTATTTTGGTAACTACTATCACAACTAAAAACAACTAGGTATTTTAGCTTGTAATAGTTTTCGTTAACTTTATTTGTATTTTCTGTGTGCTTGTGTAGGCAATCCTAATGCAATACAGTGAGGAAATGAGTTTGAGAGAACAAGGGGCAGGATGTGAAACAGACTGTGAAATGGAACTTACGAAACTACAATTTTTGCTTTTGTATACAGTTGTGGTGGTTGTGGGCATCAAGTACCAAGCAAGTACAAGTACACATATACATAGATCTTGGGTTTTATCTCATAAGATCAGAGAAGTCTTCACTAATGTCATCGAATGAGAATATTATGTACTACCAAAGATAAATGGAAGACCCTCAATCATAATTAACCTAAATCAGCAGGAAAATTACAATGATACACAGGTACAGCAGCATTGTAGATGTTGCGCTTCAGGTTTCGTGATCAATCTCGTAAATTAATTTTCATAGAATCAAACTTACTCGACATCACTTATCCGGTCATATAGGTTTCCACCCTAATTTTGGTATAAAATTACTTCATTTTCTGAGCTTTATGAATACGCCCAAACTGTTTTCCAAATTCCCAATGTACATGGAAAGGTTGGATAAAATATGTGAGCAATTCAATTCATAGGTCTGTGTGAGCATGATTCATCTCATTAATTTAGCATTTTATTCAATAGTAAGGAATTCTTAGGTCTTTTCTTCTCTGAGCTAGGTGCAAGTTCAATGTACAGTATATAACTGCTTAGAATTCACAGCAGGCATGTAACAGGTCTACCAATTTACAAATGGTAATCAAATCAGCTTTCAAGTGCTTCAATTTATGGATGAAAAAAATATGAATAACCCAGGAAAAGATGTAGTGCGCTTGTAAATAAAATAATAATTAAATACCCAAACCACCTTAAACAGTTCCTTTCCCAAACTTACATGCATGTGAGCTCCATGGCCTGGTGTACCCATAAAAATCCAATCAGCATGGGTCGATTCAGCAGTAACCGGGAGAAAATAGGGTCGTTGGTAGTGTTGTCGTAAAATGTGGCTCGTCTCCGCATCACAGTTACTCCTAGTATGAAATACAGGTAGAAACTTACAATTTAGTATCATTAATAGGTGGCATTTTTTCACCAAGACTAGTATACTATTATTGAAACACATTTCTTTCTTTAAGCTCGATATTTCTGTCTTCCACTTGCAGGAAAGGAATCTTTTCATCTAAAACTCATAATTTAATTACTGTTTACACACGGTTTACAATGTATGCGATTGCATATATTTACTAATACATAAATGGTATTCATTTGAATATTCATTTGAAAACTATCTAAAAATTAATAATAGACATGTTCAGATGTCGATGTTCAAATTGAATTAACTACTGCGGTAAATATATGTAATGCACTTGTTGAACATGTAACATGAAATTACCAATCTTCACTTCAGCAACAATAAATGCAAAAAATATTTTCCAAAAAGCTGAATTTCATCATTCGTCAATTTTGAATTTTCAGCAAACTGAGGTATTGCTAATCTTAATTATTTTCAATTGAATGTGCTAGTGCCAGTGCATTAGTCATGCAAAATACTTGAAGAAAGACTAGTCGTTTTAGAAGGGAAGGCGACCCTCATTTGGACTACAAAAGAATGCAATTTGGTCTTTTAAGAAACCTCAACAAGTTTTAGTCGAATGTCAGAAGCATGCATACACGCAGTTTCTCAAGAGACGAGTGAAATGTGTGACTTGGTGATACGTTGTACTTGGTTTGGACATAGACGTAGTTTCAGCGTAGCAATCGGATATTCTCACTTAACCTTCAGAGATAAATATAAGAAGCGAGACTACCTATTATTACGTATTACTCTTTATGACTGCATTCCATTCCTTTTATGACTTTCAATTCGATTTTGCCAGATGACTTGAATGGAAGTGACTTGAGTTGAGCGGAAACTCCTCTCTATTTAACTGTATAGACGGAAAATGAAGGGGGAACTCGGTTGAAGTCTATAGTTGAACTCGAACTAAACAAAAACGGACAATGAAATTGAATTCGAGTAGAAAGTGAGTGAATGAGTTTCTGTGTCTGGATGAAAAGGATGAAATGAGATGAAATAATAGCAAAACTAACTGAGAATGAAGTAAAATGGGTTGACACTACTAACTTTACTTCCTGACGAAGCGAGGAGGATGGCTGGTGAGAATAAGTCACTCGAATGCAGTGGAAAATGAAAAGAATGAAAATTCAAAGGAATGAATGGAAGTGAGCGCAGATTGGCAATCTACTTTCTCCATTACAGACAATAGCAAGAACTGAATTACCCACATCCAAGTTGGTAAACATTATGGCCAAATGCCAACTAAGTACAAGAACATCACATTGCTACACCAGATCAACACCAATGAACAAGAACATAATCATTTCGAGTCCACGCCAACAGTCGTCCTAATACACTAACAATACGCCTCACTCTAAGAATTATATTCCCAAGTACCTACATATGCGGATGTAGCATTTCAACACTTCTAACACCTAATGGAGGAAGTAGTACGAGTACCTACACAATGTGGATGTTGCCAATAATTGTAGCAAAACATTCTGTAGCACTTTCTTTTACATATTTTTATTCGAATTGCTTTACTGTTAATTAAAAAGGGTAGAGTGTTATTTCGCAAGAACAGATGGAAAAATACGGTGCATTTGCAGGATTAACATAAAAGAGGCATGTTGAGAATTTGAGCAGCAGAAGTTTTGGGGAACAAAGTTCATCGCATATCTTATTCTGCGTACTTATTCTCTGGACTGTAGTAAAAGCAAAAGTATAAAAGCATGGAATTTCTGTATTGTAACTAATTAAGTTTCGTAGCTCAGAGCTCAGTTAGTCTCGTCTTCATTGAATCCCTTTGTTTGTGCCACAATGCCGCCCATATAAACGTACAGACGGGAATGATATGACGTAATGGAAATTCAAGCGTCAAATTGCATAGTTTTTGCAGCAGTAGACACTAATGCGTACATATATATTGTTTTGTTCCCAGTTTTCCTACGGTAGAAAAGAAAAACAAACTTTGCACTAAACTTCAGCTATCTACATATTATACTATGCTTATTATTCATTACTAAATTAAGGAATTAATGCAAAATGAACGAAAGTTTTAATATGTGCATGATATTGCATAATACATATTGCGATGCTCTACTTGCCACAGCAGTGTGAAAACTAACAATAGTTGGCGATTTATGATTGAGTGTATACGTAGCAACTCAGAGTAATTGCAAGTATCTCTTTACAGTTCCTTCTCTGACAATGAGTGAAAGTGCTGACGACGAGTTAAGTAAACTAAATTAAGAGATATTGTTTAACTTTGCCTTTCTCTTTCTCCAAGACTTTTCTCCTCATCTATTACCCACGAAAAACAACACACTCGATCCTTTTTAGTGATAGAAATATAGACATTAACAATTACTTAGAATTCGGCGAACTCACTTTACTCGTCAGCATTATTGCTACGATGCGAGGGAGTAACTTTAAATTGGATAGAATTGAAAGAGGATGCAGTGAGGTAGGCATTTAGACATTTCTGTCCTGTCATAATAACTTTATTCACAGTGCTAAAGAATTCATTGAAATGAATAACTGCCGTCATTTTACAAAGTAGCAATTGCATGTTGAAAGTTGCAGTTATTTTCCAAACAGTTAAATACTCCACAACTATATGAGTTTATTAAAGTATATTGCAACGGTACTAATTACTGATACAAAAAAGCAAAAGGGAGTACAAAAATTGTACTAAACTCACTAATCACTACATAACATAGCAAAATTAATATCTTAGCAGAACGTATAGATAATTCACCTGATAGGCAGTTGGGAAACTAATGAAGAAGTGTAATATGGAGGCGGTGTCAAATAATGCAATTTGGGCTGATCTCTTTTTGTTTTGCCTTTTGGCCATTACAGTTTGCAGTAGCGCAAATGTAACCTTGACTCAATATAACTGGGTTAGACAATACAAAGACTGTAGCCCTTAGGCATCCACTTTGTCTACGCTGTCTCGACAGATAAAGTTATAGAGTACATTTGCATTGTTCACTCTCTGACCTGGACCAACAAAGGGTGAACACTTTGTAGATAAAACCGAGGCACGCGGATATCTTGATATCTCACTTGGAAAAACAAAAAATATCTTCTGGTGGAATTGTGGAATAGGCCTGTTTGGCTTATGAGACGCCTCAATGAATAAATGCCGTCTTAAAATCTTTTAAGCAAGCAAATAGCACAACGTTTCTAGTTGGAAGTATTGGAACCCGGTATGGCACCATTCGCTACCCGAATGATTTGGAATCAGTTTGAGATAGAGGGTTTCTTATATTCGAAAGCAATATGTATATGCAGTTGCAAACTTTCTCCGTCTATACAACCTAAGAAACAAACCTTTTTATTGAAAGTGATAAATTTAGTTAGAAAGTAGTACGGGTTACGGGTTGGTAATCGATGTAGTTAAATATATTATACCAGTATGGTTTCATTGATTTAGGTTTCCACTATCTTGAATAAATGGAGAATGGGGAGTTTGCATGGAAGAAGAATTCTATTTGTCTGGCTTGACTTCTTGAATTGCCAGTCGTGCTTTCGTTATTGTACTGGGTTATATACAAATAAAGATTTAAGGAAGCACTAGTTAAAGAAAAATGATACAGAATGCAGACAAATGATGCATTCCATTTTTCCATTCCAACAGATAGGAAGTCCATCTTTTACAAAAGGCAAAGTTTTCTCGAAACGGGAAGTCTATAGTCCCTACACGTTTCGTTTTTATAAATATTTACAATTTTGGCTGAACTGTGTATACTACAGCTTTCTTATTGAATTGAGCTACTCTTTTTTGGTCTGCTGATTTGCATCAGAATATGATTCTCCATCTCTGCACAGCAGTGGCAGGTCTCTTACATAAGTATACGAATTCATTACTGCATAATACTAAATAATACTTAATTTTATTAACATGAATTAGCAACTTTTGATATTTTCAATGTAATTCTTACAATTCGAGAAGTCTGGTGAGTCACTTTCTCTTCTCCGATTCAAGCACCTAATCAACTGCAACTATAACTTCCGAAGTTCATAAATTAAAAGATAGAAAAAACTTAAGGAAAATGTAATACAACAAAACAGCGAAACGTACCTACGTACCTAATATCGACAAAGAAGTACGCCTGGTAATTCAAAACCTTGTACAAATTCGGGGCATACTGAATTCACTTGTAAGGAATACCTAGACGTATTTAATACACCTGTAGAATTAACTTGTCATTTACAAGTTCATTCTTTAGTGGCTTGGTGAGACTACATCAGTGTCTTGTAAAGTATAGAGAGAGACTTTATGAAATCGAAAGAAGTCTAGTGCTAAAGAGCATTCCAATAATTTTCTTTGCCAATTGCTATTACACAATCAGTGTGAATCTTCAAACCACACTTTCCAGTTAGCTCGATAAATACAGGCTCCGCTTACTGCCTCTGCTATATAATTGCCTCGTATCTACCTTTAACATTCATTAAACTGTAAATCCCCTACATTCTTTCCCCTCACTACTCTAGTGAAGCTGACAAAATAATTGCTGTAATCTTCTTTCACTGACATTACTACAGTTCGTTCAAACTCTAACTTTACTTCTTACACTAATCTCATGTCATTTGTCAGTGCCCATTATTATGTATCGGAGGTACATATTAGGGATGGAGTGGGAATGGGAATAGTATGTATGGGGAGAATAGTCCAAAAGTTCTACTTTGGATACATAGAAAATCTTGCATTATAATTCATAATTACGTTGTTAACCAGAGACAATGACTTTTTTGAAGTACTACTTGAAGTTCAATTTATAACTTAGAAGTGCAAGATACAGTTATGCAAAAAATAGCCGCAGTTAATGATAACAAATGGATACCTAATACCTACTGATGAGCAGAGTTTACTACTGCTACCTTTAAAACTTTAAAACTAAGCATTAAAGTTCTCGTTTCATCAATTTACATGCATTCTAATTATTTGGCGTTTTTCAAACAGAGATCTGGGAAATACGAAAAGGACTAATTGTTAGACTTTTGCAGTTGATAATGCGTACCTATTATAAACTTTCTACGTTTTCTCGAAGTAAAGATTTTTATTTCTACCCATTGTGATTGCGAGTACTTTACTTGCAAACTTATTTTTAGTGATATGATAACGTAAATGACGTGAGTCAGTTCTATGTAATTGGAATATTCTGTCTGTATTTATGTACCCCAGTAAAAGAAAAATTGAGGCTAGATTTTTTCAATTATTTCCTTTGACGGGATGAATTACTATTTCTGCTACAGGTGCATTTACGCTTCCCATCCAGCCATTTTTTGTGGACAAGCTTTTCTTCCCCTTACTGAAATCAATTTCTAGGTCTTACATGGGCGTAAATAAATCCATGGATTAAGGTCTCCGAAATGAAAACCGATCAGACAAATCATTTCAGATACAGGCTTGTTTTAGATAAGCTGAATGCTTAAGCTAAGGAGATGTATGTATTGGTTTGTTCTCTTTCCGACATGATTTGTGTGGTGAAGTCAAACTGAGCGAACAATCTATTCCAAATAAGTTCCCTAAATTATGTCATTGAAGTCAGTTTCAGATTACTCGCCTAATTTTTCAGAAATCCATTTTCCTAAACCAATTTTACCTAGGATTTAGATTATTATTAGATCAAATTTCCTGAATCCATATTTTCATGTTTTCTAATATCCGCCTTGTGCATAGAGGTGCTTACTATGGATTGACACTATATACTTTGCAGTTATCCCTATAACTAAATTAATTAGCATTAATTAATAGAATCTTTTAATTGCCAACATGAAATAGTGTTTTCGAAATTCAGTTGAGGAAATGTAAGTTAGCCTACACATTATTATATTCGATGTGCAGCTTAAATCTATTTCATTGAGTAGTCCTCATGTGCAGAACGCTTTGGTATACCAGTTGTCCAGTTTACATCCTACACTTACAGTATATGCAGGTTAATATTTATTTAATTTATTATAAGCCATGATGAACAATACTAACAAGGAAAACTTTATCTCCTGTAGTCCTATCACTACCTAGAAAAGATATTATGGGAATATGAAACAGAACTCTTTACGTGATCAAATGGTTTGCAACTCACTACAGAAGCCATTTTCGTTGACTTGGTTAACGATTCGTATGAAAGCTGTTGTGAATAAATTACGTATCTTAACAATGAGCTCAGTAATAGATGCAAGCAAATGGAAGGCTATGTGTCAATGTTCAACTTTTGATCGCATCCCACTCGCTGCCAACAACAGATATCAGGTTTAAGTGGTTTAACTGTGTTGCGCATCAGTAGCTTACATACTACATGGCAGGAAAAAGAATTGGATACATTTGTCTTACCAATCAATTTTACCAAAAAACATCAGAACGGCAAACCTGGGTATCCGTGTCTGACACTTGCACATAAATAGTGTAGCAAAACTCTAAACAGAGAACTGGAGCCATTCAAATGACATACCCTCTTGAACGCTATGAAATTGAAAATATATTCCTGTTCAATACAGTTTCATACACTACACTACTATATAATTTCACTTTATTCTTATTTCATAATGTTCTATTCTATATCAACAGTTTACAGCATATCAGATTTACATGTGGCACAATAAGAACTAGACTAGGTGTTCAACACATTACAAAAAATATACTATTATACAGTGGTTCTATTATTGTACTGTTTTTCCGTAGATATTCTTTGACTAATAGCTAAAAATTGTGTTTAGATACAAAAGTGAGTAGTATTCATAAATCTTTCTTTTTATAATATTTACCTCACCAACAAATCTCAAGGTTCCCTAAGTCTAAGCCTAACGGTTTGTCAATTTTTGTATGCACACGTAAATACGAGTGAATGAAATAGGCGACATAAATAATCTTCAATACTTTATACTTCTACCTAGTAAGATGAATATACTTGCATTCACTTATATTCATAAAAGTCATAATACATTATATGTAAATGAGATGTGGCACACTACGCTTTCACTTGAGTGTACACGACTGCAGGTGATGAA
The DNA here is from genome assembly GCA_020352615.2 of Yoshiicerus persimilis. Classification (NCBI taxonomy): domain Eukaryota; kingdom Metazoa; phylum Arthropoda; class Collembola; order Entomobryomorpha; family Tomoceridae; genus Yoshiicerus; species Yoshiicerus persimilis. The sequence continues at coordinate 15,709,347 of CM036942.2, forward strand.
AAAGAAGAAAATGTCTTGCTTACCACCCAATATACCACTGCTTTTTGGCTCTCTCCTGTGACATATTGAAGACTTCAGCGAGACTGCGAAACTCGGTCGCGTAAGGGAAGAACAAACAATCTTCCCCAAGATGCTCTAATGACCTGCTTCCCTCCACGTAGATACTCTGAAAAATGAATGCAGAAGGAAATTGTACTGTCATGTGTGAACGGCATAGATTTGCCTCAATGATTTTGTATACCTAACCCTTTATTTACATACACACGAATAAAGCCAAAGTGTCAAGGTGAATTTTCTAAGGCTGAGAACACGTACAAAAATACAGATGAAGAAAACGATAAAGTCATGATCTCAAGATATATTTACAGTATATTTTTTCTGGAATTCTATTTACATACGCCTGCATAAATATCTGGGTCTCAAGATCAACTGCTGTTTGTATACCGCATTGCACCTATAGTTAATGATAGAAAAACCGATTCAAGAAGAGCTTTGGGACAGTATTATTTGTCCGTCTGAGTAGTTGAGGAGGTACAAGCTAATAATGGTTTGAATAGGTTTATAACCAAAACCTCGATACTCTTGCCTTCGGACAAATAGAACTCTATATGGCAAATTCCTGTTCGCTAGCCTCTCAAAGTATTCCCAGCTCTTTCAGAAAATACTGGACAAAACTGAAATCACCTTGAGAAAGTCGAAAGTGAAAGTAGAAGTTGCTGTCCAATTTGTCATGGCGTCAGTTATGATGACAGGCCTCCCCGTGTACGCGTACCTAAAGGAATATAAGAAATATTAACATTTTTAGGATAATACTTCTGGGAGGCACTCCAAGTTCTAGTGTAAGTAAATAATGTAGCAGACATACACGAAGCCAAAGTGATTTTAAGCAGTACCGTACAGACGACAAAAGGTGAAAGTAAATCTAATATGTCATGCATGTATTCCTGAATGGCACAGCCTTCTTATAAATGCATTCATGTGTGCATAAAATAGCTAAGGTTTCCCTTCGCCCTGTATTAAAGTAATGGGGAAAGTAGAGTGAAAATGTACTTTCTTTTTTTACTGAAAGCAACAATAGAAGTCCATCAAATATTATTTACAGTGCATGGAAAAAATTTATAGAAATATATCGTACTTAAACTAGTCTGTTATAATATAAGTATTTGCAAAATGCAGTTCAGTTGCATTTAATGCTTTTCCTGAACACATATACTGTGTTTCTTTTTATAGAATGTGGAGTAAGGAGATTCTTATAAATTCTTACTTGACTTATTTCTAGATTAGGTACTTCGTCATGAATAGCGAAAAGGAAATAATATAATTTTTACGCTAAGTTCGCTTATACAAGTAAGGTGTTAACATTGAAATCAATAAATGTATCAAACTGTGAGCACTTTATATTTCGTCAAAGACCATTTGCGTCAAAGGTGGCTCTGATAATCCTTGGTTGCACTTCTGTAGCTGGGAAGTCAAGAATGTAAATTTTAAATGCATTCTCGTGTAAAGAAAATTATGACTGAAGACATCAAAAGCGATAAGCTAAAGGTATAAGTAAGAAAGTAGAATCTAGTAGGTATTATTTTATGTTTCGGAGTTTCACGAGATAGATTAATTAAGAAGATCTGGCTTAATAGATCTCTGCGCTTTATGGCCTGTCAATTACACACTTTCAAAAATGTCATAAACATTTTAGAAGCAAGTCAAATGCTTTGCTTTTACGATAGCGAGTAGCGACACAGTAAGTTTTAAGTTAACTTTTTTGTTTATCTGTTATCTCAGGAGTGCTTTCTAGGATACCTCTAAAGTCTAAAGGATTAGATTTGCCTGAAAAAAATCTCACTTCGCCTCAAAAACAGTTTTATACCCACAACCCACGCCCACGATCAGTAGCTAATGTGTTACATTCTATATCGTGGTTTTAATAAAACAACAATGAACATTTGAAACCTGACTATCCCATATATATTGCAAATATGTTATAACCTTCACATTTTAAGTTGTCAGAATCCGAGCATCCATAATCCATATCCATACAGCATACTAATTTAATCCTTCATTGGTACATATGTATGTGACATATTTTTAATAAAAATAAATAAGTAAAGCAATATGTACTTAATCCTTGTAATAATTTTAATTTAAATTTTAAAATTGCAAACCAAACAAGAAATGGACAAAAATTTTAGCATGTACAATATCTACTAATTTACTTTTATCATCTTATTGCGGTTTCAATTAAAAAATTTTGTTTAATGAATTGCTTGCTTTTGTAGAAAAGAACAAAAACTAAGTTCTATAATAAATATAGTTTCTTTTGTAGTTTTTACAACGGCAAAATTAAAAGCATACTGTTAAACTACCCAGATATATTTTAAGAGCCAAGGGCAAAACACTTTACTTACAATTTTTCAAACTCAGATGGAGAAATTTCGCTAACTCTGTCGACTGAAGTGATATTGTGGCAAAAAACGCAAGAGACCGGGGGCCGGAAGATTTCCATTGCAAAATTGGGTGTCTCGATGGTGCACTAAAGAAACATTTATTGCATACATTTATGATATGAAGTTTCTTATTTATTGTAGTAGTTTGTTGCACTGCCTTCTCCTTAACATTTAAAACAGGTTTTGTAAAAAAAAGAGGAACAAAAGCTGTCTCTAGGGTTCATTCCTTAATATTTTCCATATCTGTTTCACTGCAGTATTAAATGTGTTGTATTTCTGCTGTTTCTAGTTCTCATTCTCAGGTATTTTTATAAAGAGAATGCACATGAATGCAAATGCATTCATGTGCGGGGAAATTGCTCAAACGGGGAAATTGAATTAAAATACGATTTACGATTACGATTGGGGCCTCATACTGAAGTAAATTATTATTTGTACATTGCATATCATTAGTTTCAGCTCAACTCATGTATTCGAAACACACACAAAGATGTGTTAATTGTGTTATACATACATATCTAATTCTATGGATAAAACAATCGTTTTACACGATTGAGAGGATTAATAGGGCTAATGGTGTTTTGTGCTATTTATTTTAAGCCTACAGGAAACTTATCCATTTAATGGCCAAAACAGGGATGTAATTGATTAAAGGAATTCAGAGATGCGTTAATGATTAATTAATGAATGACTATTGTGTTAAAATGCAGTAAGACACAAAAGTGTGGTATAATGTAGTTCAATAACCAAAAGATACTAGAGAATGCATTAATAATACCTCAACAGAACGCAAATCAACATTTTCCCACTTGAGCCACATTCTTGTAAACCCTGGAGGAGTGTGCAGCTCAAAATAGAAGATGAATGCGAGAAAAGAGAAGAATACACCGAAAAAATTAGACTTTGATGGTCTCTTTGGCAGAAGAAAATATTTTGCTGCAATTTTTCGGTACAAGTTGCCAACAGACTTCAGGTGAAATCTTTGCCATATATTCCATTGACCATGTTGTTTTTCGTATATCATAGTGCTATCTGATTCTGTTGGCGACGACTGCATTGTCTTGTGGGCAGTTTCTTTCAGCTTAGCATTTCCATGTTCAATTTCAGGTTTATTTTCGTCAATTAAGGCACTCATCACCGCTTTTATACTCTCCAATTGCATTAGATCCTCCGAAGAAATCTCCTTCAATTTTTCAGCAATCAATTTGACATTTTTCTTAGCCAAGGTCACAGCTTCGGATTTCTTATTGTGAGCCTTCCCCATGACTTGACAAAATAACTTGATTTTTCACAGACTTAAGACCTCAAAACTAAACCAAAATGAGTGACAACTCGTATTGTAGTTCGCTTAGCTTCAGTTTCGGCTATAATTCAGGTTGCACGGAAGAAAGCAAGAGAAATCTTCAGCAAGGCTGACGTTGCCCATCCAAGAGCTGAAGGGATACTGGAATGTTTACAAGCAAGCTAGCAGGTTTTGTAAAGAGAACGAGACTGCAGAAAGACTGCATTTTACTGTATATATGTTTCAAGCGCAATTTTGTACATCCAGATTCTGGAGTAGTTACTAGCTAAAAATGATAAAGCAGCCTCTCTACTAACTTTCGTGTGTAAAACCTCTCTTAAGTGCTGTTTATTGCGTGACTCTGTAAATAAAAGTAACAAGTCTGCGTAAATAATTTTGCAATTTTTGCATAATTTCTTAAGTAATTATTTTTCTAACTAGACTTGTCCTGAAATATTTATGCAGTGCTTAATATGTAAGTGTGGAAAAAACGATTAATAATTTGCTAAAATTACAGCGTCAAAATACAAAGGTTTATTTCAGAACACTGACCAAAATGGTACACCTAATTAACAAGTTTTAATAACGCTATGTTGGTATTCATAATTACGCTTGAGTTTTCAAGATTTAAATAAGTATCCATTACATTTGGTTGATTTTCGACTTGACTTTCTTTGCTATATATTGTTAGGCCTTTAAATAATATAAGTAAATACATATTAACTTTTACCTTCTACTCGGGGATAATGCAGGGTTACACAGATTTTACAAGATTACTATCGTCAAATAAAAACATCAATTCGATAATCTCTAAGTATGAAGGATCACAGAAATAAATATGCGAAATGAAGAAAGTAGACAAAATGAAAAATGTTTCATTAGCCAATGCAGGATGTTCAAACTGATTAAGGAGAACACACGGTTATGTACCTTAAATACCTAGTGAGCAACGGCATTTTCATCATGAATGAATACAATGCAAAAATACATTATATTAAATAGAATTTCACTTCTGCATATGGGGATGGGTAAACACTCCCTGAATGAATTTCTAATATCTTATCTCATCTTCAACTACAATTTCATGTACAGTACATCTTTCGCAAATACAATTGAAAAAAATCCATTTACCTACCACACATTTGAAACACCCATAACTATATTTCCTCGCCAACTTTAATGAACTTAGCAATAAATTAAACATTACAAGAGTTAAATACATATTATAACTAATCGGCCGTTAAAGTTCATTTCGCATGTACTTTGGTTTCAGTTCTTCAATTCTTTTAATGAAATCTGTTTTCTCTAGACAGCCGTCGCACTCTTCGTCCCATCCACTTAAAATTTTCTTCAGATCCCGAACTTTGAGCTTTTTCAAGTCAACGGTTTTCAAATCGATGGTTTTATCTGTAATCAAAATTATTTATAATTATTATATTAATTATAATAACCTCCTGTGCTATAGCTCAGCTACTCAGCGCAATGCAGATCGGTTTTAGATTTTTTGTTCAGAAACCTAGTCTAGTCTACTCAATCTCTGAAGACTTATTTACCTATTACCTAATTGACATTTTAAATAGTACTACGAGTACTACCTAACATTAACATTTACAAATATTAGTTTGAATTAATATCCTGTGTCGTGTTCGCAGATCCAGAATCTTATTTCTTCCCGGGACCCGGAAAGAAATAAGTTTTTCCGGTTTCCCTCCACACATGGTACAGAGAGGAGAGAGAGCATCCCCCTTCCATGGACACTGGAAAAAAATGTAATATATCGTTTCGCTTACCATAACGCAATTCACAAATTTGCGAATCCTTCTTCTTTAGTTTTTCGCAAATTTTGTCGGACGGCATATTCCACGACAAAGGTTTCGACATTTCTCCCAAAATTCCAGTTGCGGATTCAGCCAGACCACCCAGATAATAGCACTAAAGATAAGCAAAAAAATTATGTCAAACAGTTAGAAGTTTGTAGGTAGGTGATAGGAAAGGGGAAAAGCTTATGGAAATGACACTGAACAGCAATAAAATAGATACATCGTCAGCTGCTGCAGCTGTATGATAAGGTATGGTTTTGTTAAGCTTTACGTTATAAATAAGTAATCTTTCTTTCAACTTTGTCTCGCTCAAATTAGAATTGCTTATTTTGTTTTAGAATTTAGAACTTACCAAACGATTTTCTTTGCCTTTAGCTTCACTGCAATAATCTCGGAATTTATTTTCGATAACTTTAGTATCTTTTCTTTCCGCGTCTGTTAAAGTTTCTGAAAACCTCTCGACAACGGTCATACAGACTACGACAATCCAAATTAAAATTACCAAAATATTATAATGACAGCCCTACATTTTATATACAATAATATCTATACATACTTCGCCAAAAAACACATTATAAATATACGAAGACAAAAATACAGCAGACATACCTTCACAATCATCTTTTTTTAAAGCAGAAGATGCACCAATACATGCGAGAATTACACATATTATACTCCAACTCATTGTGCTTTGAAAACGACTCATTATTGTAGAATATTAGTCCCTTCAGTTTCAGTTGCTTACAATGCAACAATCACTTAAGCTGAGTATCTTCACTTTGTGACCACTAAATAAGGTAAAAAATCCGTGACTACAACCACTACCAACTCCAAGTTTTGAACTACCCGTATAGCAGTACAGACAATCTAATATTGGTTTTTCTGTTCTGCTGTTCTCAAGTTGGCTATCTATATTTAGTATTTCGAAATGTTAAAGTTAAAGTGTGTTACTGACACAGATTTACTAATATAACACAATAGATCTTGTCAGTTCAACCAGATTCTCTGAACTGTTAGCCGGAAAGCACTGCAAAATGAACTCTGGTTTTCTGGGCATGTATTGCAACTTGCAAGAACCGTAAGAACAGTTGACTACCTTGCCGATTTGCGATCTGTCATTTTATTATTATAGATATTACATGCGTTAGCATTTGATTGGTTCCTTGTTTACATGTGGTCCAGTAGAAACTTTTATTTTTCCGACCGCCAAGTTCGACATGCAATCCTTTATTTATGAGACGTGTGCCAATGGCCTGTATATTAAAAAGATGGTATTATGGTATGGTATACCGTTATTGCATACATTTGTATAATTATATATACTACATATTTTCTTAATAATAATAATATTAATAATGATACTGAACTGAAATGGATTTTGAAGTTTTCCCATGTCGTTAATAGTATGCAATCCCTTAATCCCAATCATCAATGCAAAAGCGTTAAGTTAAGGGCATCATGGATCATCAGGGGCATTGAGCACCTTCATATTATAAGCGCAAATGCAATGGTCTATTGAGTAAAACAAAACAAAAATAATAATGCGTAGAAATAACGCTGTCATGAAGTATGAACGCTTAATAATGCAATCAATTCTGTTAAAATGACAATCTGAGTCTCGGATTCCTATGATTATGATCATGGATAATATCATAATAATACGGATAACCAATATGAATATATACCAAAAAGAAAATTTAAGAAATGTATTGTACCCAATCCAACGAATTTATGTACAGTACATGTAATAATATATTATAATAGGTAATATAGTTGGTAATAAAAATTAAAAATGATGTACAGAAGTCCAGTCTCTCTCGTGGTAGTATTGCGCATGAAAACTTTTCGTTAATTTTTTCTAAGCAAAACGCATGCTTTATACGAAACCTGAAAACCAAAAATCATGGATTCATGGGGATGGGGACGACACTTCCATTTCCATGTAATTTACCTTTTTATATCAACTTCCAAAATACTTACTCTATTGCAGTACTCGCAATACTTATCTTATGATTAATGATTGCATACTTCGAATCCTAATCCGGTAATGGTTTGTTTTGATTTGGCGAGTATTTTCGAAGTTGATATCAAAAAAGTAAATGATGATTTACATAATGTAAATTATCGCACCATAATTTATCGTGTTTACGGAAACCGCTCCCTTTAAATTATGCTTTCCCAATTGATTTTTATGTGCTATAATGAAAACTAAAAATAGTCACTTATTTGGCCGATGTATTTGTCACCATAAACTATATGGCAAAGTCAACGAAGTTTATTACCGAACCGATATTCAGGTTTCAGTTACTATTTGAAATCTCTCAGTGGTATAAAAATAAGTAATAAAAGTAAAAAAAAACATTTGCAAAAACTAAAGCAAATATCTAGTTCTGCTCTCGAATCCCAAATACATACATATAAGAATATAAGTAAACATATAAAAAGTAAATCAGACTTTACAATTTCAAGAAAACGTTATATTAATCATTTCAATCAAGATACCCCACCAACAACCAGGAATTGAACAAAGAGCAGTAGCCGTTTAGCAGTAAACATTCTTTGAGTCTTCCTGCTGCAGTCTCAATCTACAAAATAAAAAGATAGCTATTGTGTCTTCTCTTGCAATTTGTTGTACGTATGTAGTGTGATGTTTCACTTAATTTTGGTGAGAATTGTGAATTACGTCTTACCAATAGTACTGAGATCAACCTGAAGAGTTGTCGGCATCCCCATCGTCCGTCTTGGGTGGAACTGGACCTTTAAGTGCCCCTTGCAAGACAAATTGATTCATTAAAATATAAATCAAAACTCGAATATCATAATAATAAATAAACACTTAAACACTTACTCATGTGCGCCACTTTAAGTTGTTTTACTATGAATGGTGGCAAATCTTTTAACTCCAAAGGATCTAAATTGCATTCTTTCTTGTCTTTATTTTCATTGCTTTCCCACTCTTCCCGGCGTTGTTTGATCGTTTCTTCCATTTCCTCATTGCTATAAAACACCGTTTCTGGATCATCTTCTAATGATTGCGTTAAGTCGAATTTTTCCTCATTTTCAACATCGCCGCATTGAACAAACTCCATTTTTACTTCAACTGCGTGAGCGTCCTTTGGCCACTCAGAAATAATCTATATGTGTGTTCACAATGACGTGACTTTGAAAAGTTTAGTTAATTTTGTAGTCTTATAAAAATGACCAAAATTTTTAATTTTAACAAACCTCCACATTAAATTTTCGGCCACAAAATTGATGTTCTTGGACACTTTTTGAAAAACTCTTGATGCCAACAAGGCGCACTCTCTGACTCTTAGTAAAATTATAGAACACAATTATAATCATAATTTCAGCATCGGATGTACTTAGTACTTAGGTAGGATAGAGAATTTCCTGATTAAAATGGTGACTGAAACAAGAATCTACCCTTTTTTGACAGTTGTTTACGGTGTAAAATATTTTAAAAGACTAATGGTTCTTACCATGTCTGGGATATAGCGAATTAGTTTTGGAAAGCTCTCTAGTAGCATGAGCTCGTCTTCAGAAATCCAAAATTTATTGCCGAAATCCACGCATTCTATTAAAACTCTTTTCTACAATTTTTATTTATAGAAAATCCTTTTTAATACTAAATACAATTTATTTGCAATTTTTAATATTCAAATGCAAAAACCATATTTAACCTACGTGATCAGTTTTTGTCATCGTTTTGGCATAATAGCCGTCTAAGTCGACGACACGTACAATGACTCTTTTAAAGTTGTTCTTACTGAATCTTGCAAGATATCTGGACCCCTTTTCAACGGTCATCAGAGTCAATGGCGCTTCCTGTACGCATTTTGCAAACAAAGGGGCTGACTCTTGAAGTAGAGATTTTAGCTTGTCCAGTAAATATCTGTCTTCGGGGTACTGAATCCAAATATTACCATATTCATCAATGTTAGATATGTAAGCTTGATACATTCCGCTTACCTAAAAGAAAAGAAATTAAATATAATGTTTCCTACAGGTACGGAAATAGTGATTGTTAACATTTGACATTCTCGTGCATTTACATTTAACAATTAGAATGAGTGTAAACAATTAGAATGAGCGTAAACAATTAGAATGCACTACAAGCCTCAGGATTAAAGGGTTTCTTTATTTTCATGACTATTCTAACAAATGTGAACGTGAACATGTCATGTGTTTCAAATCAAAATTATCTCACCAAGCGGTACTTAGCTCCCATTGCTGTGCCCATATGTCGTAGCAAATCATCGGTGCAATTCCAGTCAGGTATTCCATACTTTTTAATTTTTACTGTCGGAATGTCTTGAGAAGAATCGATAGTGCAAGAAAAACCGCATGGCGGAGGATGTTTAACGCTCGGCGTAGAATCTGCAAGTGTTTTTAAGACATCAGTTCCTTCAAAGAAACTAAGTCCCTTAAGTCTGCATTGGATAGCCTGATTTTAAAGTAAAAAATAATTAATTATTGCGAATACAAATAACGGAAGCAAGTCACAAGCAAAAATTCTGCATGAAGAAGTCGTAGATGTAAATCATGAAAGTTGACCTGAAATGGCAGTGTCATCACTGTTTTAAAGGCTCTATACAACAAATGGCTCGGAACATTATATTCGGTCATAGTATCAACATCAATGATTGTAGCCTCCTGTACTTCTAAACTAATACGAATAACTCTACCCCGAACAAATTCAAATATATTGTGCTTCGAACTGATAATTATTTTCGCCACTACTATTTCGCCGATAATTAAGTCTTGAAAATTGCATAATTTGTTGCCTTCTGTTACAAGGCTGTTATCTCCAAAAATCATTACCATCGTTTGTTTAAGAAATCTCAGGGCTTTCTAAAACGGAATAGAATAACTTCGATAATTAATACATTAATACTATATCTCATTTCGGTAATATTAGACAGCATAACGGGCAATTCAGAAGTACAAACCTCGCCTTCATCGCATGCCGGCGTTAAGTGAACGTAGCCCTGATCATCAACGCAAGCCAAATGCATAGGAACAGGTTTGGCAGTTTTAATTTTCAATTTTAGACCATCCATATACTTGTTCAGGTTTTCATCGTAAATAAGCCCAGGTCCAACAACTTCGGTCAACATGGGTTTCAAATGTGTATTTTCGCTATCATATCCTCTCCAATAACTGTCGTCACTCAAATGCGAATCGTACTGCATATCTTTCGGAATCGGTGGAATAACGACTAGTTCTCGTTCCACGTTCTTATGAGATTCTCGGTATTTGTGGCCTTGGCCTTTGGTCCCATTTTTATTTCTGTCCTGGTTGTCCGCATTCTTCTTCATTTTTACCTGAAAATCCAAATAAAGGATACCCAAAATTAGATAACTGATTATGTGCACTTTACTTCAGTCAACCGGAATTAGATTCAATATTTTCAAAATGAATAGCTAAAACTGGTTTCGTTAGCGCAGAAAGTGATCGTTCAACTTCAACTGTAAAGGACGCCTGAACGCGAGATAGAACATCAACAATCACACTATTTGATTGGGTTGTGGATTTCTGCGCAAGTGCTAAGTGTCGTCTGTGGCGCTCCTGCAAGGATTATATTAATTTCGCAATGCTATTTCATTGACTGAGTATTGACATTGACGACGTTGAGGTATTAAGGAAAAGATAAAGTGAAAGTATTAATAAAGTTGTTGCTAAACATGATTCCGTCCGAAACCTATCTCTTCGTCTTTCCTTATCAAATCTTGAACGCTACTGTATACCTTTAAATGTCAATTTATGAAAAACAACCTTTTTAATGAATGAAGATAATGAGCTTCACATAAGTCACACCGCTGTCAAAGATATATATAAGGGAATGAGGGTAAATGGTTAAGGGTAAGCCGTATAAGTGTAAGAGGGTAAGTAAGGGAATGAGGGCGCAGAGCTAAGAGCTCGTTGCAAGTGTATGCATAAATTATGGTATTTGCTGAATTTGCATCTGCAAAAAGTTTCTTTAAGCAATTTCTTAAGTGAATAAGTATACCTTAGGTTGACTGAATGCTGACCGTAAATGAAGAATAAAAGTATATAGGAAAGAGCGAGTGACATTCGGCCAATTGATTTGCTTTCCATTCGTGTCAGCTAGCTCAATCAGTCTGATCATAAAAGCCAAAGAGTTATGTTCAAAATTTATTTTTCATAGGGTGTATACATTTATAGTATAGTAAAATGCTTTTTAAAAGGTTTCAGTTTCCTGGATGTATTAAAGAAGGTAAAATAAAAATCATCATGCGAAATAGATTTATCAGTGCATTACAAATTACAAATAATTAACATTGGTTCATTGACGTCATTAACTATATTAGTAGCGCAATAATGTTAGTAGTGAAAGTGGTGAAAGCAGTATGCTTTGCAATCATTTTTACTTTTTATTCAGAAGCTCTCGAAAATCATATGGATGAAGCGATCATGTTAGTTGCAGGATTAATGAAATCTAGCTTTAGCAATTGTTCCTTAGTCATTGTGAGTGATTCTAATAGTACAGAGATTTCCAGTTCCAACGAAGTGGCAAGTTCTATGCTAACAACCATCCAAAGTCAAAGAAAGCATCATCTAGATGTGTATAACTTTAACTGTTACCTTGAAAAGAGAATTTCCAGTATTGGAGTGGTTTCAAAATTAAGAAGTGCTAGTGGGAATTCCAAGTGCTTTGTTATGATAACAATATGCATGACAAATAATTTCAACAAATTATCAGTGTTCTTTAAGAAGCACGTTACATCCAAAATTGGGGGTTTAACGGCAACGGACAATGACTTTTACTTTTTCCTAACAAAGTTCAAATACACTTCATCAATTCTGCTGTCTTCCACAGTAGAGAAATTAAAACATAAACTTGTTTTGCCAATTAAGTTTAGTTTAGGATGGCGATTTGGGAAGCCTTTTTACATTTACATATACCGTATTTGCTCATACTGTACACAGAGTGTCGAAGGAATATGCATTATTGTAAATTTTGGAGAACTCTACACTATGAGTGCATCGAGTGACGAGCAATCACAATTTACTACTAATCACATTGAAATGTTGTTTCCAGAAGTCACTAAGGACTTTAATGGCCTCTTACTCAGGTTGACAGTTCCAACCAAACTTCCAGCCTATCTTCAGATTGCTAAAGGTATTGATGGAATATGGAAACTTTCAAGGGGAAAAGAAAAATATTTATTGGAAGCAATATCAAAAACCCTGAATTTTTCGTTAAGTATAATCGAGAGTACTGGTTTTGACGCAGAAACTACCGGAGGAACTGGATTTAAATTGGATAATGGAACATGGACAGGTTGTGTTGGGGATCTTTTGTATGGTAGGGCAGATTTTTGCACAACATCTGCTCCTATAGTCAGCAGATTTTATACTGTGGATTTTACAGTCCCTTTTAGTTACGGCTGGCTCACTTTTATTACTGGAAAACCCCTTCCAGCGTTTTCTTGGAAATCAATATTTAAAGCGTTTCAGCTTCACCTATGGCTGCTAATGATAGTATCTTTTTTAATCGCTGTACTTGCATATATGAGTTTCGAGAAGCTGGAGAAATCTTCATTGTGCATGGCAATCTTTACTATATTTGCTACAGTTGTCGGACAAGGAGTACAAAATCCTCGGAGGAACTCTGCGAGAACATTCTTTACATTTTGGTTATTTTTCTCAATGATTTCATCAAGTGCATATGTTTCAAAGTTAATATCTTCTTTAGCATTTCCAGAAGTAGAGGAGCCTCCTAAGACATTTCGAGATTTATCTTACTCTAAGTATAAGTGGGGTTTACACGGAGCAAGCCGTGGAAGCGCAGGAGAATTATATCTCAAGTCCTCGACACTTCCTACATTTAAAATCCTTTACCAGAAAATGGATTTGAACCCAGGAGATGAAAACTGCTTTTCATGGGGAATTAACTCTAAATATGCTTGCATTGCTTATAATCAGGCCATTGATTTCATGCTGAACAAACATTTTGTGGACAGTTCTGGAATTCACGATTTTTTCATATCCCCAGATTCTACATTATTTCTGTCTGTCAGTTGGATGGTTAAACCCAAAGCTGTTTTCAAAAGAAGTTTTGACTCAATTTTAAAATGGTTACGAGATACGGGTCTTATTGAAAAATGGGCTGAAATGGACTATGCCGAGCTTAGGTGGAACCGAATCATTACTGCTACACGTAAACAGAATGCAGGTGATGAAACAAAACAGAAAAGCGTTTCGGAACCCAGTACCAAATTAACGAAAGGGAATATAGTAACCACAAGGAATGCTGTCGTTTTGAGCCTACAGAATTTCAAAGGATCTTTTCCAATCTTAGTGGTTGGCTATATATTCTCTTTAACGCAATTTTTGATCGAAATACGTATGCATCAACTTTCTCAAAATCATAGGTCCTTTAATTTTCTTATTTGTAAGTCAATCCCACTCCACAGTATTTCAAATTAAAATTTCTGTTGCATTTACATACTATGTAACTGAAAAACAGTCTCATGTGATGTGTCTTCTCAAAAGTAATTTTTTAGACATTTTATTTAGTCCTAAAATGATATAAAATCATATCAGAAAGTGTACAGATAGCCAAATGGAAAGTGTGCATAATACCGTTAGAGAAGCGTGTCTACAGTGAAAGCTAGGTGAAAGGTATTGAAGTGTAGACTGGGTGTAATCCGGTGAAAGGAAATAGAATGCCTTTGCAGCCTTACTAGGTGCACAAGATTGCAAAGTCATCACTTTATCGTACATTTACAAGTAGATAAGCCCACATTGTTTTAGTAAAATGAAGTGTATTTACATTGCCAAAGCAGATTGCTCGCAATTTATTGTCGAAAATAAAAGCTAAATGGAAAAGACAATTACATTTTTGCAATTACTATAAAAGCATATATTATATAATTCATTGTAGCTTGTGTGCTAGTGTAGATAGTAGATACTCTAGATAGACTAGATACTAATCTTAAAAACTTAAGTAGAAATAAAGAAATAATATTATACATACGTAAAAACAACACAAGTCTTCAGGGGAAAGAAAACCCAGTGAGTCAAAAATAGTGTTTATTTGTTTAAATCAACCTTTATAAAATTACTATCACTTCGTCCCCAAAAAAAATATTACCAACGTACATTAGCCACCAAGCCTTTAAATAAATACCACTACACTCCGCTCCGCAATAAAATTAGAAAAATAAATGGAGTAAAAGACTTATCAGTTGTAATGGTTTGCAATTCTGCAGCTAAAGACACAGTTGTTGATATGAAATTGACGATACTTTATACCCTAAAGCCAGGGCTTGTAAACAAAATTACAATTAAGTTCATATTGGTAGTGTTGAGAATGATTTGAGCATTATTAGATAAAAAAGGCCATGAAAATATCATTCGACAATTCAAGAAAATGCATTTGATCATCATGAATGATCACAAGTAGATATAAATGTAACATTATCAATACTAATTTATTTTGAAATCAAAAAGTACTATTAATAAAATTAAGTTTCAACACATCGACATTTCTTTATTAAATCACCATTATAACAATTCTTTAAAAGTATCGAAACGTTTATTGTCTCTTTAGTCTTGGCTTAATATACTGTGAGTCATTTAGTGTCCTGCCTTAAAGGAAGGCAATAATAAATAAAGCTCACAAGATTTTGTCAAAATATGTCATTATATGTATGTAAAATAGTTATTGGTTTCTTTTAACATAAACCCCCTAGCAGTGGATCATTTTATGGAAAACACGTACACAATAATATTGCAAAATAATTTTCTGAACACCACCATAACGCAGAATGAAAAGTAAAAATAAGCTGAAATGCTCAATGGAACACAATTCCACAGATTTGTAGTTATTTAACCTGCTGCAAAAGATAAAAAAGTTGCATATGTACCGACACATTAAATGTATTGGATTCTTCTGTAAACTTACCTATGTATTATTAAGAGGTAGTGAATTGATTTTAATTTTTAATCATTTACGTATTGTACAACCCTACAAAAATAGGAAATCTTTTTTCATTTAAAACAAAAAATTATAAATTGACTTATTTTTTTTGTATTTGTATTTAAACAATACTTATTTGATTTCCTCCCAAAATCTACAACCAGTTAAATCTCCATTAAAACAAAAGTATTTCATGTACCACACCTATAGGTTGATCTCACATTGAAAGGAATTGAGGATAAAACTAAAACCTAAAAAAACGTATTGCACTCATGAATTATTTTTAATGCAATTTACAATCAGAAAACACTACTTGTACAATAATTACATTTAACTTCCACTTTAACCTATGAAATGAAATGGTGAAACGGTAAGTATACATTCAATAGTTACCTCGAGTATGAGACAAAATAAGTTATAGGAAAAGCTTTTTGGTTTAGTTTTGCTGACTTCACTTGCATTTAAGGCAATCAAAATACGTATTGACATTATTTACTTTGTATTATTTGACATTTTGTTTCTTTGTAAGTTAGCTGCATAGAGGAACGACTACTGAAAAGCGCTATTACATAAGGTATTTTGCTGAATACGTTGAAATAAGTAAATTCGTTGACAAACTTTAGGGCAATCATACTAAGAAATTTGTTGATTGTCAATTATTGTTTATAACTTATCATTGGTTGCAACTCTGGTTCAATTTCCTCGTCGTTTTCTTCGATTGTGGGTTCCTGAAGCTGTAACTGCGTAGATTTTAGCGAAATGGCAGGAGATTTACTTATATAACTCGGTAATACACTACTTTTACTTTGATGAGAGTGCTCATGAGCATGATTATTCTCGCAATCAGAATGATCAGCACAACACATTTTATCCTCACATTCTTCTTCCCCACAGGGTAAAAAGCACTTTCTTCTTCTAATAGTTGTACTTTTGTCTGACGAGGACGGGAACAACTATGAATCAATAACGAAAATTCTAGTTTAGTATATTCACATACTTTTAAATAAACAAGTAAATACAACCACTCACATTAATAAATTCTGGCTGCAATGTTACATGGGAAATTCCCTTGTTGTGCAGAAAATCGATAACATTATGCTGCATAGCTAAATATCCCTCTGCGTTTTGAAGGACAATATGGGCAGAGGAAATAATTCGAGCTGGTGTAAGTTGCCACACATGGAATTCATGAATATCACAAATTTCTGGGAAATTTTCATGTATTTCCTTCAGAATTGTTTTTACGTCGATATGAGCCGGAATTGTCAACAACAAGATTTGGCAAGCATCTTTTGCTGTATTAACAAAGAATTCAAAACCGAAAATTACCACGTGTACACCAACATTCTGAATTCTGACAATTCTGAAAGATTAAATTAAATTATATTAGAACATTACCATACGAGTATGACAGAAGTATTAGAATTCCCACAGCAAATATGGTTAACAGGGGATCAAAGAAATCAGTTAGCGGACTCTTCCAAAACTTAACGACTATTGCACACAAGACGACTAGAACACTACCTGTAAAGATGTAATGTGAAACATTATTTTGTAGCATTAAAAAGGGCATGAGTCGACACTTAATAATTTATATACAATATATAGTTTTCCGAACAAATTCTTATTATTATAAACAGAAAATTTTCATTGTTACCAAAAAAATCCCGAAACGTTTCCATTACATTTCTGTTTTTACGACTTTTGACTCCCTTTTTAACGTATGACTGAACAGATGCTGATATCGTAACATCCTCTCTGGGGGAACTGGAGCCAATAAAGCTACTTTGGTGAAAGGTGTATCCTGAAATCACCAAAGCCATCTTTAGTTACATAGTAATATGGTCATATTAACACCCTATGTTTGGGGTAATGGCCAAAGTTTAAATGGAAGGTACAACTGGTGAGCACAAACCTCCCAAGACAACAAAGCAAATAGCATTGACTGCTAAACCTGCCACACCGACGCCGCCAACAACTTCAGGAATGCTCATCTTTTCATGATGGCTTACATGAAACATTGTCTGTTAATAGAACAAAAAATTAACAATTGCAATAAAAATAAAAACCCTGAAAGTATACAATACGAACTACCTGTAAAGATTCCACAGTCACTGAAAAACACAGTGCAGCTAAGAAACAAACATTTGCCACAGCACCGCACACATTAATCCTCATCCAACCGAATGTATTTTTTATATTGTCTCCTTTCCGGCACATCTACATATCAATGTCAAATAGCAATACATATAAATAGCAAATAGTAAGATTATTAATGTACTTACCTATACCAAACTTGGCAAAACTGATTTACTAAAGTATTTAATAAAACTGAAACAAATAAAGATAATATACAACTTGACTTGCCTTAGCAGTAATAATACAGGTCGCCAACGAAAATATATTGTACAGCATGTGGTATGCATCAAGCTGTAATATCAAAGAGTGGGTAATATGCGCCACCACAAGTTCAACTCCAAAAAAAAGCAAACTAAGTGCCAAAATTGTATAAAATCGAATCAATGGAAAATCTCGTAAAATATTTTTGGAAGCGGGCATCATTTTGAATGACTGATTTTTAAGGTATCACGATTTGTAGTTTGAAAGGTAACCTGAAGAAATATCAAAATTAAATAATTGTTAATACATAAAGTTCACTTTTTAGGTCTACCACTACGACTTTACCTCAAGTCACACCCTACGCCTATGGTATTTCTATTCCAAATTCCAAAATAATAGTATAGTAAACAAAAGAGCACCATTTACAGCTTACGTGAGTAACAACAAAACTATGAAATTGTCTAATCTACATTATATTGACTTTTATAGTTTGCCTTTCTATTTACGTTTTATCCTCGCTTATCTTAACACTTGCATTGGATGTTTGTTTGCCCGTTCACTCACACATTTAGTTTAAACAAATGGCTATATATTTATCTTGCAGAGCAGAGAAGCACAGAAAACATTATCAGTTTCATATCAATTGAGTTCTTATAATGTCAACAATTAGCACGTGTGTAGTAGTCCTTTCTGTATGGTATATTTATTGGTATATAGTACTGCATTACTTTATAGCAAAATTATGAATAATGCACCAAATCTACATTGAAAAAACTTTACTCGAGGTTATCCTCTCCATATACTTTACATAGCAGTAGGATAGTAGAAAGTATATCAATAGTTAGGTACTTCAGGATAAGGCCACGTGCATTTCAACAACACAGTTTATCTTTTATTCTTATATACTTTGAAGGAAAATTGGGACTTTGCTCTTGGGGGATATTGTTATATTATTATTAATATACTAATAATATGACATGAAGAGGCCATGGATTCATGAATCGGAATCAGGGAAGGAAAATGCCAACTTTTTGGTATTTCGCTCTGACGTCAACATGCAACTGCCATTGCCACCAAGAAAAGTACACTGAAATGCTATCTAATTGATATTATTTACGTGGAATTCAGCACATAACCCATTATTACGTAACTATTAATTATTGAAATTGAAGACCTATAATAGTGTTAACATAAGAATGCATAAGTATCTTAAGAGTGACGCTTTCCTGACGACAGCCTGACAACTGGACGGTCATTTTTGGTGTAAAAAATGGGTTTGTAAAAAATGCTAAGGCTTTGTGAGGACTCTACCTACAAATATTAAAAAAATATTAGGAGGACCACAAATATCTGTGCTACAATAATCTAGAGAGATATTGCCAATTTTTGCCCTTTTTGTCAGAAATATAAAATCATTTGTGAAAAAATATGTAATTTTACCATAATTTTTCACAAATAATTTTATATTTCCTACAAGAAGGGTAAAAATTGGCAATATCTCTCTAGATTATTGTAGCACAGATACTTCCGGTCCTCCTAGTATTTTTTTAATATTTGTAGGTAGAGTCCTCATAAAACCTTAGCATTTTTTGCAAATCGATTTACAGCGAATATGATAGTCGGGTTGTCAGGCTGTCGTCAGGAAAGCGTTCCCCTTAAAGTAAAAATGTACACTGGGTGGCAGTTCTTTGGTGCATCAAAAAATCAAAAGGCCCAAACAGCTGCCTTTTTGCTGTAAAAAGCCAAGCTTTTTCCTTCGTAAAGTGGAATGGCAAGGTCAAATGCATGGAGAATGAAAATTTATCGGGTTTTTATTTGGAAGATTTGAAAAACATGGCGAAGGTGAACTGATTTTAAATCGAACATCTCTTCAATTCGGACTTGCTGCTACTGCTAATTAATAATGTATAACGAGAAAAAATTTCTTAAGTGTTTCAACTGCCACAAGTGACGCCATTTCAAAACTGAAAGTGTAGATTTATTGTTATCACAGAAATTGGTTAACTTTGGTTTGATCTATACTGTAATAAAACTATATGCATTAGGGAAGAGAAAGTAGGGAATTGATATAGGATTTGGTGGTTCGGTTCGATTCAAAATGTTGATTCATTGTTTCATTTATTTACGTTTTAACCAAAGTATAATAGACACATTTATGAGAAGCTAACGGCGAGTTTTCGCATTGCAATGGAGAATATCTTTACACTGTTTACACCTTAGTATTTGCATTTAGTAAACTAATTTGACTGTAAGAATTCAATGCAAACCTATATAGCCACTTTCCAGTTTACTTTATATTTCCATTTCCACATTATTACAACATTTACATGCCTATTACAACAAAAATAAGTAGGTCTCAGCGGTGTTCTTTCTAAAGAGGGTCCCCGACTTTCACCAGTACTATCTCCAATTTCCGCTACTTTCACCACTATTTAAGGGAAAGTCCCCAATCCTCGCTTATTGACGCTTGCCAGAGTTTGGGTTATGTGCATCAATATGCTGTTAATGCGCGTTATGTTTTTCATGTTACATATTGCAAGTACAGGGACAAATACTACTCTATCGTAAAGGATAAACCGACGTCTATTTTGGCGAGCTAAATAGCTACCTTGCTAAGGTATTTATTATTATTACATCATGGTAAATATTTTTCACGTAGACTGGTTTATACTTTAAGCAGCAAAACATTGCTGATTGATAAGACGTAACAAAGATGTTTCAATTGTCACGTAGTGTTTATAAACTTAAATATATAGGTATCACAAACCCAGTACCAAGAGGTATTCTAACTTAATATTTAGTTTAAATAAGAAAAGAATTCTTTTATAATTCTTCAGATTCATGCCCGAGTACGGTTTTGTTGTATTCACGCTCATTATTTGAATATTTTAAAATTCATTTTAAGCAAACTAAAAAAAACAGCGTACCGAATCTGAAAATCTCGGAGCCAGCAAATATGATGAATCTGGAGAGGAAACTAAATCTTGAGTGGGACTGGCTGATGATGAAGACATAAGCTAAGCTACATCATCTGAAAAAAATACGCAGGAATTCTTTACTAAATCCTGAAAACAAAAGGCAAGATAACTATATAATTATATTAATTTGGAAGAGATCGAAGAAATAAGCAATATTTATTTGGAAATAGAAAATTATTTACTCATACTCAAGATTCACGACCCAGACATTCACGACACTCATATAGCAAAGTTCAAGTTCGAGTTCAACTTCAAAGTAGAATTGCTCCTTAAATAAAAAAATTGTGATTAGCATAATATAACTATAGAAGACTAGTGTTATCTTGCTATCACTTAACGTAACTGACTTGACACTTGGTTAGCTGATAGCCTTCTTGTAAAGAAAAAGAACTGTTATATAGTACTCTATTCTGAAAGTAAGCCATTTATTTGAAATATTTTCATTCCTTTTTTCAAATCTGCACTGCAAGATATAAATTGGAAACAAAAGAATCTCATTTGTGGCCAGAATGAAAAAGGCTAAAACATTTTTAATGGTTTAAAAAAATTATTCAATACAACCCTAGCATTTTGCTTAACTTCTGAGTTAAGGTTAAGGTTCATTCAGTTTATGACTATAGTTTATAACAATAATAATTTATTTAAACAAAAATGCACAGCGTACCTTATGAGTAAAAAAATGACAAATTAGAAAATTACTACAACTGCTCCAATTAAATATATTAATTACTATGAACTAAGTGAAATGCTCAAATGATATGAAAGTGGAAATTGCGACTGAATTTCGTAACAACAATAAATTATTCATACGTAGTGTCAGGAATCGAGCTCCGAACAGCTGTTTTTCTTGATCTGTTATGTAGGCGATTACACCGTTGCATAGTTCATCCACCTACGTGCTTTCACACTGTTTTCAAGTCATCATTTAATCGTACTCGTTTCCTCGTATGTACACCTTGCTTGGATGTATCCCATTCTTGAAATAAAGTTATCTTTCAGATCGTATTCTAATAATCCACGTCATTATTAGCGACTACTTGATTACCGACAACTGGAGCAGGTTACATTAGGATTTATTCTGTGTACATCCAATCTCATCTTTCTCAACCTGGATTGAATGTTTATATTTTGTCCATATCTTAGACACGTACGAGAGTCCAGCAAAACCCTCTCAAATATAAAATGCTGAGCGGGAGATGCGTACCACCAACCAGGCCAACCACTGTACTAGAAGTGTGTTTACACTTTTTGCACTGTACGACAGGATCTTTTGCATATTGCCATTTTGAGTTCGTAAAATAAAAGAGGCAAAAGTTTGTAGAATTGCTGTGATGTATTCTATATTTACATCTCTACATTGAGTACACTCTGCACTGCTGCATGTTGATTGTGTCGTTCTGTACTTCTTCACTCAGTACGATATAATATCCCAAAATCCCAATCCAGCAAGATTAAATATTTTATTCACAGTTCACAGTTGACATTGACACTGGCCGTCAGCACGTCAGTCAACGAAGTAAGCAAAAACATTTTTATAAGGTTACGTTTTCGTCTCTACATAGTGTGTTTGTGAGCAACAATCACCAATTAATAACTACAACTTAGTGTTTTAAGGTAAATTGAAAAATTTAAACATAAAACAAAGTAAGCGTAAAATTATAAGTTTAAATGAAATCAAAATTTAAGTAAAGTTGCAAATGAACTTGTTTATGTAAAGACAAGCAAAGTTTTGCTGCGAAACGAACTATGACTTTTATTAATTCTACAAAACTACTAAGGTGAAAGTTAGGATGATTTATTTGTTAACTTTGGGACAGGTTGCAGCCCTAGAGTTAGAATGTCTTATCAACAGAGGGAAAAAATACTCACACCGGCAAGTTCCTCCACGGGGTCATCTGACGAAGAATTGTCTAGAGGGTGGAACAAAGGGCGGAACAACTCCAGTAGATTGGACATTTCAGGGAAATCTAGAAAAAATACTATTAAGGCTGCTCCCACTACTACCACGGTAATGGAAGACCCTCAAGGAGAAGACACTGATGATGCTAGTGAAAACGAAGATAATTCTGATACCCGTGATGAGATTGGGATGAGTGAAAATAGCCGATGCATCAAAGAACAGTAGGATTTCAGATTTACATGATTTGTTTGTTTAGTAGTCGCTTACATATGACCTCCGAAAATAGTATTCTATATTCTATATACATACATGTATTTGCTCTCCTAACCTCTCCTCCCAGATCTCTCCTCTGGATTCATGTAATGTAAGTCGTTGGAAGGGAACTGTCTTGGATGACATTTCTTTCTTAATGCTTTCTCTTTCACTTTCTACAGTATTGTCTACAAATTATATTTTTGATTTACTATTTTAATTCGAAAGTGTTTGTCAAATGACACTCACTTATTGTCCTTTTATTGTAATATGACATGTATGTGAATAATTGTTGCAAAACAAGCGGACGCTGATAACTAAAAACTTTCTTCAAATACTTTCCCTCATTATAGTTCGCACAACACGTTAAGATGTTACGTAGCCATAACATAACTACTATCTACACTAGCTCTCAGTATGCTATTTAAGAATTCTAATTCTCCAGTACACTTAAGGTTTTTATTATAAATTGCGTAGTGTATGTAGTCTTTTATTTTTTGTAATAATATTTTGCTCTCAGGATGTACATGATGAAGAAAGAGGAGCTTAAAACTGCATTGGCGGATTTGGAAGCAGGAAATCATCCAGCATACAAAAAGGGATATAAAAAGCTGGACAAAGCATACCGAGAAAGGTATGCTACTGTGTATAAAATACAATGATAACTTTTCATTTCAATGTTTGGTTAAGTATTATTTTTGTGGAATTTGACATTGACTTGTGGTATGAACAGATTGGAATACAATATGGCTTGCAGAGGTCATGAAGAAGAATGCATTGACAGGTATTATTTAGAGGAGACTCGGGCAGCTGCTAGAGAATTCGAAGAAAAAAAGAGTTTGTTGAAAGACAGCCTCATAAATGAGTACGAAGATCTGATCAAGCGAATAAGTTCGGAAAGATTTATGGAATTAAACACTGAGAAGCAAGAGGAAAAGCCTGTCTCTACCAGAAGGCTACGTCGCCGAGGAGCAAACGATCCTGTTCCAGCGGCAGAGAAACGACGCCGTATTGCCCATTCTCTAAGTTTCCGCCTAGAGGAGAAGGACGTTGAAGATGACATTAAATCTATCTCTATGCAACAAAGAGGATCCACCGGAAGCCAAAAGAAAAAACAGCAACCTTGTGAGCCTCATTTATGTATACGTATTTTCAACTGAAAAATACTACTACTATTCAGTTTTAGTTTAATTATTTTTAAAATTTACGCTTAGCATCTACTGCTACAACTGCCAGTGCGAGTTCTTCCGAGCCTGTTCAAATAAATGTCAAAGTGGTGAACGGAAAATTATTTTACGAAAAAATATGGTAATATTTTTATACTATTCTATGCAAAATTATAACTATAACTTTTTTACCTGCGTTTAAATGTAAACAGTCAAGCATCGGACCCAATGCGTTTTAATAAAAATCAGAAGTGGGTTACCTTTCTTTATGTAATTTTCCATTATGTCCTCCTGCGTGGTATTATAAAAATGTAATTTTAAAAGAAATGTTACTGAATTAATTAATCTTAATCTAATATGTTTAATATGAATTTTTGGACCAGGTTTCACCGTGGGCAGCAGGTGTATGTCAACAATGAATCTAGTGTTCGTTGGAGTGGCTTGATAACTAGCATCAATTTTGATCATGTAAGGCTGCATTTAATTTAAGAGCATGTCATGGTATATGAAATTGCTGTACAAACACATTATGTTCAATGTTTCTGTATTGTCAATTTCAGGTTTTGGTAAAAAACGTCGAAGATCAGGAAGTTATGAATATTTCAATAGCTGATCTAGCCAAAGGAGTGTTTGCCATTCATAGGCGGGCGTAGTAAAGCAAAACGTTTGTGATGCCAAAGCAAGTTTCACTTGAAAAGTATTTATTAACATAATTTTGTAAATATCTAATTTTAATTTTTGGAGTGCTAATGTTGAGTGTAAAAAGCAGTAACTGTTCTATGATGTGTATTATGATATGGCTTGAGTATAAGGAAGTTTGGTACCCCGGACTTTCTTCAAAAGCGCTTTATTGTGTAGAAAATAACTGTTTTAAATAGAAATTATCGTTTGTATTATTCGGACTTATTTATAACATATAATATACTGTAGTAATAAAGGGGTTAAAAAGATTGTAAACTTTATCTTGTTGCTTCATTTATGTGTAAATGGTTTTGAGCAGGACAGTGCTAAGTGAATTTTCGCTTTTACCCTTTTTGTCTTCGATACCCCATTTTTGACCAAATCGTAGGTTGATGGACATGGTGGATCGTCATATCAACTAGTAACTGCCAATTGCTTACAAAAAAGTGCTGTTTTGCATTACACCATTCAAGATTGTGAAAAATTACTGTTGTTGGAACTCCTTTGGATATCAATGAAATTCGATATTGAAGACAATCGCGGGAAGACAAGTCAACTCCATAGCGAAATAAAATGCTTGGTAACTACGGGTCACTCTAGTTAGTAACTCTGTCCATTGAATAGGTTGACCCCAAGGAGTTTAAATTGCTGGCATGACGTTTCTTTGAGTTTAGGGGGGTCAAATTCAGATTTCCACGCAGTCGATTTTCATATAAGACAGCAGTTCGGAAATTGTTTGTCATTAGAAGAGACAATAGAGTTTAAAATAGTTACTCCTATTTCTCTCGACTCCGTTTAGTAAAAGAGTCTACCGGAGCTAAATTGGAACGAATGTCCTTGGACTGCAATTCTCAAAAGATTGTAAAATCACTATTGTTGATTTCTGCGAAATCATTGGTTATCTTTATATCGTTACTAAGTTACTATGAAAATTAGCCAATGATTTTTCAGAAATCAACGATCGTAATTTTGCAATCTTTTGAGAATTCTAACCCTGATTTCCAATGATAGCACGTACTATTGAATTAAAAGTTGAGTTGGCTTGATGAAGAAAAGGTAAAATAATAGGGCTCTTGTCCGATTTAACAGTACCGGGGGGTATTACACCCTGGGTTTGCTAATGAAAAGTCTGCAAATAAGCTCACTTTTTACTATGTATTTCAAAATTCACCTTGGTGATTTTCTGAAAATTCTAAATACTCAGTAAAAACCGAGCTTATTAGCAGACTTTTCATTAGCAAACCCAGGGTGTAATACCCCCCTGCTATCATTGGAAATCAGGGACATTCCTTATGATGAGTATACAGGTGGTAAGGATTGGAACCTTTTTACACTGGGTCTGCAAAGTAGGCTACGGGACCGTAACGAGGCAGCCAAGAAACTCCTTGAATAGTCCTTTTCCCGTAGCCTATGTCCATAGATATAGATAAACTAACATCCCGGGCTGGAATTCTCAAAAAATTGTAAAATTACGATCGTTAAATTCTTCAAAATAATTGGCTAATTTTTATAGTAACTTAGTCACGATAAAAACTAACTAGTGATTTTGCAGAAATCAACGATCGATTTTTTAAGAATTCCAGCCCCGTAGCGTATGTCAATGTCTGCAAAATCGTCCAGTAACCTATTATGAAGATTTTTGAACCTCCTTACACAGCCATGTTACCTTGGAGACCAATCTGGTCTCTACTAATGACAAATTATTATTTCCGAACTGCTGTCTTATACATGGAAATCTGAATTTGACCCCCCTTGTAAACCCAAAGAAACGCCATGCCAGCAGTTTAGACTCCTTGAGGTCAACCTATTCAATGGACACAGTTACTAACTAGAGTGCCCCGTAGTTACCAAAAATTTTATTTCACTATGGAGTTGACTTGTTTTCCAGCGATAGTCTTCATTTGTTTTAATCTAAACTACTGTGCATCTTATATCGTATTAGTACTTTATGAAATAGATTTCCAGCAAAGGTTTTGACAAGTAATAAATTACACAGAGTTCGAACAATTTTCAAAACCTTGAAATAGGTATCGAATATAGAAATATTTTCATACAGGAAGTATAATGTGGGGACGAAGTGGTATTAGAAATAATTCGTTAAACCGAAAACCGGATTCAATTAAAATAAACGTTTCGTTAAGAAAAATAAAAGAAAGGGAAGATGAAGTTGGTGATAGATATAAAAAAAATTATGACTTGACCCCTAGAACTTCTCTTCGATTTACCTCAAATTACATAAAAAGCACGGTAAAAAATTTAAATAAGGAAATGACTAATATTTTTGATCCTCCTAAAATACCTAAGCCAGCAAAGTGCAAATTACAATTAACTTCTGACGGAAATGAGAAAGTTATACCGATTGGAAGTTGTAATATCGGTGAAGCAAAAATAAACTTGGAAAATACCTCTAAGATTAATAAGAAGTCGTCTGAAAACAAGTCTGAAACGCAATTCAAGTCTACTATCGCGCGGCGAAGACGTTTGAGAATGGAGCAAAAGAATCAATCAGCGGACCTAGAAAGAATGTTTCGATTAGGTTTGGCTTTAGACTGGAATCCAAGTACATCTAACAAGGATAAGAACATTAATGGTACTTCAGAAAATAAAAGTTCATCATCAAGCATCACGGGAAGTTTTGTTGAAGGGTTAGATTTCATGAAATCACATTTTTCGGAAAAACGTTCAGAAACTGATCAGTATGAGCAATTGAAAAAATCATCAATGGAGAAAGGATGGATAGACTTTGGGCGACAAAAAAATTGTCAGTTACCACATCAGCTTATGTATCCTTTTGAAGGAAAGGTTGAAGACAAAATCGGAAAAATTGATGGTTTAGTCACTTTAGAAGAGTTGATGGAATATGCAAAAGAAAAAGTTCAAAGTCCTTACACTTCGCTGGTAAAGCGCAACGTGAGAAAAAGCAGGGAAAAGAGGGGTAATTTAGTTAATAAAACTCACCCAGATCAATCGTCAAGTATTCGTGAAAATAATTTGCAAATGCAAGAAGAAAGTAAGGAAAATAAAACACCTCGATTTTCGACAAAATCAGATTCTTCTGAAAAGAGTCAAGCATGGATGGAGAAAGCCAACAGATGGGCAAGTAATAATAACGAAAATCTAAAAGGCTTGACTGAAGAAGAAAAACTAACTAACGCATGGAGAGAAAGTTTGGCTAGATGGGAAGCTGAAAAGAGAGACCTACTGGCAGAAGCTTCAAAGAATCATTACTATCTAGGAGAAAGAACATTTCAAAGTTCATTCAATAGCTCAGAATCTTTTAAAAACTACTATGATAATCAAAAAAGAGCCAGTAAAATCGATAATTTAGCTTCTTCATTTAGTCCTTCAAATCAAAATATCTGCCCATACAAAATGAACCCTCGGGATATAAAAACATTTTGCTTCTATTGGGACCAGGTAAATGAAGAAATCATCACTAAAGTTTAGAGCTGAGGCTGAGACTACATATTTACAATTAAGAATTTTGTAAACGATTTAGGTGCTTAAGAAATGGATAAAGCATAGCATTTATACCTACTTTATACTCATACACTCGTAGCTCAATAAATCAAAAAAATAAGTGCACTTCGGTATTGTAAAATTAGGCAACCGAATCCAATAGACTCACTTTGATGACAAAATTTTTGAAATTATATTCTGGATTGGAAGCTCCATTGGATGTAGAGGAAGCTTTTAGTGGAGGGGCTGGTTTGTTGTTCATGAGATTTGCTTTTGGTTTTAAGGTAACATCCAATCATCCAATTAGCATAGTATAATAATTAACTACTTATCTAAAGTCTACAGAGGCTAGACTCTGGATTGTAATGTAGAAAGCAATCAATAACATTTAAGCCTTCAACAGCGAAGGTTGATTTTAAATTCTAAATTTTTTATTGAAATGTATGTACAATTTATTCTGCACATTACATTACTGTTAATAGGTAGCTTTCATTAAGAAGCAACGCTGTTGGAGATATGTCGAATGCCTTCTGATTTTGCTTCAGTCTCATGAAAAGTAAGTTGTATTAAATATTCACATTTCACATTGCGTTAACCATTACAAACTAGTCTTAGTCTTAGTGTCAGTGTCTCAGTCTTAGTCTTAGTATAGTAAAATCGTACAACGAGACTACCCAGTCGTCTTATTCTTAATACATAGAGCACAGCAGCAGAACCATTGCTAATTTCACGTATAACTTTTTTACTTTTCATAAATATACAGTAATGCTTTCGTGAAGCAGTTACTGGAAATCAATATTTTAGAGGATCTATTGGAATTGGTACGATACGACGAAAGCTATCTCTTTGATAAGTTGCAAAGCCTTTATTTCCTTAATAAGTTGCTTGAAGGACCAGACGGTCAAGAAGTAATAAGGGCAATATCATGCAGTGGAAAGTGTAAATACGTAATATCTAGTGTAAATACGAGCAATATCTACGTAACTCCTTTCAGTTATGATAACTCGGTACAAAAGTACTTTTTTGGTTTAAACATGTAATAAAATAATGACACAATATGGTATATTTCAGTGATGGATCTATTGCTACAATTTTGCATGAGTTGTGAGGATCCTCAAACACTTCTAATTTGTAGAAGTATTTTAATAAACATTATTGAGAGGACTGATGCCACTACTTCTGAAATCATTCTAGAAGCCATTTCACATGTTATTTTGAATAATAAAACCCCCTTAAAAATCGAAGTAATCTTTCAAGTGATTCAATGCATTCTGGTAAGTGCATGTGACTTATTTATATAAGATTCATTTCGTACACAATAATGCAGAACTTGGTCCTCGCTGTGCAGTTGAAGGCAAGAGATGCTAAATAAATAAGAATATGAGTTCGGGTTTACTCGGGCTTTTAATATTCATAGATATTGTAGTACATTATTTTTCTATATATATCCTTCCAGAAAAGTGCAAAGAGTTAATTTGATAGCATGATTACCATTAGTACTCTTCTTCAAAGTAATTTCCAACATTCGATTCAACGAATTTTGCCTTATTATTAACTATAAACGTAATATGCTTTTAAGGACCGACATCCCTCCATCATAATTAAATGTGGCCCTCTTATACTGAAAAATTTGAACACAACAGATATAAACATCATGCTTGGAAGTAAGTTTCTATTTAGGAATTTACGATCAGTTAATGAATAGTTACTGATCTAACTTAATTTGACTTTCTAATTATGAAGTTAGTTATTGTATAAAGCTATTCTTAGTTGGTGAATTGACCGCAACTATATCTGTACTTGAACATCCGAAATGCTTCGAAGTAATTAAAGCACTATTTGACAAGGCCTTAAAACCTTTTACCAATGAAGTCTACCGTAAATACAATCGACAGACAGAAAATAGTTGGGCTTGGGAGCACAATAATTCTCAAAGCGATGAAGATTTATGCAAAGAATCATGCTTACACTATAGCTTTGAAAATGACAGCGATGGTCACTTAAATTCACAGCAAACTGAGCAATTCACTGCGCTTTTCGTAATTAAGTAAGGCCCTACATAACTAACCAATGAAAGCTTAGAAAGAAAATAGTCGGGCATTGACCTATTATTTTGATTTTTTCTCAGTGAATACAGTACGTTGCTAAAACCTCAAACATTTATTTAATTTCAGTTATGTGTTGAAGGAAAGTAAAATATCATCAGAAATATTGGCTGAATGTGGTGGACTCGGATTGTCTCTAATTGCTACAGGTCAAAGATTTTCTAAGAAAATTCAACGGGAAGGTATTCGTCTGATATGTTGTCTTCATGAGGTGAACTTTGAATGTGCGGCATCATACACATTGCTCTTGAGTGATGAAATCCTTTCTAATATTCTGGTAAGACTTTAAGAGCTTAAACCTACTGACCTACCTATACCTACCTTGATGGTTACACAAAGATCTTACTGTCTTACCGCTATTGTCAAAATTCGTATGCCCATATGAATGTACATATAAATGCCAATTAGAAAGTAGTCTTTAAGTTCGATAAGTGTGTAAGTAATCAGAAACGAATAATATAGCTTATTAGGCCAGTACTTTGTTAGCGGTGAATAATGCCTTTCCTTGTCAGTATTCTATTTTTATCTATTTTAATAATTGTAACATGGTACATTTGCTACGTTTTGTGGTCTTCCTCCTAGACCAGGGGGTTTGATTGTCTGGATGAAGTTTCTGCAGATGCTTTATATCATATTAGACAATTAGGTTATCTCATATTGGAAAATTATGACTCATGGATTAAAGAAGTAATAATACCTACTAAATGTGAACTGAAAGAAGATTTTGAAGCAGCTATGTCAAAAGATGAAGATTATACTGTAGACCTTAACTGCACTGCAACGACATCTCAAAATGAGTGCCAAAAAATATTACGTAATGCCTTGAATAGCCCTTTGGGGCAACAAGCTGCTGAAATTCTTAAAAAATTGAAAACTTCGTGGATGAAAAAGTATTTTCTTTCCCATTCGTTTACAATATTAACAATATCAATATACCGTGTGTGTAATTTTACTCAGTAATAATACATTATACTTCTTTATTGAAGTCGCTTGCGTGTACAATGAACTTATAATTCATGTTCTACTGGAATTTTGTTTTCTAAAGTGATGACGATGCATACGCAAATGTAAAATCAAGTTCAACAATAAAAGAAATTGAAGACAAAGATGGGTTATCGCATTCCGATTCTGAGAGTAACAGCAGTGATGACTGGATAACATACGAGACTGGCCATTCAGTAACAGAATCGCAATCGAAAAAGCCTTACTCACCTACTACAGTTAAAGATTCTTATATAGAAGAAATAGATACGGACTGCAGCTCCATTTCGTATTCTTACGCTTGTAGTAATGTAAGTTTGTAACTTGAGCTTTGGTGGGCTTTTGATTGCACTTTATGTTACAACTACGGAACTAAATTAATTTTTACTATGTTATATCAAAAAATTAACAGCAAGCCGTAACAAAAGCAAGCCAGAGTGTAAAGTTAGCTGTATGAATACTTTAAGGCAATTAGTTATGTTCACTTTTGCCATACTGTAGTACAATGACCAATTAGCCAAATAAAATTTAGATCGCACCTACTAGCCTATAGATAATTTATATGGACAACAAAAATTTTAAATGCGTAATGGATAATGGGCAATTAAACTATTATTTAGGCAGTCGATGCCACTTCTGGAGAAGAAAGTGAAGAAGGGGAAGGGACCAGCGAAAACCTTTCAGAATACCATTCTCATGAAATAAATTTTACTAGAGCAGATCAAAAGTGTTTTGACAACAGTTCTCCTGGCCAAAGTCAGGATACTGCTTACCTTGAAAACATGAGAAAGATTATTGAGAAATATCAATAATAAATTACCTCCAACACAGTGCTATGCTTATAATGTGAAACTAAACCAAAGTGTTTACCAAAATGGTCTGTCCCAAGAAGTCCCAACAATTTCTTAATACTTGAATTTCATTAAAATTTGTGTTACAGTTATATACTTGCAGTCAATTTTATTCTTAAAAATTCTTACATATACTTAATCTTAAAAGAAGACAAAATTATCATAATTTTATGTGCATCCTTTTTGCATACACTCATATACATATACATTGGCTGAAATTAGAAATATTGAGACGATTTAGAAGCGAGATGGTCATGTATGTGGTGGGTTGCTTTTTTATTTACTTAGCTCAATAAAACTGCTTACAAACTGAAACTGATGCAGACAAAATCGACTTTTCAAAACAGAATTGATACATCAGCAGTGAAGTAAACCTACCTCAGCAAAAATGTCATATTCAGCTCTGATTGAGATGATACACATTTCGCACAGAATTTAATAATAGTACTTCATATTAGTTGCGTTACGATGAATGATGTAAACAATCAGTATAGGTCATCAATATGTGGAAGTCGTAGTAAAGTTAGTATAAATGTCGGTTTAAAACTAGAAGACTTCTAGTTTTTCTTCTAGCACTTAGATAATGGCTCAAATGGAAGAATTGATATTCTCATCATTAATAAACACGACAAAAGTGGGTTTATTCTCGATCCTACTATTCGAATGGAAACTACTGAAGCCCAACCGGATGATGTTAACAATGAAAAATCTACTAAATATCTACCAGCAGTTGAATTTTTCAAATCCAAGTTTGACTTAAATAACATACAAATATATGGATTGTTAATAGGGGCCCGAGGAACAATTCCAGCATTTTTTGCTAATTTTACGAAGCAATTTAATTTACCTAAGTCATTGATTGATGAAATTGTGACTAGCGTAATACGTGGTTCTATTAACATTTTACACTCTCACATATATTCTCATTACAAACCTTATTACTAATTTTTGATTATAATTTTTGATTATTATTTTTCATTTATTGTTCTGTATTTTAAGTATAAATTAGTAACCTACATGTATTAATAGTATTCTGTGTCTTTACGGCAACCAAAATTGTTTGGCAGAGATCATAATAAATGATTTTACTACTAATGTGGCAAATGCTGACCTGCTGAGTTAGCTACTAATACAATGTAATACCATAGTCTCTGGTAATATTGGTAATCATTAATCAATATAAACACTAAACAGTATATAGTGTGTAGGTTGAAAAGGTTATCCAAAGAGCACCTTAAAACTACATGCTTATGCTTACGTAGACCTACTTACTCTACTTAGTAAAATTATAAGTATGGTTTACATTTTACTTGAGTTCTTCAACGTTTTAACTGCTGATGTTTGCCATTACTAGCTATATAGGTGTAACTCAAAATAATTACCTAGGAGATTGATAATTATGACGCTTACAAGTAGTCTGGTAGTTAATGACAAAACATTCAAACTTCGCTTTTTTCACTTTCTGCAAAAGAGCCAAATTGAAGTGTTGGTATTCAGTTGGCTCAAATGTGACTTCCATTTGGCTCAAATTTTGCAGAAAGTGAAAAAAGCGAAGTTTGAATGTTTTGTCATTGACTACCAGACTACTTGTAAGCGTCATAATTATCAATCTCCTAGGTAATTATTTTGGGTGTAACTCTTATGATATACAAAGTATCTTGACTGTTGACATTTCCTGATACTTTCCAGTGTGCCACTATTGTAGCTCTTATTAGAGACTTTGCTAAGTCAATGCTCTAGTAATGGTTCCAAAAGTTTGGTATCTACTTATACGCATTGAATAGTGAAGTCCGAGCAGATGTGCCATTAGTTTTACCTCATTGACAAATTACAGAAATCGCAGGTGTAGTTACAATATAATTTGGCATAAGAGCTTTTGAAAACGTTTGTAACCTCCCTTGTATGCATCATAATATCAAACGTGTGTACGTACGTGACATCTAATCTGAACATGTAAGTTTAGGCGTTTAGGTTCCTGTATGATAGACTACTGAAAGTCAAAGTACATTTCATTGAAGAATTCTCTGTGAATACTACATTGAATGAATTGAACATTGAACTATATCTATAGAAATAAATGTTACATGTATAGATCCACTCTCTTAGAAACACTAGCCGTGCGTGGCAATTTCAGACCTACTTTTGAATAAATTATGTCATTTTCGCTAAAAATCCCTCAATGAAATGGATGGCACCTGAAAATGACTGGTGTTGGTGTTTCTTTTGGAGAATGGATCTATACAAATGTATAATGCTACACAGACAGAAATAGGTTATCTGACTCATCGATTCTTACGCTGTATTTCTCACATCTTTCAGTTATTGATAGATTATCAAACTATCAAGTAAAGAAATAAGGATAGAAAAAACTCTTCCTTTGCAGAATGCAATCAATGGGTTGCAGTCAGAAATAGTAACGGCAGATTGAGTTCATTACAATTGATGAATAGTAGTTGGGTATTAAAGGATATTACAAATGTATAAATAATAATTACTTCGGGGATCTTTAACGTTTGATTTTCAATGAAAATGATTGCATTGACGTCTGCACTTTGGGATGTTGGCATCATTGTGTGGCCAACTAAAGTTGTACAGAACACCTGCATACCAATACCAATCAATGCTCACAGTACGATTAAGTTAGAATCATTTCATACATCATCCACTGAAAGGAAACACTTCACGTTGGAGTTGTTGACTATTCGTATATTAGTACACTACATTCCATTACTGGTTCGTTAGTAAGGTACTCCTTTACAGTCCTCGACGCACCTTTGTCAATAAATATTGAATAAACAGAAGCAGCCACTTATGGACATATTGATCAAAAATATACAAACGCCTTTACACATTAGTATTTTTACTGTTCGATCAATGACAGTAGTAATTTGTGTTTAAGATTAGTATAACTTATTACTATGTCTTAGTAATTAGTATTTCTTTTCAAAACAATTAAAATCCCAACTTCTAGATTGTTAATGATGTGAGTAAAATATAAAAATACTTTCCCTACGGATTTATGATGGTGTCATTTCCCTAAGGTATATTGCATTAATTGTCATTATCATTGACAAGTTGAATTTAGATTACCTTCCTCAGTATGATAGTTCGAATGTGGTCCACAGCATAAGTTGTACACGCTTTGACTGTTCAGAGTTCAGACACTGTTTGAAAGCCATGAAATACTGGTAGGATAGTATTATTATTCCAACTTCAAACTCAATAAAGAGTTTGAAGGGTGAATATGAGTGGTATCGTTTTAACGTTCGCGTTAATGTGGAAGCCAAATTCTAATCGACCTAATAATATCCTTCTCTCTCTTATAATACAGTTTTACTTAGCAGTTAAAAGTGTACTTATATGCGTACAAGAAAAGTTTTGCATTCTTTTCAGAAGCACAATAAAAATATTATTTTATCATTACATCGCAATCCCTATGTCATCAATCTTTAGGGTTCTCTGTAATTATGTTTTGCATTCTACCTCTATACATATTACACAGAGAGAATAAAATTGATATTTGCAGTGTGAAATAATTTATAGGTAAGTAGTAAATAAGTACACTTACATTGATATTTAAGACATCTTTTCAGTCAGTTGATTGGGTGTTCATTCTTCATCACTCTATTCATATACCTAAATGAAAGCTATGAGTCAGCCTCATCTCGATTTAAACAAATATGTGCACACAAAGGTACACAATGGTACTCGTCTAGTCATTGTTATGCCTGTGCCGTTTAACAGCTTCCGGGACTTAAAAACTTGACCGCTTCACCTAGATTTATACTTTCTTATATATTCTCTTGCCAAGATCAAAAAATCTCATTGCTAAACTTTTTGTTCAGTTCAGGCAAATGAAAAGTTAATTAGTCTGCATCTTAACCTTGTCTGAATCTCCTTTAATAGCCATAAAGCCATAATGCAGTTCATAACTTTAGTAAGCATGAAGACATCATTGTGTTTACTTTTCGGTTTTCTAGTTTTTAGTATCGTAGACGTTCAAGGAAGCACAAGTAGCACAAATAATAATGCACTTGTAAAAGAGAATAGCCCCTCTTACGGAAATAGTTACGTTGCTTCAGTAAATGGAAAGCCACAAATCCCAGGTAAACTACAATTTAAATCTTACACTCACAAGATTATATTTTGCATAATTGAATATCTTGAAAATGTTTTTATGCTGTCTGTATAAGGTGTATCAAGTGAAGGCAGCGGTCGCAGTCTTCTACTCAAGTCTTTTCTTCTAGCACCATTGGGACTTACTTTATTTGCAATTATCGCCATAGCTCTTCTTCCAATTCCAGCTATCACAATTCCTGCAGGAAGAAGTTACATATCCAACTTCTACCAGGGCAGCTCCCGATTAGGGAAAGTGGCAAAGGATGTTCTGACAAGTGATTCCTGTGTGGAACGTGTATCGTGCGAAATTTCAAGAACGATCAAACATTTCGGAGTATCTAGTGACTTCCATAAATTGTAAGTCTATGCAACTATTTTATCGAGTATACTTATAGTGCACAATATAATGGGAAAGTGAATTGAAAGTTCATCTACGAACTTCCAATCTTTAAAACAATGCAAAAATCTCACAGATAACTTTTATTGTTTATCAAAACTAAAATCACATTTTATATACCATAACTTAAATGTTTGATTATGGTGTAAAACAGTTTTGGAAAAGTTTATGCTTTATAATCTAATTTCCTCTTTAACCTATCTAGGGTTTCAAAAGTTCTCCCAATAAGCAGTCAGTGGAAAGAAAGAATGTCCAGAGGCTTTGAAAATCATGACAGCGGCTGTAGTGCATTTTTCTGCAGTCCACAAGCCAGTCTCAAAAGATTGGGAAAAACATAAACAAGCAAAACAGGAAAATTGCGACATTAGTTTTAAATATAAAGCAGATAATGAACATTTAGTACGTAAGTACAGTCAATGGTTTTGTATGGTTTGGTGAAAATGTAACTTATATTAATGCATGTAATACAAAAGATTTTGCAATCCAATAAAATGTTTTTCTTTCAGAAATTTTAAAAACTTTTGCTTAAATTAATTTATTGAGTCTTCGTCAAAATGCAAGTATTACTATTTACAGTCACTCACATTAACATCATGTGATAGTAACTAGAATTCGATTCAATTAATTTGTTGCAAGTTCAACTGACCTAGAATTGCAAATACAATGCTACCAAATTCACATTTTTTCGTACAAACAATATAATTTTCTTAATCACTAATGTAATAGGTGTAAAGAGTTTGTATGGAAAACATCTTATTATTGTATTTCAATGCCTCATTTTAAATGTCTTATTATAATTTGATGTGCAGTTGGTATAGAGCGATACATAATACATGTATGTAACAGTATAATAGTTCTTAGCAATTACCAGATTTAATTTTTTTACATTTTTCACCCAATGGTAATATTTAGGTATGCTCCGATGTTATCCTATAAAACTTGAGTAATAACACCAGCTGCTATCGTCACACCGCTGGATCTTAGGGTGAATCTTCCTAACTCTTTAACATCTCTGAAAATCAAATAAGGCAAAATCTTAGTGATAATTTTAATAATCATAAGTTTTAAAAGAAACACAAACTTGGATTCCTTACTTGAATTCTTCAATACATATTAGTTTTGTTGTTGCCAACTCAATTATTCCATTTGAATTTTTAACCAGGCATCTAGGCTTGAGTTTCACGACTTCACCAGTCCCTTTATTTAATTGACTAACTAACTTTTTAACTGATACTTGTTCAGACATTGATCCCAAATGCATAACTCCGGTAAAACCTTTGGTGAGAGGAATATTCATTGCTTCAAATGTAACAATACGAGCTCGAAACTTTGTAGTAACTTTAGAAGGATGATTCGGGTCACTTAAAACAAAACCGATAGAAATAGCGTTTTGGTCAGATACTCCTTGTAATGTTACCAAAACCGGATCTCCGGCAAAAGCAATTTGGCCATGCTGCTCCTCTAAAGTCATGTCTGAAAAGATGAATATGTGATAAAATGTGAATTAAAAAATCATTGTTTTAAAGCATTGTTCACTTCTTCCTTTGGGAAATCCATTATTAAACTAATGAAAAATACTCACTTTTAATTACTACAACTTCGCCAATGGGTTGAATCACAACTTTATCACCAGGTTGGAGCATGCCAGTCTCAACTCTTCCTCCAATACAAAGTCCTCCTGGACCTTTAAATACATCATTAATTGTTACCCTTAAAGGCTTACCCACTGGTCGTTCAGGAGGTCGAAAGGAGTCTAAAAATCAAAATTAAATACATTCACTTTATGTATTGGCTGAGATGTGCGTTAGCATTTTCGTTAGCAATTGAAATTACGAATGGATTTTTCAACATTAGCATTTAGCCTACCGATAGCTTGTAACAGAGTTGGACCGTTGTACCAACTAGTGAGGTCAGTTTCAGTAGACGATTTGGTTAAGTTTTCTCCAACAAGACCGCTGCAAGGAACGAACGTAAGATCACTCTCGCGAAATCCCGCATTCTTTAGCAAGAAACTAGTTAGCTTAAAACGAATATCTTCGAATCTATTTTGAGACCACTGAACCGTGTCGAGCTTATTGACAGCGATTGTCAATTGGTTAACACCTGGAACAAGCAATTTTACTTTTTCAATATTTTTGTTTTAAATTCATTTAGTATACTAAGTCTTAATGTATCGGATCTTACCTAGCGATCGAACTAAGAGAGCATGTTCTCTAGTTTGCCCTCCACTCTCAAAACCAGTTTCAAACTCCCCAGTTGTAGAGTCCACAACCAATATAGCCACATCGGCTTGAGAAGCTCCGGTTATCATATTCGGAATAAAATCTTTATGCCCAGGAGCATCAAGTAAGACAATAGATTTAGTTTCAGTTTCAAATTTTGATTGGCCAACATCCATAGTAATACCACGAGAGCTATGAGCAAATGATGTAATATTCAAGTTTAAAATTTTAAACCACTGGTTAAGGTTAAATTTACCTTAACTATTAGGTAGGGTTATGTGTAATTATTATATAATATATAGCTACTTTTATGAGCATGTGGTATTTACAGAAATTAAGAGTTTAGTAACGCAGTTTACCGTTCTTCTCCAGTTTCATCCAATACCCAAGCGTACATAAAAGATTGCTTCCCCATTTTCTTTGATTCTTGTTCAAATTTATGCATCGACTTTTTCGGCACTTGTCCCAATTGATATAGCAAGTGTCCCATCAGAGTACTTTTTCCAGCATCGACGTGGCCGATTACAAGTAAATTAAGAAGTTCTTTGCAGCTACCTCTTTCCTTCGAGTACTCCCTTAATGCAACATCTGGCTTAAACTCTTTATTTCTGTGAAGACAGTAAGGAACATTTGTAAATTTTTCTTCAGATATTAATATTATATATATTTTTTTTTTGAAATTTATATTTTAAGAGCCAACTACAGTTCTGATGGCTCAATATAACTACTGAAAATACTTTTGGTTGAATTTAATGGATTTAAAGTACATACAGATTGCTGCAGAGACTAATAAAATATTTTAAACTCACTTGACTGATTTGGAAGAATCTTCAGGCGCACTTGGTGTAGGAGGCAGAGGTGTAGGAGAAGACGCCTTACTGCCAGTCTTGGAACCGGACTGTCCCAACATAGGTGTTGGTGAGACCGCTCTATCTTTATTTACTGGAAGGTCGAATCCTACAGTTACACTATTGGAAGGTCTTATTTTGATGGGCGTCTGTTTAACAACTGCTGGGCTCACTACGGGACCTGCATCCTCTGCCATCAGTTTTATTGCTGGAGTTGTATCTGCTGTGTAACAAATTTTTGGCTTTTTTGATATATGAAGTGGGTTCAGCAGCAAATTCTCTGGGGTCTCATCTTTATTTTATAAGCAGCATTTAACAAATAATATTAAAATAATAAATTACTTTGCCATTTCGCTTAAGAATTTCACTATTCTGTGCCTTAGTAAATCAGAAAGACGCTATGAATACCTTCTTTAACTACATTAAAAACAAGTAAATAAACTTGTTAAGAAATACGTTCTTGGTCACTTAAAATGATACCATATAGGGTGGAAGATAATCTTGTGTAACATTCACAATCTTTGTTTTTGATTTTCATGAAGAGAACTGAACAAAACGAAAATTTAATCTTCAAGGAATAGTATGCAATCAAACGGAGCTCTGGTAATTAAGGAAAAGGTAAAATGCAAATTGATTGAAAAGTTGTACACAATCTCCCTAAAGCAGAACACAATCTTCAAATATTAGGATTAAATGGATATTCTCTTTTGCTACATAAGCCAGAAATATTCGCCATAAAGAGAACAGACACAGACTTTACTTTCAAAGTACTATTTGACATAAACATATTTATTTAGTATAATAATATAAATATTCAAGCACGTATTAGAATACAATAAACCATACAGCCCGGCATAACCCACTCCAAGGGAAATTGGCAGTAGAAAACAAGAAATGCTTCGCTTCACTGCTATCTGTAGGCATTACGTTACGTGCAACTGCCAGTTAATAAGAATGACAACCAAAGTCACACTAAACGTTTAGGTTAACGATTTAATGCTAACCACAAAATTATTGATAAACTGCCAGTAAATTTTCTCAATTTATAAACTATCCCTGATCTGATATAACTTTCTAAAATAACAAGGTAAATATGCACATCGGATATCATTTCTTTCTCACCAAATCGGCTACGCTGATTTCAGATATGAAAGAATCCATCTGCAAAAATCATAACTTTCGGAGATACGCACCGAAATATCTGAAAAACCGCTTTTACCCCGATGAGTGGGATTGCATTTTCATTACTTTTAATACTTGATACACTTCCAGTTTTAATCTTTGCTGATCATTTAACCGGCATTTTTTTAATTATTGAAAAGATGGCATTTCACGCTGAAATTATAACACCCAAGTTCTACAGAATGCTATAGGGCGTGAAAT
This sequence comes from Yoshiicerus persimilis, assembly GCA_020352615.2. Classification (NCBI taxonomy): domain Eukaryota; kingdom Metazoa; phylum Arthropoda; class Collembola; order Entomobryomorpha; family Tomoceridae; genus Yoshiicerus; species Yoshiicerus persimilis. Next base: position 15,750,524 of record CM036942.2, read on the forward strand.
GAAAAATTCGGTTTTACGAAATTCAGATTACCACTGAAATGAATCAAGTATTAACAGAGAAAAATGCAGTTCCATCCATCGGTGTAAAATAGAATATTTCGGTGCCTATCCCCAAAAGTTATGAATTTTGCAGGCAGATTTCTGAAATCAGCATTGCCGATTTGGGCGGAAAAAAAGTATACTTGGATATGATGCGATGGCTTTACCTTGAAGTAAACTTATTTGACCTAATCTATTGCTATAAATTAATGACAGCTAGCTATTAAAAATAGTCATATAAGGATTGTGAAAGAACATCAAATAATTACAATGAGGGACTGTTCCGAGTTATATAGCATTGACAGTTCACCGCATCAGGAAAGAGCCTAATAAACTAATCCTTCTTGGTATGTAAAATATTAAAACGTGCACAGTAATGAACAACTTTAGAATTTTTTGGTTTTTACCGATGAAAACGTTTAAATAGTATAAGTATACAGTTTTACATGCATTCGAGCATATATTACATGATAAGACGTTGCGTAATTAAAAATCCATAAGTTTGTACCTATATGTATAGAAATTATACGATTATCGGCTCCAGCACAACCACGTAATTCTAACTGTGCTGGTCAGTAATAAAATGCAAATTGAGAAAGCAATGCAACACAACCAGGTTAGAGTAAGGAAATGAGTTTGTGTAGGAACAATATTACAACACAATTACAAAACTACTCGGGTCGGAAGAGGTAAGGATTAGACTAGTACTTATAGATTATAATATATATCATCGTGAGAACTCATAATTTAGTTTTCTTCGATGTTGGAAACTTTTTCTTTTCCAGATCATTGGTGGTAACCGCTGCAGAAGCAATATATCCCACCGTCTTTGTTCCAACTCCAACAAGAGCATCAGGAGAAGGAGTATTAAATTTAAAAATTGTATCTTCAAACTGTGAATGAAAAATTGACCATATGTGTTCATGGTGAGATTTTTCCTTTTTGCTGGATTTAGGCAATGATCGAAGTCGCAAACGCTCTCCAACAACCGAAGGAGCTGTCATCTCAATTTTCTTATCTATCGACATCTCTTTAGGGCGAAACAGCATACATTCTTTTGCATTCGGTCGCTTAAGATTTTTATAAGGACCATTATTCCGATCTTTTCTTGTGGCAGCAGCAGTGAAAAGCTCTTTTTCAGTTGAATTTTCAATACTCTTGTTGGTAATTTCGGACGGAATTTTTGGCTGGAGACTGATACCATTAAATGCTCCTGGAAGCAATGGCTTGGTATGGAACAATGGATTAGAACTGGAGCTCAAAGGAGTGCTTTTCATTGTCGTGCCCATGGGCTTCAGCGAAATAGGAGATGCAAACAATGGATTTTGATGTTTGCTGCCATACGAATTTGTACTTAACAGAGGTGTGCTAATTTGAGCTAGTTCGGAAACCGTTGTTCCATTGACATTGTTTGAACTTGTTAAGTTTTGCATGGCGAACAACGAATTGTTTACCAGCTTACTGGGATTCATGTTTGCAAACAACGGATTACTTGAGTTTTGCTTCTGTTCTGTAAAAATGTTATTTAAAGGCGCCTGGGCAAACAACGGATTTACTGCATTCTGTTTTGAAAATAACGGATTGGTTGAATTCTGTTGAAGACGATTTATAACAATATTATTCGAAACGTTGTTGGTTAAATTTTCTTGATTCAACATGCTAATGGTTTGTAGAGCAACGTTTACCCTTTTTGGGGTTCCATCGGACTTTTGTTCCGCATATGAATTTTCCGACATCTCTACAGGAACCTTTGGTAGCATTGAGGGTAAGGTAGGAATATGAGGAAACTTTTCGGTTTGCATTTTCTTTAAGTGTGCAGAAGCCAAAGCATCAAATAAAGACCCTACAGGGGTTTCAACGTGCAAACTATCTTTATGGTTAACATTATCATTTACTACTACATTATTGCTGAAAGAATCTTACCTTAGCAAACAATCAGTCATTTATCAAGTTCAATTTTCACAATAGATTCAGTGCATCATATCAATACGCCACAAATGGAGTTCCAATAATTAAAAAAAAACATTCAATTTATTAGCTTTAATAAGGACACATTTGATTTAGTGTCTAGTCTACAAGCTATTTAAAAGTAGAATAAATTGGTGTTTGTACCTTTGGTAGATTTTCCTTTAATATCAACTTCACGATCTCTTCGTAGCGCGGGCATTTGCTGTCCAACTATAAAAGTTTATAAGGCTTTTTGTTTTAATTGTAATAATTTTTGTTTTAAGCATAGGTATTGCATATTACATTACTGTAATAAGTAGTCAATTATTGCTTTACTTTACTATCACCATCATCGGGAATATAATACAATTTATTATACATGTAATCATGTAATCTTAAGATTGATTACATTTAAAACAATTTAGAAAAGGAAAATACTAAGGATAAATTGATTTAACCAAGTATTTGACGTGTTTCCAACATTAAAATTATTAAATGTCATTTCCACGAATTAAATATTAACTATTTGTATGAAAATTACGAACATACCAAAAACTGGTTCACTTGAACCCTTCAAACAGCTGTCTAAGGCTTTTTCCATGTTAAACTTATTGTTCATTATGTTGGCTACAATGACCGACTCAGGAATAGAATCGCCAACAATGTCTAGAATCTCGTCCAGGCAGGACTTTAGAAGCATTTCTTCTTCTGGTACCAATTTTGTTATTGCTGACTCTAGTGACAAAGAATCAAGTCTTCGCCTCGTATTTTCTACAGTTTTTCCAGGACCATCACCGCCATCATCTTCCGGTTCTTCAGCAATATCATCTTCCTCAGGACCTAAAAAGGACGATAGCTGCTGCATTTGAGAGCGATCGTACATATACTGGGAAGCTGTAATACACACAAATAAATGTTTCCTAATCAGAATGAGTACTAATCAAAAAATTTTAACTGAGGGCACTGTCGTGCGTTTGGAAGAAGTCGACTATTACTATTACCTACAAAACATTGAACTGTTGTTCGTAATATAACATACAATATGTAATCCAATATTGAATAAAAATCATACCACTTGGACTGACGCAATAATTATCTTCGACCGAATGACCATAAACATCGTCATATCCTTCGTAATCTGCAAAATGTTAAATATTTCATCTATGACATGAAAGACAATGTACACTATTATTAATCTTTTTGCTTGTAAATTAATCTTGTAAAACATATGTTGATATGTTAACACTGTATTACCTTCATCGTAGTTCATTGTTCGAACATTTCTGTGCCTCGACATGATGAATGATTTTGAATTTCCAAAATGAAAATGAAAATGAGAAATTCCGTGAAAACGAATACTTTTCACAAGTTACGACTTCAAATCTCGTGATGAACGGCTACTTGGTAATTAACGAGATAACTTGTGTTTTACAAAGAAACAATTTTTTCTGATGAGCTTTATCCAAAATTGATTTCAAATTCCTATTGGACGCAAAATATTGCCCCTTTTAGCTAAGCAGGCCGTATATTTAAGAATGTATTAACTCAAAATTACAATATTACAATCAAAGTAGCCTATAATCTAACAACACTGCAATCGAGGATTTTGATTTTGGCACACTTAGTTAATTTAACATAAATATTAATAGCACTTTATATTTACTGTTTTTTAGATTTTTATCATCCTTGATCGACATAGTTTGAGGTTTGCCAAAGGTGTAAAAACTTTTACTTGATAAACATTTATGACATAATTACAAAATACTTTTACGAAAATATTGAATGTGTCACGACGATAATGAATCGAACTACATGTACCACCGATTTCAAAATAAGTACGCCGCATATGTCAACTTTATCTTATGCTATACCCCGGGAAGTTACAATTTGTGATTACTTGTGTGGTATTATTACACAATATTACATCAAATCAAAATTAGTAATTAGATTCAAACTTTATGTTTTAAAAAGAATAAAGAATACAGTACATTTCAGTTGTTAAATTTATTGAATTATTACCCTACGAAATTATGGCTGGAACCATCGGGCGAGAATATTTGCAAAAGATACTTAGCTACAGTATGACAAGTAAAGGGTTTGATCGGCTCTTGGAGAAGGTACTATCTCTATTTTTGACATGACATGTATTTTACAAGATATTACTGGTAATGCACGAATGCCAAATTGGCATATTTTTAGGAATCTCACTAAAATAATGTTTGATACAGGTAACAATCACTGCCGGTGGCAATGGCCAATTAACGGCAGTCATGAAAGTTTGTGAAGAACATCAAAATCGAGGTGGATTCATGCACGGTAATAAAAAATCAGGCTGATAGCTGTGAGATGTACTCATACAACTTCAAAAAACTTACAAGCTTAAATAAAAACAGTTGTATCTTGAAATCGGCAACACTTTCTATTATTTCCATTTCTTTCTATGCTGACTTCTTGGATTTATATTTAATTGGAAGCACAATTAACTGTTTTTCATTCTATTTCCCATGTAATAATATGCCTCTATAATTTTACCACAGGTGCAATGACTACTTTGCTTGTAGATAGTTTGTCAGGACTTGCACTTTTAACGTATCCAAACGTAACATCCGCCGGTGTCAGTATCAACATTAACATGTCGTAAGTATATGGTCGTTCGTGTATTCTTTGTTTTTCATTTAAATGTGAACTAATGAGTTTGATTCATTATGTAGATATATGAAAGCTGTAAAAGTTGGACAAGAAATTCTTATAAAAGCCTCAACTGAAAAAGTCGGTAAACGCTTAGCATTTCTTAATGTTGACATTATGAATAAGGAAACCGGGGAAATTGTGGCTAAAGGGACGCATACGAAGTTCATAGGATGATTTTAGAATTGTTTAGAAATTAGAATATTATTAATAGGAATTTATGAAATTGGAAAGCAAGTTCAACATGTCTTGACAGTTTGTTGGTGTAGCTTCCTTTCGAAACTACGTATTAGCTCCAAAGCGAGAAAATATTGGGAAAACGAATTTTATTTTTGGCAAAACATTGTTTCCTTGTCCTTTAGTATTTTGAATTATCTCATAACAATTATCTCAAACTGTTCTCAATATTTAGTACAACAAATACGAGATACAGATTGTAATAATTCTTGAAATATTCATCAATTATTCGTCACCAATAGCATGTCAAAAGTTTAGTTTAGTATATTATAAGACAACATTAGTCATTATCTTGTCCAAAGTTTTATTATTTATAGCTATATTTATTATCACGCACTTATGGTTGTAATAATAGAAATAGCATTGTAAACACATATATTTGACAATCAACGTACACAGTAGTATATATAAATAAAATATTTGTGTACATATTTGTGAAACATTTTCAATATTTCATTAAAAAATATGCGTAAGTCAGTATACATTTTTGTAGCATTGAGTATGAACTGAACAGTACAAAAGTGGTAAGACGTAGGACTATAGGACTAAGTGAAGAATACATTATTATCGTACTTTAGTATTCGAGTTTGTACCTAAAACAGATTTCTATGTGTAACATTCTGTTCCAGTTTTCCTTTGAAATGTGCCTTTTATCAAAGTCGGTGTCGTGAACTGGAGCAGAATTTAGAAAATGAAATTACAAGAGACTCAGAAAGAAACTGTTTTTATAGCAATATATAGAAATCATGTATGCTTAAAAGTAAAGCGAAGACAGATAGTTTGTATTGCATTTGCATGTGAAAATTTTAAGGTTTGTGTAAGCCATTTTACAAATAGCTTGCATAAATACGACTTTCAAGTCTTCAAGGTCTTTCACTGAATGCAAATTGTACATTTACATTCAGTGGTAATCAAAGTAAATAATGTGTTGAAATAAAGGATTCATACACAGTTGGATGTAAATTAAACCAAAGAAAGTTAAGTTCCAGACTAGTGGTGATGGTCTTCTTGATAATGTTTGTATTGATGTTTAAGTTGATCCCAAAATACCAGACAAAGTAGAGTATGGGGACCTAGACGGAAATAATTGGCTGTCCACCCTTTAAAAAATCCCAACATTCCTTCTTTCTTATATATTCTCACTCCACAGTCCGTCAAAGATTTATAAAGCAGACCTGAAAATAGCGTGATGTAAGGTTGGGTAACATTATATGCTATGTAAAGCATCCTAATACTAATGACAATTATCAGTACAAAATTATTATATACCTTTTCCTTGGGCGTCCACTCCTTGATTGTAGAACCTTGTTGACATAAGATCAAAAGGTGCCATGAAGAACGAGACGAAGAGCCCAGCTATCATGCTTGCACAAAACGGGTTCAACCAGCTTTCTTCGTGAAACACTTGCTTTTCATGTATAAATTCTACATAAAAATGTTCCAGTTCCAGTTAGTATGTGGATGTATTGGCGTCATAGACAATGCTATTTATAGTTGTTACACTAGTATACTAAGAGCTACTACTATTCTCTATTGGATTGGAATACGGGATGCTAAATAAATGTAACAATTTACTATATGAATTTTACCTAAAGATTTTTCGAAAGTAGGAAGTTGAACTGCTGAGGCCACTACCAGTCTTGGAATAGAACTGGACATTCCTCTCCAGAATCCAATTACACCGAATTGCTTATATATCGCCCTGAAAGCTGGTGTCATGCTTTTGTGTTGGTGCTGCTGACCGACAGCTATGGAAGAATCATTTGCTCTAGACTGTAGCTGAGTTTTGACCTTTTGTAAAAGTTAATATTAATACTTACATCAGTTTGCTTAGGACAAAAAAAGAGTTTGCTTACTAAAAATAATGGAGATCCAACAATTCCTCCTATTGCACCGGCTGTAGAAGCTATAAGATAAAATACTACATTTAAGTACATTAAATTAATGTATTAATTAATTAAAGCTGCCAATTAAAGTTGCAAGGGAAATCATGGAGATCCTAAGGACTGGGTTTATTTAATGAACCAAGTACATGGGTAGACACATGACGGTGAGAAATGAAAAATCGTTGGGTTGGGACTTCTTGGGGAAAGGGGATAAAGCGATTGGTACCTGAATATGAAAATTAAATTCCACAGGAAGCCCCAACCATTTTCTCATTTCTCAACGTCAGTCCAAAGGATTTCCATGATTTCCCATGCAACTTTAAATGCAAGTCATTAATTATGTATTATTTAATGTTTTTGATCAGTTGATACCTACGACGACTGATCCTATAGGGTCTACATCCCCATGAGCGTTTCTTGTAAATCCATGTTCATCTCCTAAGTGGTAAAGACCTAATCTCGTCCCGTTCATTACCTGAAATAAATAATTCGTGTACCCTTCATTTATTGACCATGACAAATATAATTCAAAGTCAGGATCTCTATTATAATTATACCCATTGATACCATAGAGCTGGAACTAAACCCTTTTGCAGTGCAAATAAACCGTCTTTTGTCCCTATCGTATAAGCTGCGTGGAATACATTTCTGCAAAAATTAGAAACTGCGTGACTTCATTTTTAAAACCAGAAGACCAAATTATGGTAGACTGAGCTATCTAATGTAAATCAATTAGTCTCTAAGCATGTACATGAAAAAAGTGGGGAAATTATCGAAGAAGAAACTTGCCTGTAATGAACAGCGTATTTCCCTTTGGCTTGAAGTTCTCCTTGAAGTTGCATACGAATCTTTACAACTTCCAGTGGATTTGAAAAAATACCAGCTCCAACTAATTAGAAATTGGAAAGTTAATTAATTTGACATGAATTTTGCAACTGTACACTATCATTTCATAAATAAATATTTTTAAATTTCCAAACCTGCGGCAACTCCGCCTAACATAAGTTCCATGCTGTCTTACTGTCTGTAAGGGTTGATCTGAGAATTCAGCAAAAATTTTATATTGATAAATTATGAACACAGGATGGCCTATGAACGTGAAATATAAAGCTAGTGACAGCAACTCCAGTTGAGCTGTGAGCCAACATTTAGAGAACTACCTAAATTAAATATCGATTCAAATTATTTTCATGTACAACTGTGGCTACTTCTTAACTAGAAAAGTCCAGAGCTGTTGATTTTTGCTTTTAGTAGGTACCTAAATTTTTCGCAACTGATCTTATAGCATTAGCATAATCTGTAGCTACTTCACATATCATAACATGCAAGAAGATGATATAAATAAATTAGACTTAGGATAATTAGACTTGATTTTCAAAGCATCTACTTCAGTTACCTTATATGCATTTTAAAAATTACTAACATATATAGTGCAGATCTTCCATATCGTTAATTGGTAAACATTTAAGTTACACATTGCATACTCTACACTTACACAAGTTAGCCATTTTAAACGATGTAAAAAGACCAGATAACTAATGTCATATTAAATTAGCAAACGCTGTAAGGTTTGGAACATCCGAAGCTAACAGCGCTTGTTCGATAAAATGTGCTTGAATTAGTAAAGATTATGCCACCAAAGTAGACGTACATTCATTGTCAAAGTTTCAATACTTTTAACACATACTAATTAGCATGTTTTAACTAACTAAAGGAGAATTCTTTGGTACTGGAAGCTTAGAAAATAATTAACATAATCTCACCTCACCTGAGCATAAAAGATGTCTTATAGAAATTTCCACTTCAGATTTAGTAAGCCTGTACTTGGGCATTACTTATAAACGAGCTATATCATAATATTTCAAAATATAATCTATTAGTTTTCTATTAGCAGTGCCAGTCCATTATTGCGATTGCAGCCTTAGATAGTGTGTGTACTAAGAGATATCTTTTTCATTTTATTGCCATGTAGGCATAGCATACGTAAAATGTTTATTTCATCTTGTAATACTTGTTGCCTTAAGAATGATTCGGATAAATTATAGCAGGGTAATAGTAGTTGTTGACTTATTATTACCTACGTCAGCATACAACGCAAGCTGAGTGGCAAATAAGAGTGCTATACATTGTAGTCAAAGCTTATGGAAATAGAGATGTCTAAAATATCATCCGATTCAATTTGCAGTTGAGAAACCAATCAGAACTGTATTTACAATTTAGCACTAAACAACACCCTTCTTCGACAATGCACCCACCACCTTTTGTAGTTATGCACCATGTATTGTTAAATTGGATATTATGCACTGATAAAATTTTCAGATTATGAATTTTAAACGTTATGTCGCTTTTTCCTTATTAACACAAACTATATACACATATTCTTTATCATTTTTTATTTGAATGAAACAGAGTTGCTCATTGTTTATCATTTCATTTTCATACATAACAGAAGTTTCGTGGATAGCAATTATTTATTAAATTTTTAAAATTTGAAATGCAATATAGTTCTCACCTACGTTGAAATGGACTTACATAGTATTTGTCAATGTACAACTTTTATTACTTATAAGGTTTTGACAATTTTGTTACCTTTGTATTAACGCGAGCAGTGGTAATAGTTAGCAAGGCAAACAGTATTTTCCCGTGATACACTCACTGTTGAAAGAACAATAGTAATTACAATAGGTAAATTAATATGTTGTAAACATTTGCAATTGCTAGTAATGAATTACGTGTTATAACTTGTCTTACAATCATAGAACTTGTAATAGTATGTAAAAGAGAATAGTTGGCTTACGTGTATCATCGTACTGCACTTTGTACCTAAGATCTATTTTAAATAGACTTTTATACGCAGCAAAGGAACCGAAATGCATGAAAGTTATTGTCAAGATTTCTTCCTTAACGAATACATAAATATAATTTCACTAACGATAAGCATGGTCACGTTCAGCTGATCTGTGAGTGTAGTCAGGATGAGAAGGCAAAGTATATGCGTAGGAGGATTGTTTTTTAAATGGAAAAGTTTGTTTGAGAACCCGGGTGCGTTACATACAACGCATGATATGGATTCTTCGGGTATTGTATAGGAAGCACGTGGACCTGTGGTTGCCTTGCTATGGCCTTTTAGTTCTTTAGGACTATCTTTGTAAATGGTAATTTTAAGTGAGCAACAATAATTTTGTCATTTACATTCTATGTAATTTGACGCACAGGTATACTCATTCCATTTGGTATCCTTGTGGTCCACTTTCCAATTTAAAACTTAACAATTGACAATAATAACATCGTAAAAAGTACACAAAGTATTTTTAGAAAGAAGCTTTATTTATATGAATTACTCTGTAATTTCGTCTTATTAAAATTACCAACAGTTATCTATCACAGATTACATGGATAAATTATCTAACTCTGCATATTCATTAGAAAATATGATTTTGCATTTATTTAAAAAATAATTGAGAATGCATTTTTCATTAGAACTTAAATACATAGAAAGTTGAAATTTCATCAACTATTGTATGGAGTGGTGTTTGGTATTTTATTTTTATAAATTCGTTAAAAACTTAACTTTTGCTTATTCACACAATTGAGTTTAACAAAAAGTTGACCGCAATTTTCTTACATATAAAACTTTTTATGAGATAAACTATTTTCTATTAAAAATATTTCCAGTACTTATTTAGTCACTTTAGTATATATTTCGGCCAGTGATACTGGAAGTACAAGTTTTTGTAACACTAAGCTACCCCAGTAAATGTCCCGTTAAAAAATTCTCTACAATAATGATACCTATGTGGATTGCTTCGCATACCTTGTAATAATCACATTTATCTAAAATCTAGTATTGTCATGAAATCATAAAAGGTGCCTAACGCTATAAAAATTTGATACTAGTCATATCGTCATATGTAAATGTTATGCAAAAATAGACTTCTTAAATACCTATGTTTCGTATTCCTATTCCACAAATATTAGTAATTTAAATTAGAAAACAGCAATTTCTCAACACAGAAATAGGGATGTACCTGGCACCATTGCACAATTACAATTAATTAATTTTCATTTTAAAAATCACGCTTATTTATTACAAAACATGCATCAAATCTGACTTGAATCCTCTTTCTTTTTCTCATGAAGACGGTGGTAGTGTTTCAGTCGATCCCAAAATACTAGCAACAAAAGTGTATGTGGCCCCAAGCGGAAATAGTTAGCTGTCCATCCTTTGTAGAAACCTACAAATCCTTCTTCTTTAAAGATCTTTTTTGCGCAATCCAACACAGTATTGTAAAGCAAGCCTGCAAAAAGTGATTCGCTCATTATTATTGAAGAAGATTTGATTGAAATCCATAAACCAATTTACTATTTGAAATACAGCAATTTATGTACCTCTTCCTTTAGAATCGACTCCTTGATTGTAAAATCGAGTTGCTACTAAATCAAATGGAGCCATACTAATGGTAACGAAAACACCGGATATCAAACTTGCACAGAAAGCAGTCATCCAGGTTCCACGTGGAAAAATATCTTGATCTTTTACAAATTCTGCATTTCGTTTAAAAATTTTGTTACTCATGAATATACCACATACAATATTGAAATGTACATAACGTAGATACTCAATTTGAATGAGATTTTGTTTAATATACCACTAGTACTATTTTCAAATTAAATAAGAATTACCAAGAGATTTTTCAAAAGTAAGCATCTGAACGGCAGACGCAACGGCAACTCTAGGGACTGCACTAGTAGAGCCTCGCCAAAGGCCAAGAATCCCGTATTTTCTGTATATTAACCTAAAAGCCTGAACTAAACTTTTGTACTCATGTTGATGACCCACTGCTATTGTTTTTTCGTTTGCCCGAGACTGGAGATGAGTTTTCACCTAAAGCACACATGCAGGTTTATGTAAATATTAAAATTCTTCTTAAAATCTGTAATTATTGTTTGGTAATTTGTTATATACTAAGTAAAGAGGCGATCCGATTACTGCTCCTACAGTTCCGGAAATGGCGCCCATAAGTGTACTTGCTAGAGGGTCCACATTCCCATTTTTTCTTCTTGTTAATCCGTGATTTTCTGCTAATTGGTAAGTTCCTAGGCGGCTTCCGTTCATCACAAATTGATACCACAGTGCAGGTACTAAACCTTTCTGAAGAGCAAGAATTCCATCTTTTTTTGCTATTGTAAAAGCTGCATGAAATGCATTTCTGAAAGTTCGTAAGTATAAATTAGTAAAATTAAGCAAAGATAATATACTAATATTATACTAATTGTCATTTCACTCAATACCCTCATTTATGTCTACAACTTACACTATTGTATTTGGGTTTGTAGGTTGAGAAATGTCACCAGTATCAACATTAGTGTGTAGTACAAGTACATAAAAATCATTTCTTTCGTTTGTCAATGTCTTAAAATCTTAATTCCTTGTAAAGCAGAAGAGATTCATTTACATAGAGCTCTAGAAGCTTTGTAATTAAATGCATCATTAACATTTTTTATTCACTAAGTAAAGTAGGTAGATACTTTGTACTGCATTATAATAATATTACACATAATTGTATTGTAATTAAGGCGAAGGTCAGCCTACATGATACTGTGAACATAAGGATGTGAATATAAAGGCTTTTCATCGATGTAAGATAAGAGTAAACTATTGAGATTGCTATTAAGAAATATATACTGCACTTAGGCTGCATTAATTGAAAAAAAATGTGCATGTGCATACCATGAACCTTGAAAGTCTACTCATACGCACACATGACATGACCAGGACGAGCAGTCTGATACCTACGGGCTTAAGTTAAGTACCAATATAAAATCTACACTAGCATCTTTTGGGGCAATTATTGTAGCAATAAAAACCAGCTGGATTAACTGAACAATGAATGAAGACAAGACTAACCAGAGAAGTAACACTCCACAACTGCAAAAGCACAAACAATGAATAGTACTTATCTGTAAATAAAAACTACTCATGTGAATTGCAGGCGACTAAAATGTGTTATTTTGTATCTGTGTATATTATTGGTTATTATCTTACGCAAACTTTTAGTTCTCTACTCACCTATAATGCACAGCGTACATTCCACGTGCCTGAAGTTCACCTTGTAGTTGCATACGGATTTTTATCACTTCCAAAGGATTGGAAAATGTTCCAGCTCCTACAGCTGCAACTCCGCCGATGACCAACTCCATCACTCAACTTTTGTAAATATTAGCAATTGCGAAATACTCAACTATTTTAAAGGAAGTCTTGGTGATTTTAAACATAGTAATAATGTTATTACCACCAGACAAATAAACTACTACGACGGAGAGTTAAGAAGGGCACGAATAATAATTATCACAAACTGGATGAATATTGAGTAGGTACAGGAAGGCCCACACAGCAGCTGTACGCTGACTGTGTGAATGTGAGGGAACAGGAATTATTACCTAGAGACTTTGTCTGATTGACCTTGATGTAGATGTATTGATAGTGGATGCTGTAAATTAAAACTCCAATTGACTTCGTATGGTCCTACTAGTAGGGGCTAAAGTATGAATACAAACTTTAGAACTTCTGTTCCATAATTCCTAAGCGTGTTTGAGGTGTTTGGTGTAAATCTCCTTAAAAGTGCCACCATTTATAATATGCTCTTTATTTTTCAGCAGAGATGTTCTGCAAAGGTATGCTTTCTCACCAATGTGGCTGCATGAACTGATGTACTGTAGAGCTAAAAAATTGATATTTTTACCTGTATGATAAAACGACTCCGTTCAACTACTCTCACCCTAATGAAAAGTCAGGAGGGAGGTTGAAGTACAGGAAATGAAAACTGTGATTGTGAAACGATTGCATGCTTTTGCCAAACAATTAAATTATGATTACCTGGTGATGGTTTATGTTATGTAAAGGCACGTACTGTTAGTCTGGCATTGTAATAAAATGTACTCTGTAAATTCAGTAGACATTTGTACCCAGTAGGATTTTTCCCAAAGGTAATTTAAGTCATTGTCTTGGTAGAAATCCCAAGCTACATCATTCATATGAGTCATTAGCAAATGCTTGCAAAAAGGCAATTTGTCTTAAATTGCTCACATCCTATTAGGTACATGTGAGTCCTGAGATTCATTTGTGTAATCTTTAGTGCTTGTGTAATTAGCAATTAGTTTAGTATATTATGTCAATGTAGTGCAGTGTCTAAATACTTTTACCTGTTTCTGTATTTAAGAAGCATGTTAAAGGAAAGACTGATTTATGGAAAACTAAGTTGGTTTTACAATATACATCCCATTACTTCATTCCGGATAATTCCTGCTACCATAATAAAACATAAAAAACTTTTATATATTTGTGTGATACATCTCTATCTATTTTAATATTTAGACAATGAAGTTTTATTATCGTTTTAATGAGACATCCATTGTTGAATATTTCTCGTATTTTTATTACCATTCTACTACTATAGCATCTTTGGTTTGATGTGGGTAATCATAATCATAATCACATGTAGCTACTTTATTTTACTTGAGTTTTAAGAGGAAAAGGATCTTATAGTTTTTTAGCTGTATAATCTCCTGCTTATAATTGCGCAGAATTATTGTATTGACAAAATAAATATGCTTTTTATCACGTACATATAGACCCTTCTAAACAATTGGGTTACTTGATTAAAACGACTTGACGAACCGATATAAATAAGCTGTTAATAGGAGTTCCGATTATGTTTTTGCTTGCGCTGTATTCAAAGTTATAATTACATAGGTTGCATACCTGAAGAGGACCAAAAGACATTTACTTTGAATTCTAACCTAACCATCGCTTCCTATCGTGTACGGGATTGCAAATGATGATGATCGTGTGTGAACATGTGAACAATTTAATAAGTATTACAAATAGCCTTCCAAGAGATCACAGTTATAGTCATAGTAGACTTTGACTAAGTAATTCTGATGCAGAGGAAGACCAAATCCTACATCAATTAATCTATAACTAAAGGTCCTTGAGGGACTAGGGTTAATTCAAAATACTTCCTCTCAGTTTCTTGTGTTCTCAGTGTACTCTTCTCAGTTTAATAATTTATTTTTCCACTTTGACATTGCATGAACCTGTCAAGATGTGTTATACATGTAAGCTAACTAACGTAAGCTAACATGGAAGCTAACATAGCCATGATCCACACGCTTTCCTAATGTATCATATTATCCGGAAAAGAATGCATTATATCATTTCAGCTAGCTTTATGCACAATTACTTGATGAAAGTTTGATCAATAGAATGCATCGCCTTAATACGAATAATTATACTACTGCCTTTTCATGGATGTATTCTAAGAGAAAGTCAGTGTGGACTTTTGGAAGGTTTATTTAAGAATATACAGTATGCAGTTCTCTATACCCGAAGGATTGAATATTTATACACTCACCTTCAGTTCAGGTATTTTAATATACAGACTTTCTCGTCGTGGCATCTATAACACATGGATATGTTCAAGGTTTGTATGATGGTCCACATACTTGATCTTGATATCCTTTATATCTTAGAAGTGGTAGTAGAAGTGGACATAGTTACTGCATTTCATATCTGCCGAACATGTGCCGTACCATTGTGCATACACCAGGTAGGTATAATTTTTATTGGACATATTCTTGCGATGTACTAGAACTTCTAAGGTATCGCGTTACATTCGAGGTGGAAATTAGTAATCTAATTTATTGCATGCAGCAATAATTTGGTAAATTGAATTTTCATATGTAAGTAAATTAGTAAATTCCAATTCACTTCACTGCAAATTAAAATACTTAATCTTCTTCTTACAGAGATCATAACAATCTGACAAGTAAAAAGATTTCATATGCCAACATCAATAGAAAAAGGATCTGGGTTTTCTGTAAGCAAATGGGAGTTGAAATATCTGAAGTGTCGCTACAAGGCTCACAGGAATAAGGTAATGTCTACTTGTTATACTTAAGTACATCAGTATCCCTATTTAGTACAAAAATATAATTAAATAATGCGTTTCTTTGTTATTGAGTTTTGAGAGGACATTACTTAGACTTCAATTTTTAATGAGAAACTTTTTCGGAATACTTATCAGGAAATTGGTAATTGTTTTCACTGGTTTGTATCGTCAATAGAATAGAAAGGATTCACTAGTATTTCACACAGGCTGGAGGGAAGCAATTAAATCGATTCCATTTGCAATCTTTCCTCTGTAAGGAGCCATATAAATGTGCAACGAAAGGGTTTCAGCCAACAAACTACAACTAGGAAAGTACTGTAGGTAACATCATCGAAGTAGATAACTAAAGAAGAAGTTTACCACCATTTATTCTCTGCTGCTGTATTTCTGGTCACATGAATTTTCAACTCATCAAGATAATTATTTTGAAATCCAAACAAAAGTAAACCTGAAGACAGTTTCATGCTATAGATAGCTGTTAGAATAAGCACTAAAACTACAAATAGAAAGCTCCTTTCACCAATTTACCGCAGAAATGCTTAATAATTTTAAAATAATATTTAAAATACTCTGTATTCTATATATAGGTAGATTCCAAATATAGGTATATCCAAGGAATTAAAATATTTAAGTTAGGTTAAGTTAGTTGACCTTACTTAACTTAAGTTATATTTTCCATCCCTAAAAGAAAGTATAATTCATTCATATTTTCTATTATTTATACTTTCACTTTTAAGATAGCAGCAGCTACCCCAGCAATCGATGATAAACCACCTGCAGAACGACCCCATGTACGCTTCAAAAACAAAAAGGCTTTAAATGAAGAGCGAAGACAAGCTATAATTGTTCAAGAGAATCTTAGAATTCTAAATAAGACTGCTGAAATAATGTCTTCGGGAAATTCGCCCATACCCGTGGAATTTTCTTCGTGTGGGTCAGAAAACTTTTCGAAAGCAGGACCAATAACAACAACAATGAAAAGAAATACAAGAATTCTTTTGCAGTGGTTTCTGATCAAATTTGGTAGCTACATTCCATGGTGGGCAGAAATACGTTACAAGCAATAATGACAATGCTGATCTGAAAACAATGTGCACCATGTAAATGTCGTTACTGCTTTCTATTACCCAAACTAGATAAAACAGTTTCTTCTCCATCATTGTTATTGCATGCGGAAGTACTTTTGTTGTCCTAGAACAGACGGTATTGCGTACCATACTTTGCATGTAACATCAATAGCTTTTTTGAATTCATGCTGAGTGAAATAGAATTTATTCAACTGGTATTTCTTACCTAATGAATCTAATGTTCAATAGAATACTGATTGCTAAATATTTACCAAATTTTTAATAAATAATTGCATAAATATTGATGCACACACATTTAAAAAAATTTTTATTGTCATCCTGGGTAAACGAATGAAGGTACAAAACCATTGAATAATGTGTGTGGATGTAGGAACTTATTTTATAAAAGAGGTTGTCCATAACTAAGCTGAGGTAGCGCTGCAGATGTAGAGAAAGCAGGTTGCTAATTAATTTGCCGTACTTTGTGCATTTTTTAAAATCCTCTCTACATCACTTTCTCTCTTCATGACCTTCATAAGTTGTTATTACCGTCTTTGATGTTGAAAGCTTTTTAATTAAGTAGGTAGGTACAGTATCGTTTAAAATCAGAGCTAAACATTTCAGGGAATCCATTGTAAAAGTAGTTCGTTTAGGAAAGCTTTGTCCTTTACCCGAAGGTGCCCCCTACTTAACAAAGCACTCTGACTTTATCAATGGGTACATCACTAGTGAAAGTTCAGCAAAATGGAAATATAATTAAGAATTTGTGGAACAGGTGGTTCTTTGCGTATTCTCTACTCGAATTTTAACATTTTAAACAAATTGGAGCTATTTCGAGCTTGAAAGTGACCTTTTACACGCGCCAACGTTTAGCCTAGGAAGATATAAACATATACATTATTAAAATGTTCATTGTCAAACGAGAAATACTAAACCCTTTAAACGCAAGCATAACTCCGTTCCAGTTCCTCAAAGGATTAATTAGAAAGCATATATCGGCCTCTTCTGATTGTATACAAACGTATGCATGCAAACGTTACTATGCAATACTCATAAAATAATCAAGACCACGTGTACTAAACATTGCTACTCAATAACCATATCCGTATAAATCATCCTTATGTTACGTATGGTTAACTTTCATCAATGTCACTGGACTACAAATGTAGAACCAAACTTTGTCATTGTCTTACCCTACTGTGGTTGTCAATAATTTCAGTAATATTTACATTCATACTTCAAGGTAAAAACCACATTTTTTGCTTTGAGGAACTACTGCTTACTTAATAGATATATAAGCATTTGTAGATACAAAAAAGGTAGTGTATAAAACTGACAATGAGCACCAATTAGAATTGTATCTACAGTTTTGATTGGACTAATTGCGGCTGCATTTATTCGGAAATTATATATAATTATGAAATTGGTACAAAAAATTAGTCTTGTTGCTATCTTCCGTATGCATTGTGCAATGTAAATATCTATTATGTACTACTCTCAAATTGGAGAAAGTATGCGAAAGTGGAAAGTGGCACGAGTTGTACTACCTACTCAATAGGTAAATATAATAATAGTCCACGTAATACAGTTTTCTTCGAGGTTTCGGCTTCCTACTTGGTTTCTTGATTGAACGTTCATAAATTGTATCAATAGGTTGCATTTATATTACATTGTATGCTATTCCATTACATACGACATCACAAGCAAGAGCTTGAATTTTAAAACTGGAATTTCCGAGAAGTCTTCAAGGTTTGACTGAGGCGTGTGCAAGAGGCTTTATGTTGACCGTACCTATTCTACATTGTCACTGTCAGTTATGTTATAACCACCATAATCTACATTGTATGTATGTTCATAAGTCAAGCAACGTATGCATATTAGCAGTAACTTTTATATTTCTGAGCTCATGGAGTTTTACATGTGGTTTTACTTAGCAGCTAGAAACCAATAATGAATTACAACCGAACAAAGAAATAACGTCGGCGTGTGCAGCCCTTATGTAACTTGCTATTGAAGCGTAAATGGGCAACTAATAGAAGCGTCTTACAAGACCTGTTGAAATTATGTAGTACTCATGGCTGACATCATACTGAGCGCATCCTAGTAAAACATTATTAAAGTACCCCTTATTTAGAATAAATATTTGATGTAATATTCGCACTTTAAAATAACTCATAAGTGCACATGTTACATATTGCTCATATTATAAGTTCCATATAACATAAGACAAGAAACCTTGTTTTCATCTCCTTCGAACAGGAAAATCCTTTTGACTATAGCAAATTAATTTTCATAAAAACTTTTAAAATTGCATGTATCGGAGTCGAGTCAGGACAAATAAACTTTTAAAGATGTACCAGTTAAATTCAATATCTATCTACACGTAAACACCGTTTAGGATGGAGATGATGAAAGCCATAAACAAACTCACTATTTATTTTAATTGAAATGTGTGACAGATGTCAATCTACTTGAATGAGTACACTTACTAGAATACATTGCACTTATTACGTCAATCGTCGTACCTTTGTTGGTATTCGTGAAAGATATGGATACGATTTAGTATAAAGGCAATGCGATATGTGATGTTGCGAAAGCAAAGCGGTTCCATTATTTTCAATTTGCATGAAGTGTTTATATAAGACAGATGAAGATAGACGAGTGCTTTTTACTCCAGTTTAGTGCAAACTAGGGTAGCTAAACTAGTTATTGCTATTGTGAATAAAACGGTTACTAACCAAAGACAGAAATGGTAGCAATAATATTATTTCAAATATCCACTAACTACTCCCCTTGTTATTCAAGATAACGAATTGTATAAAAATGTTTTGGCTGATCAAAATAAATCAAGGAAATTTTCATTGTCACATTCCTAATAAATGTACGGTTACTTCTGTACCTTGACATAACAATAATATTATCCTTGTTTGATCAGTACAATCTGTGAGGTTATCTAATTCAGTATAAAAACCTACATGTTGCAAACGTGTACCTAAGGATAAAATGCAAAATCGAAAAGGCTGAACTTCCTCCAAAGCCCAAGCACTTTCAGTTTCATCTTCCATGATACTAGATAAATTGGCAGTGGATTAAAAAGATTGCAAGGTAAGTGCATAAAAGTGGAAGCAGCCTTTACCACAAGTGTGCAAAACATCAAAAAACAAATCACGAACAAGCGGCTTGTATTAGTACACATAAAATAGAAGTTACGGAAGAGACTTTGACCTATTTCTCCTTGCCTAATGTTGAAAGGCTTCCATGATTTCGTGAATGCGTACGATTTCCTTCAGTAGAAGTTGTTACGTACTCTGGAAAAGTAGACGGCGAAGTCAAGTTCGCCACGTGCCTGTCCTATTTTCACTTTGCTTTACTGCTCTGCTTTACTTCTCTGCTGCTCTACATGCGTTTTCTCTTGATCTTCGTCTGTAATACACTCCATCTTATGATTTGATGTGGTTTCATGTAATCCTTTTGTTTTTACTCTGTCTATATACGCATTCCTACTCACTCCCCACTGTATATTCAAGAAGTCTGGAGCTGTTGATACTTATGTAACTACTTTTTTATGTTCAGCTGCTCTTCTCTAAAGTCTGTAAAGAAGTAATAAATAGATTCGCTATAGCTTTCATACTACACTAAGGAATAAGTAAAGGCAGTTAAACGAAAGCCTTGCGTATATTGCATCTCTTCAGAAATTTTAGTGCCCTGTCCTCTATGTTATCTAGAACCCTTTCTGACGTAACCATTTTACATTAAATCAACAGTATTTATTGTCTGATATAGATAACGGCAAAGTAGATTGTCTTCTACAATATACTTTAAATGCTATTAATGAAGTTGATATACATACACTCGTAATGCGTCATGGTACGGTTATTTTTGCACATATAATGAAGACTATCCGATAAGTTTCTTGGACATCTTGTATTTGGCTTTCTATTCGTCTGCAGTAGTAGTAGTAGTTATTTAGTTGAAAGTGCAAACAATGAACTTTTAATATGTAGTTTTGTCTTCGTGTGTCTCAGTGTTGCGTAAGAAATCTGATTTATTATTTCTTTCCCCGAATGTTAGACGGAGTTACTTTCAATGACAACTGAAGTTGACCGAAGACCGAACTTTTCGGCAAAATGTATTTAAATGCTATTCCTTTTACTGAACGTTCTTTTTCTTCTCCGACTGCTCTAAAGAATAATTAATTATCATCAATAGTAAATAAGATATATCTCACAGTCTTATAGCCAATCTTATGGCTACGTATACATTAATTATTCTCTAGATAACGAAATAAGTGACCCAATGAAAATTGAAAAAGGAGAAGCACAGAGGCACATTGTCGCCTTACTATACTAGAAAGAAACCTAAAAGTAAAACTGCGTTTTGCAGCTTCCATCCAGAAGATTGTGTTTTTGCTTAACCAAGTCTCGTTGCATTTAGATTTATTTCCAACTTTATTTTTTTAGTAAAAGTGCACATTACCAACTTGCTTCTAGAAGCTGTCTCACTTCATAGTATAACAATTAGTAAATAGTTTTAATTGTCATCAATTTCACATCAAATATCCCATTGGCTTACCTAAGGACAACAAAGGTGACTGGTTGCAACATATTATATTGTGAATAAAACATGGTACACGTTTAGCCATGCTATGTATAGCACATGCTATTATGCTGTGTATGTTATGTTGCGTTCCGAACGCAGATATATGACACGCGCCACGACCCAGAAAGTAGGTTTATTGGGTTTTCCTTTGCAAGATCCATGCCATGACTATACTATGAAACTTTATTGCTATCTATTAACTGTGTATATTACACGAAGAACTTTATATTCAAACATTATGGACCATGTTCACTATTGTTGTCGGTCGCATAGACCTACTGCATTGAAACAATCTTCACACGATAAGTAGAACTTATCTTCATGAATTCAAAACATTATGCAACTATAACTATGCACAAGCAAAAGACGACCTTGGGTGAATACTTTTTCGCTGGGTTTGCTACTAAGTTTACTTATTGCAAAATACATTTGAGTTTTTATTGACTGGTAGTAGTATCCACTTATCCAAATGCTCACCTACTTAAAAATACCTACTTAATTATATACTATTAACGAAACCAAATTGCTCAATCTCAACCAAACTAGATTTTAAAATGAACAACATTGCTAATGTATCGATAGACATTGCTTTTAAAAATGGTATGAATCACATTGATTTGCATAAGCAACATTGAACATTGTATCGCATCTTTTCGCTTGTGGTTATACAGTACCTACGGTAATAAATATTAAGTTAGCTGCTAATTAGCATTGATGACCCAGCATATGTACAGAGTAGACAATCCCAACAGTATGTATGATTTGAAGTTGCAATACTTTACTCAGGCCACGAAAACATTTCCATAAGTTAATATTGCACCCCAAGATATTTCAGTTCGTGCTTTTTAAATTCGTCCCCGTACCATGTCTATTGCAATGCGGAAACGGTTTGTTCTATTTATTTAGTGGCAAATGCTTTCTACAAAACCTTACGGAATGTTTTCAATAATTTGCATACAAAATATATTTGCTTATTTAGATTTGCATCTTTGTCTCTTGTCAACTCCATCCTGATATGTATATTATATGGAAGTATGGATCATGTTAGATCCAAATCAAAACAAATTCCACTAAGCTTTACTTATGTCAACACTGACCCAATTTGTAGCGTGTGATTGAACATTGGTGTACTATCTACAGCCAAGCTAGATCTAAGAGGAACATGTAAAATTTCAATGCATATTTAATTCTGCACTAGTGATGTAGGTATTATATTTAGACTTATATATAAATAGCAAGTAATTTAAATGAATGGGGCAGTAAATTTAATGAAAAATTACAGTAGAATTTTTGTCTTTAAATTAAATGAAATGTTCGGTAGATAAAGGAATTGACTAGTAAGTGCCATAAAACACAGAGGCAGTAGGCATAAATGAATAAGCAGTACACACAAAATATTTTAGGCAGTAACAAGTAAAAATTGAAAGTTAAGCTTTACTATCCGTCACATGACGGCAATAATAAATTTGTAAATACTTTTCTTATTTTTCTGCTTCTTTGTTCTGAGAAGTGTGTATTATAGTCCCACTTATTAACTTATCGTTTTGAGACATTGTGTTCTCAACGAAGGACGTTAAAAGGGTTAAGCATAGATCGGCAAAATACTTGCATTTTGAAAATGCTTAATTTTGTTAAGTGAAATTGTTAAAATGAAAAACTTCAAACAATAAAACACTTCCAATTTCAGGCTCATAATTATATTAATAGTTCGCTTTTATGGACATTTGTTTTCAAAAATGTATTTTCAAACTACTGTTTTTGTATTTTGAGGGGGAAAAAGATGTATTTTGAGTCGAACAAGTATTTTAGTTTAATATTTTATTTTGGATCGAGGTTTTGAGTATTTTCGAACAAGTATTTTAGTTTAATATTTTATTTTGGATCGAGGTTTTGAGTATTTTCGAACAAGTATTTTAGTTTAATATTTTATTTTGGATCGAGGTTTTGAGTATTTTCGAACAAGTATTTTAGTTTAAAATTTTATTTTGGATCGAGGTTTTGAGTATTTTCGAACAAGTATTTAAAAAATAATTTTGTGATTATTTTGTCCATCTATGGGACTAAGACGTTAGTTACTAGAAGTTAGGCTTCCGCATTTTTCTATTCTTGTATATTTGCATACCGATGAGTATCGCTATTTTACAGGCTCATGCCTTCTTTCGATTACTGCCTCACTAATTTGTTTCTACCGAAAATTCATTTAACTACCAAATGACGACTCATTATTTTTACCCTATGTAAATACTGTACCGCCTACAGTACTATGTTTTACTGCCTCATTAATTCCCAACCTTATATTTATCCTATCTGCTGAAGAATTCAGCGACCTTACGTGTAATTTCATTATCTAGCATTTCTAATATCTAATAAGCCCGTTAACACAGCATATAATAAAGAGTCGCGCCTGGGTTGATGTTCCCAGCTTTAACGCGAACGCACAGACAGACAGACAGACAGGTCGGGCATTATTGTAAAGACTCGACTCGCTACGCTCTTAATACTAATTCAATCCACGTATAATTCAAAAGACCTATCTGAACTCTGAGCGTAATAATCTATGACAATGGAACTTGTAGGGAAATTCAATACAATTGTAATGCCGAGGGAGTTCTGATCTACACTCGCTTTGTTGTTTCCGTCTTCTTTGATTTGAAAGTGGCCCTGGCACGTGGAGGGGATCAACTTTGCCCTAGACGGCAGTTCTAATTCTGTTCTATATCCAATTTATGTAATTCTATCATACACAGAATGAAGATGAGACCGTTCCTATTGAGTTGTTATTTAACTTTAACTGTCGTATCTTCCTTCAGCATTGTGTTAAACTCCTTATGTCTGTATACTGCTTTACTGCTGTGATTTTCTTTCATCGTTATTGAGGCTTGCTTTCTCTACGCGGGCATTTTTTTTTGTTTCATTAAAAGTTAGTGCCTCTCAAATGTGTGAATTTCAAAACGTATCTGTTTAGTACTATTCGCACATACAAAGGCTGCATTCTTTGTAATTGAGCATTTACAATAAATGTGAACTCCAGTTTCAAAATTTCTTACTGAAAATTGAGGATTAAACATGTTTTAGTAAATCGCTAGCATTTCTTGAAAAAATGTTTTTCTTGAAACAGTTGAATCCGACAAATACCTTTATAACCTGAAGATTTTAGGAAATTTTTATTAGCCACAATTGAGAGAGAAGGCTTTTTACTGTTTTGGCATTGTAGGAACCGACACAAGGCCGTTTACCGGGGCAGTGTTAAGGGTCAACACAGCTTTATACCATAGCCTGTTTACACTCTTGCCTTTCTTTTAAGTTTCCCTTCTGCACACATTTCTTTTACTTAAACACGTTCTCTTACTTTATTATAATTATAAGATAAAACGTAATCAATCTTTTTTGTAATTTCCTACGTGCAATAAGGCAATAATCCTTTAAAAGTATATCGAAATCCGCAACTGCTTGGGTATTATTGAGTTTAAAATGGTAAAAAAACTTATAAATATTTAAACTTAGCTTGTAGGTCTTGCAACGTTGCAAATATTGATAGCTTTTAACCAGGATGTAAATACAAAAAATTAATATAATGGGTGACACAAAACGATTAGGCACCATTTGCAGTTCCATAACTTATGGGTAAATCTTGTGGGCCATAACATTCAAGATTCACCCAAAGACGAAAAAAGTGCATTGATTGTTATCATTACTATCAATATTGGGACTTTACAATATTTTTAAAGGACTGCATGGATCCCTATCTTGAACACCGAAAACGATCAAAGACTTGACCACCATGTGTATACCATAAGTGGCTGTGGTTAAACTTCTGTTACAAGATTGCATGTGAGAAATTGTTCTGTGCCAATGTGCACAATTATTGCACATAGAAAATGTATTTATAAATATTTAGCAATGCGTGTAAATAAGGTCATTAGAGGTGCAATAATTTTTATGCCAACCGTATTTGAGAATTGGAGAATTGTGAAATCATGTCGGTCTCGTCATCCATAATCGGAGATATTTGATCAAACCTGAGAGGTGATATCTATCTGCCCAGCTTCAGTTAGTTGATGCACAAGTATTTGGAATCTGAACCTAGATATCAATAATTAGATTTAATTTGTTGATGATGCAACTATCCGGGTTCATAACTCTATGATAATATATGACATCGGATTATTTTTGTGTACTGGGTAACCTATAATACCACCAGGAAGGTGTTTTGGGAAATATAGAGAAAAAGTTCAATTTTTTTATTAGAATACTTTCTAATTACTGTAGCTGAATTTCATGACATTTCATCAATTGCCAAGCATTGGAATGGTATGGAAGCATTGGAATGGAATATAGAGATAATAGTGAGTTTAATTTAATAATGTGGTCTGGAGGATTACAAAAATAAAAACGAGTTGTGAACGTGCTTTTGCAAAAAAATTTGCATTACATACAAACAGTTAAATTAAAAATAAGTACGAAAGGAATGCCTGCATGCATACAATGTGTGCACTACTTTGCACAAGTACATACTTGTACTTCAACAGTTTTTCAAGGTAATAAAAATGCTTTATATATGGGGCAACAATTTAGAACTATTGGTAAATACCGCAGCAGACAATCTGGCAGAGACTGCATGGCTTGGATTTGTACTTGAAAATGAAGTCATCGCAGAAGACGCAAAACATCTATGCAACAGTTTAATAGTGTCCCTCAAAGAAAAGTCAAAGTCGATATAAAATAGATTTAGAAAACAATTAATTAGTACATTTGGCTTAATGTTGTACCTAAGAATGACTCACAGTCTATTTTAGATGTTTGTTTTATATGGGGCAACCTTTGAAGCAAAGAAATAACCACTGTCATAAAATAGATCAACTTCTGCGTAGTTTTGGTTATTTCCATCACAATTCTACATACTTTTTTAATGAGGCATATGTTTATGCACTATTTTTATTTGAGTATATAGGAAAATATCCTTTCATATACCAATAAAATTATTTGAAATGGGGTTTCTATGTGGGTGCTCAAAAATGCATTGCATACCGCATTCCATTTGATAGCTTTTTATCAATAACACCATCAAAGTCACGATTTATACCCAAAAACAAACATTTCCCATTTCTTGTTCTCTGAATTGCTATATAGGTAGGTACTCAGTACTCACACAATCTCAGTCAAACAGAGAACTGTAAAAAGATGAGGCTGTCTACACCAAGCGAAAGACCTTCATTTAAATTGCTCACTGAGTCAAAGTCAAAGTCTCCACGTGTAATGACGTTTGATGTGAAGTTCGCCGTTCGGCGTTCCCTTCCTTGGCACGTATAATATTACTAACTAAACAAGTAAAATGCTCGCAAAGCGAAATCGTTGTGCGTGGTTTCCTCCGTCTATTATTTACCCAATAGTCCTTATCTCGCTTATGGAATGTTAGAATCTGCTTTATTACTCATGTAATGTGTATGTAAGCATGTCGTAATGAAAGTCTTCATTTGTATTTATTGTTCTTCAGCTGCATTTTCAGTAGCTCAAATCTTTTTTATTTCGCCTTCATTATATCTTATTCAATGTCATTGGCTCTCCTATCCCATCATGAATTTTGTATTAATAGTTACGTTGTTGCATGTTATTACTTTCCTGCCACTATCCTCCTATCGTAAATATGCAAACAACGTGTTGCAGAAGGTATTATGAAGTACATGTACACAATGTACAGTGTACCTATAATATTAATACAGCGTATTAGGTGAGCTTTTTCTTTTCGCTTGCAGGTCTAAATATTACATAATGTAAACATGTTTAAATCAAGTCGAACCGCATGTTTGGCTAAATTGAGTGAAGTTGTGTATTTAAAACTTTGGTTTATATTTAAAAATCAAAATTGCTGCTGTCATCGTCACTAATGCGTCATACTCTGTGAGCCTCATATAAAATCCTTATTTACATCGAACATGTGGTTGCTTTTCTTTAGTTTTAGTCGATTAAATAAACTAATTTTCCAGAAATTAGATTTAGATATTTTACCACTTACTTATTTCAATTTCCTGGAATGTGGTCGACAATAACTTTTTAACAGGAGTAATAGAAGATAATTTATCAATTACTTACTTCATTTTTTGTATATCAATGTCACAGAAGTACAGGGCACAATGCCCAGTTATTGTACCCAGTTTTGCCAGACAAATGCTATATAAACAAATGGTAATCAAATTAAATCCTAAGAACGCTAACAACTGCAGCTATGTTAATGATAACAAAAATGGCTCATTTTGCTAGCGTTTGTTTTTGAACTGGTGGTAATAAATTTCGCTTAAAATAGATATTAGTAAAATCATTGCAATGCAATACGATGCCATGCTATGAAATAATTCGCAAGTTTGCTAAAAATTGCATTTAATTATGCGTACAGGCTGGAATTGCGGTCTGGTGCTCTATATAATTTACATTAGGCCATTAATTCAAGGTAATAATATGCACTTTATATCTGTAATTGTTGCATGAAGAAGTGGTTGGCAAACAAATATTTTCATATTTGGAACCAGACTCTGTAGATTCATTTATAAGAACTTAAAGTACTCGGTTCTCCTAGAAGAATTAAATTTTACATCTAATCCAATGCAAACGCGAAATAATAATGAATAATAATGTTCTCTTCGAAATACAGTATTCATTTGCGTTGCTATCTTTAAAGAATGCTTGTGCTTAGTTATACGTTGGGTGCTCTATTTAGCCCATCATGTGTGATATATGCTCAATGTGCAACGAAAAATGTTGGATGAATAAATGATATGAGTGACAAAACAAGAATGATAGTATTTGGACAATAGATAATATTGATTCATTTATTTATCATAATAATATGTAACATATCATCGTACGTATCTTATTAATTATTTTACGTACGTACGTACATACTATTTCTTCTATCATACGTACGTACATAAGTTATATCTCTATATGTAAGTTATCCTCAAGTATGTTTTATTAATAATGAACACATTCAGCAGACTATTCGACACAAAAATAAAGCTGTCTTCCCTTCATTTGGTATCAGTTTCAAAAATTCAATTTTTCAAACAATCATTACACTTACACTGTGTACTGTATCTATATCTGAAGATAGATTTCTATGGGTCAATTTAATTTATAGTTGATAAGTGAATTAACGTATCGCATAATTTATATAAGGAATTAAACGCAAATTAATTGTTTTATGTTGAATCATACATAAAGGGTAGTGGTTTATAAGTGTGTAATTGATAGGCAATACAACTGTAACAATTTGTGTTTATAATATATGTATGTTTGTAAATAAAGAAATTTGAAAGGAAATGACACGGCATGACACAATCATTAACAGCAATAATAAAAACAACATTATTTTGAATGAATACATTTTGTGTATAGGTATTACTATTATCATTCCACTATATTACGTAGGATGGGTACATTTAGGAATAGAAAGGTACAGGAGTACAAACACAAGTACTAGGGAGTACCAACTGCTATTAATATTTGCCATTACCTAACATATAACAGAATAGAAAATAATTGTCAACACATGAATCTGGTGGCATAGGTATATATTGGTTTGGTTGGTTTGCTTTGCATTGCTGCATAAACAACATTTAGGTAATGCATGTAATGTACACAGCAAACTGATAAAATAATACGTCTTATTGATTAAACTGGTATTACACGTAGCAATAATAACATAATAAACAACTTAGGTTAATAACAATTTAAAATGGAGCAATATGTAATCATAAAATGATTGAATTCACAAAAATTCTATCTGTACGCTACACTATCAATAGGTAAAGTAGGTATTCAGTTTTAAATGTAAACTAGTGCAGTACAATAATTAAATATGTATTCGTCAACAAACAGCTTTGATATTTTGTGCTTCATTTTCAATAACGATTGTTTCAATTTTTACATATTTTTCATAGATATTTCTAATGTTTCTAATGATTATTCTGATTTTAAGAATATCATTCTATGTTACTCTAATAGTTGAAGTTATATTTTAGGACAGTTTAGATCAGAATATTATGTAATATTATCATTATGTAAATAGTATTCATTTAGGTAATTACATATAATAGTTATTATTAGCTACTTTCTACGTATAAATATTGATTGATTGGTTGCTGTTGGTATAACATTGTGAACGTAATCGTACATTAAACGCGATAAGAGCATAAATGCATGTAATTTACACTACATACACAGTTATATTATATGTACGCGAATAAGAGAAGTACATTTTGTTTACAGTATTTACATTTAACCAGTAGGTAAGATAATAAGACATATTTTCTAGTACATTTCTAGCTTCTATCTGCATAATATGGTTATAATATCTTATTAATTGTAATGATAGGTACCTTATATAAGTAAACTATGTGTATTATGTAATAGTGTGTATAATATGATTAGGAAAAGTTACAAGAACTGAAAACTGGAAAGTTAAATTAGATCGACCAAGTCATTCTAGTTGCTTTTAACCAGATCCTGACTTTCGAAGCTTTTTACAACACGTACAATACTGAAGAAAGTAACGTACACAGAAATAAGATAGGTAGCTAAGGTAAGCACTGTGTACTTACATGGAAATAAAATTAGTACATTTGTAATATGTAAATATCTCAACTTATACAAAACAAAAAGCTAGATCTCCGATGTCCAGCTTATAGGTGTGTATAAGACAACTGAACACAACTGGTGTGAAAGAAATGTTTTGTAAGAGATAATAAATAATATGTAGTTATGGCCCAATTCCTAACCAATACCAAAAATGTATTACTATACAACACACACTCGTTTAAATAAGAACAGTTTAAAAGGCAACTCCGACTTTAAGTACCAGAGGAGAGCTGGAAACAAAATGCTAACATGCATACGCTTTTCCTACACTACACTAAACTCTACGCACCTCTTTCATGTATACCGTAAATGCCTAAATATTTTCATTATCCTCTATGTATTTAAACACTGCACAACATTCACATCACAATGGACTGGAGAACGGAATGAGATTCGTTTCATTCATTTTGATTGAAAAAACTTCAAAAATTGCATTAGTCAAGTCAAGTAGTGAGCCTTTTGTGCTAATTCAATTCAAATCATTGGCATTGAAAAACTCTTGTGTTACAATCAGTGTTTTAAATTACCATATACAATAATTAGCGTCTTTTGCTTTTGCTTTGGTAGCTTTCTACAGATAAGGTTGAATGTGCGTACCCATACATCAAACACTTTACTTTCGTTAAAACTAAAGTATTCATTCACGAGAAACAGAAACATACATATAATGTATGATAAGTAAAATAAACGCAAGTAATAGAATTTCAGAGAAAATCAGAGAAAGCAAAGTGAAAAGTCTTCTAGAAATCTATTCATACAGCAAAGGAAGTAAAAGTCGCAATTAAATTGACAAGGCATATCTATTTGTAGAATAATTACACGTACTCAAATACAAATTCATTCCGAACAATTTCTATTGTATTTCCATTCCATTTCCATCTCACTGTGTGTTCCTGTCAGAGTTAAAGCTTTTTCACCATTAGTTTCCTTGTAGGATTTTCATAGTTTCTTTCGAATTAGCATTCTAATCGTAACTCTTCCTTATTAGGATGTTTACCTTTATCCTTCTACAGATAATACCTAAAATTAAATTAGCTTAGAACCGATCTCTATCGGTAGATATATTTTACTTTATGTCCTAAGACTTTACCTACTTCCTTTGGTAGTAACTCTTTAGTAAAAGCTAATTTAAAGCCCACATTACCAAACCCATATAAATAATATATTACACTCTCATACTTGAATTTCTAGAAGGTATATAAGTACCTTACCTATGTACAGTATTTCATTTGCACAGTTTATAAATATCGTTTACTCTTGTACTACTGTTCATTTCAAACGTTTGCCTACTGTACGCACTAAGTACCCTATAATTATTAGTACACAAGTTCCTTCTCATACTAGATGAAGATGCAAATGTACTAATAAATATATCTTACTAGCTGAATCTATAAATCTTTGCTATACACATGTGCCTAGTTGCTACAAGCCTCTATCTGTACACCATACAATTTGTAAATCTAAGTAGACAGAGACAGATTAGACGGTTGAGTGTGATTCATTAGAATGAATGTTTTCATTCCGTGCTAACTGCTATTCTCGTCATTACATACATTACATTACAGCACCCTCCAAATCAGCTGACCAAACGGTTTCAATTAGAAATATAATAATTAATTATAATTTAAGTAATACATAATTCAGTATATCGTAATTAAGTACTTATAGTATATTTCCTTAAAAATCTAGTTTATCAGTATGAATACTTATGCCATAGCATTTCATATTTTAACTAGATTATACGGATAATATACTACAATTTCTACATTTCCATCGCCCCATAATAATATAATTTTTATAGGCTTCGCTTAATATTATTTGGTTAGGCTTGTATTTAGCAAATCGCAACAATGCTTTCTTTAGTTTCTGTAAATAAAAGTAAAAGAGAGGAGGATAATAATAATTGCTGTCTCTGCTGATTCTGATAAGGTAGTACTTTTACTTTAATTTACCTTCTAACACGTGTAGTGTAGTGAGGACGTATTTACATACTGCCTAATAACTTATAAAATATTTCTTTGATCAATAGTGCAATGCAAGCTATTTGTTGGCATAATATCTATCAATAATGTAATAATAATTACTTTGACCTTTCTCTTTAGTATAGTACAACCTCAGACCAGGTATTCATCATTCAAACTGTGCCTTCTTATACCCTACCTAATAATAAGTATTTACATTAAATACCTACGTAAATTCCAACACTGTGATTTATACATTTTCTTCTACTTGTATCTGTCTTTTAGCCATTATTCTGAGAAATATCTACGTAGGTACTGTAATGCAAAAATCTTTTACAATGGTTATTTATTTTGGTACAATTTCTTTTAAAGCTTTCTAGCAAAAACCTTCTCTTGACACAAGATAAGGAAACCGTTGAGAAACAGCTCCCTTTTATTGTAGAGTTCAAGGTTTGGACTTACGATTAGGTTAGATTAGCACAAACTCAATTCTTTATGTTTATAGTAAAACGAGTAATCATATGATATTACACTTATTAATATATTGAATTGTACACTATTTTGCGTATAGGCAATACTCTTCCTTTTACACGAACATTTAGAATTTAGAATAAGATTACTTAAATATGAAGCATTTAGTATAATATAAAAGTATCTATACAAACCATACAATAAGCACAACACTATTTGTATGGTTAGTAGAGCTTTTATACTACTAAAGTATGTATGCCTTGTTCCTTAGCTTCAATAATATTTATAGAGTTTTAATTAGGTTTAGTAGTACTCTTGAAAATTTATGGTATATTAATTTAGTTCATCTGCAGAATGTTGTATGTAAGTCTACACATCTATTGTAACACTACCTATTAGTAATTTAGCGTGAGATAAGACAATTGATTACATTAGGTACACGTTTCTGTCGTCATATTATTTAGTATGTATTTTTGGTTTAACTATTAAACTCCTCTCTTTAGAATATTTAATATGCATGTAGTTAACTACCAGTTTCTTTTTAGTGTCTAAAGAATAAACTATATTACTTATTAGTGTACTGTATAACTAATATGTTTTCAATGCATTGCAAGGATAGTTAATGAAAAGCCTTTGATTTAATGACAAACACGGTGAGAGATTTGTTTGGTTTTTGGCATCACAAACGTAAGGATACAACTGAATACTCATACTGTATTAGTGTATGCAGTTTTCTTGCATCTTGGTTGGTTTTTGTTTATCTCAGCTTGCTTACATATTTTATTAGTTTTTGTTTGGTTGGTCAGCATGAAAATCCATTCACCAGCTTATCATAATGTTTACCACACATTCCAATATAGCACTATAGCTTAAACAGAGCAGTGTAGCATAAATCCTAGTGTCCCACCATCCTGAAAACTCTGTACGAATAACTTTCTTTTACTTTCACTCAATGGCAATTTCTATTATATTTTACTTTACTTACTATCACTCAGTATAAACAAAGGCAGTTTCTTTCACACTTTCAACCTGCACACCTGATCTCTACAACAAATTTCATTTTACCGTAGCCACTTAATACAATCAGAATCTTTCCAATGGAAATCAACAAGGGTGAAAAGGAAGCGTTAGTTCCTTTTCAACTGAATCGGTCAAGGAGAATATTGAATTAAGTAGAATGAAATATAAGAATGAATGAGTCTCCAGCCCATGAATGAATGTTATTGAAAATTGAAATGTGAGAAAGTAAATATATCTGTAGTAATAGTGTTAATCATGGTAATAAGGGACAGGGACTAATAATTAGTTAATTAAATACCTTCTTCCTCATTCTAAAGCAACAGTCTTGTGTAAAAAAGCAATCGAGTGCAAAGTCTTTGATTGAATTGAGTCACTCAAAAAGAATTGCACTTGTTCAGCTCAGTTTCATCGATTTTCTCTATGGCAAGTTGCAGAAGTGCAAGACTCTGCCTTTGGGGAAAATTCAAAATAGTTGTGATTTTCTGTAATTACCTATAATAGTACGTTTTGGAAAATACAGTGAGTTTGAATTTATATTTAAATTATACGATTTATCTTTGTTTAGGCGCCTGGATTACTGTTCCTGACTTTACAGGTATTTCTTCAAGACATTCAAAAGTAGGTACGAAATTTTCGTTGAGAAGGCCTACGGAACGGAACCTCTCCAATCAATGAACATCCCCTGATTTCTGTATCAGACTTACAAGTCTTATTGTGCCTTTACTTTAGTGTGTAATTTGGCAGAGAGTGAATAGTACTTTGTAAATGATGATCGAGGTAGATAGGGACATGGAAATACCAGTTTGTAATACATTTTCGGATGATATATTATCTTGAGTGTATTACTACGTGCATTTCTCAGCATATTGGATAACCGAGGAAAGCCTCAGTCTTTGGGAAAGGATGGACTCAGTTGATGAAGAAGAGGCATTGGAAGGAGCAGGAGTTGCAGGATTTTCCTGAGCATATTTTTCTAAAATAAGACTGGACCTTTTTCTAGGGCCAAAGGAGGAAGAAGAGCGGGTTCGCTTCCCCGAACTGCTACTGCTACTTCCCTGGGAACTACTACTATTGGATCGACTAGTCGGCTGATTTATGTATTCATCTGAAAGGTCTTCTGCCGACTCACTGAGTCCTGGAGTTGATCTAGGGGTAGAGGTAGGAGTTGGGCTGTTGACACTGTTTCGAGGCGAGACAGAGCGTCTGGAAAAGTCAATACAAAGCTCGGGACTTGCAGGATTACTCAATGGGGGCGTGTGATTTGTAAAATTAGAATTGAAATTACTATTACTCATGGAGCCCATTGAGATATGATTCGCAACTGCCTTGGAACCTCGAGTCAAAGCAAGAGCCAACACTCCTCCAGGTGTGTAAGACGAAATTCCATTATTGTAACTTCCGTTACTTAAATTTTCAGGACTTATTGACCTCTCGCGCTCCCTTGACCGTGATCTTGAGAAAGAGCGGCAATAATACTCATCTTTATCGTAATTTTTTGCTGCTGCAGCTGTATATGGACTTCTTTTGTTCATACCGTAGGCTACACTCAGATTTTCGGGGGTTATAACCCCAGGTGCGCTTTCAATTCGGTGTCGATCTCTATTACTATTGCTGGTATTACTATGATTAGAGCGAGACATATTTTCACTGCGGCTACGATTGAAAGAGTTGTAGAGAGTTTGGTTATGAATATTTTGTTTCTGATCGTTTATGGGAGGACTGCAACTGTTACTACTATTACTAGAACTAGAATTATGACCGTTGCCTAATAAGTTACCACCGGGAGGCGCTGAGTGACCATTTAATTGTACACCAGATCCCATTGGGCTGTTTGGAATACCATAACCAAATTTTTCAGTGAACGCTAACACCGTGTCTGTCAACGAGGCGCTTCGCTGGAAAAGCTTTTCATTCACCTGCATTGATTTACCTTGACCGTTGGCCAACCCGCTTCCAAACGTTTTAAAGTTCACACCAGGGGGAATATTATGGTGGTGCCGAGGAGAAAGTTGCTCCGGTTGGGCCATATTGTTACCATTGCTTGTACTGTTACCATTAGAGCCCGTCAGACCATTGTTATTGTTACTACCGAGAGACGGAAGTTTCGATGTTACATATAAGAATGTAGTTCGAGATTGGGGAGCTTGGTGAACTTGGATCCCTGGAGGGAGCATTGGATACGGCACATTTGGAAGCGGATTTCCATTATTACTACTACCATTAGGAGGGATAGGGACATGCCCACTACTGCTATTTGTATTACTAGCATGACCACTAATTGGGTTACCGTTTACTGGACCGCCGCCGTAATTACTGCTACCGTTGTGAATATTTGGTTTGAAGTGGTTCTGATGGTGATGATGATGATGTGAAGGTGGTGAGTTGGAGTAGACCATCAGAGGGCTGGGAGGCGTCTTCGGAGCTTCGATTGTTGGAGAACTCTGCGACGATATTTCAGAATCGCTTGACTCCCGGTTTTCCTTGTCCGAATTCTGAGGCGTCTGAAGAATGGATGATGGTGAGAGAGCTGGCTCTGCCACATGAGTCGGAGAATGCATTGGATTGTTCGCCGTCTGGTCCGATGAGTGAGTTTTTATATGCGTCTCCAAGGCTTTCTTTGAATTGAATGTTCCATTACATAACGTACATTTGTAGACTTTCTCTCCGTAATGCGCCACCTAAAAGTAATGTATAAAATGGAAAACTTTAACTAAGGGGAAAATCAATTCAACCTGTTTATCTAGTTAGGAGATATATAATTCTCTAAATCATTTTCTCCGAACAAATAAACTTTGTGAAATCCCTTTACAGAAACAAATTTTCCTAACTCAAATCTGAAATACATAATGGAATGAAAAAAGCATTTACCTGATGCAGTTTCAGCACATGATTGTAGCCGAAGGATTTTCCGCAAATATCGCACGTATATGGTTTCTCCCCAGTATGGGTACGTGTGTGGACCTTAAGCTGTTTGGAACATGTGAATCCTTTATTGCAAACTTTGCAGACGTAAGGTTTCTCCCCCGTATGGGTCCTCATGTGAATTACCAGTTGACCACTTTGAATGAAAGTCTTTTGGCAAATCTGACATCGGTGTGGTCTTTCTCCAGTGTGGATCCTCATGTGCCGGTGCAGCTTCCCACTATGTTCGAATGCTCTTTCGCAAACTTCACATTTGTAAGGTCTCTCTTTCGTGTGAATTCTTCGGTGAACGGATAAATTTTCTTTGACAGAGAAAGATTTGTTGCAGTACTCACATTGGTACGGCTTTTCTCCTGTATGCGTTCTGTAATGGCGTGTTAATCGCGCTGGAACTGTACAAAATCAAATAATCCATACTGAAAACTTTCCGTTTTGCAAACTTATCTAAGTACTTAATCCTTTTCGGATTTTACGTACCACTGAAGCAAAAGAAAACAATTAATACTTTAATTGACGATGATATTTTAGTCGGTTAGTACAATTTGTTAAGTGTTTATTTGTATTAAATAAGCGTTTTAATTATTTTAAGACTTGATGCATGATGAGACTATTACATTAAGAACTCACTTGTTGTTTGTTTGTAATTGCGATTTCTATGTAATTATAATTGAAGGCAGCAAAATATATTCCATACCTGTAACCGTTAAACCACTATAAGCGTCCATTTTCAGTAAACTAGTGTGATATGAGCCTTTTATGCCTTGGATAATTAATTGTAGATAAGTGTACGAAGAATCTGAAGGATGGAGAACATGGATGAACGTAACACAACACACAAAAGAACGATAAAACTCAAACCTGACGATAAGAAACAAGGTAAGGTACTAGTAGTCAGAAATTGCAGCATAAATAATAGTTTTACAAATGCAAAGTATGGTTTTACTGCTTACTACAGATCGACTGTGTATCACAAATGCTTAAGAAACAGTGACGTCCTCACTCTCACGACTACTACAGTGAGTTGAAGGTTAAAGTGTGCAATTTTACACAGAATTCTATTCTGTCCTGTCCTGCATTCGCTTGACAATAGTGCAATCTGCAATGTACTTGTTATACCAATGCCTCGCCTTCATGCTATGCCGCTGTTCTGTATCGTATGTTACATTGGCACAAATGCAAACGCGTTTCCAGACTAGATCTAGACGAACTGATGTTCCCCCAACCACTTTCCTTTCACCCTCCCAGATCTATTTGCAGGACTGCTATCTTGTGAACTTCTTTGCAATTTGTTTTCAGCAAACTTTCCTACAACTTATCTCATCGAGTGTTATGTAACAAGTTCTAGTGGAACAGCTAGGTTACCCTGTAGGGGCTATTCGTCCTAGTTTACTAGAAGACCTGGCTAAGTATGGATTTCTATTTGTTTGCATGGCTGTTGTTAAGATACATTCATGTGAGTTTTTAATAGGTGCTTCACAAACAATAATCCCCTAAAATTCACGTCTGCAATTAGAATATTCGACTGCCCTTTTTTGTTTTCCTCTTTTGGCAACCTTTCTCAGAATTGAATCGGATTCTAAAATCTAAAGTGCAATCAGCAAAGGTTAAGGCCCTTATGAATTTTGCATCTGTTCCGTTTTCCTGCATATGGGCTCTGGGACTCATAGCATGACACAAATGCTCTTTGTTTTAACAAAGAGCACTTCTAGGAAAAGGGTTCATTTAATATTTACTCCTAACACACTACACCCATGGCACCTTAACATTATTACTTTTTTTATCAAAGCTATGCATCTCTCTAATTGTTGGCAAACACTCGAAGGAAGGTCTCATGTAAATCATAAGGGTGACTGGAAAAGGTTAGTTTAGCCTTCGATTTCAATGTGAATGTGCACTTTGCACGTACAAACACCCCTACTCAAATATTAGCAATGCTAAATTAAATGGATACACGCCAAGCTAAGTCAGGTTAACCTCCTCTGATACATCAGGCAATTTCCTTTTATGTAATGTATGAATGTATCAAATCTCAATTCACAACAAATATACACAACATGCATCAAGGAACAAAGGACATTATGTTGGTATCCGTTTATTTCTAGCATACTAGTAGAACAGCCCTTCCTGTGTTCACCTGCGTGAACATAAAACTTGTAATTGTCAATATATTTTACTTCAGTCAGTCGTCCTGTCGTATTTTTTCAATCGAAGCACTTTCCGTATAAATAGAGTATTAATGCACCTAAATTGCTTGCACTTTGTATTATTGAAACATATTCACCTCTCTTGCCTATTCTAAATTCTGTTACACAATCCAATGAACTCTACTGTCCTCCATACAGCCTCAGTAATGTGCGCTATTTCACATGTATGGAATTTTTACATGGAAAAATTATTTAAAGTACATAGCCTGTGAAAAATTAGGTAGTTGTAAATGCAATATTTTTCACACATAGATATGAGCATTCTCATCATATCTTATTCATAAGGTATTGTTTGTTGTAGTAGACTGGTGAAATTACAAATATTTGGTGTACCTTGCCCATTTTAACTTATTATAACTGCTAATGGCCATTTCTCTAGTCTTGTCCAACGTGGTAGTCCTTTCCAGTTGCATACGCAAGCCTTAGGTGCAAATGCAAATGGTTGCACTTGAGCTATTTTTCCGATCCACAACACATTTTTATCCTTACATTGCAAAATGTACCTCTCAACCCACATCCCTAGTTGAGAGCAGTTTTAATAAAATGTGTATTCCTATCTGTAATTTTCTGAGAATCTTCTGATTACTACGTGCATGTCTCATGCGTAGAATGTGAAAAGTAGCAGTAGGTACTGTCTATCCGAAATGTTTATATGACTAAGGCAAAGGGGGAGTGAAACCGCATTCGCTTCACTACATCAGCATTTCAGCGTCAACAACAGGGCCATACACCGGAATATATATACCTAATGTTTGTAATGTTAGATAAGGTCTACTCAAAATGATGTATGACTCAAGTAGGTATTATTGGAAAATGTCTGATTATACAGAGGAACTTAAAAACTATGAAACATCCGCCTTAAACTAACCACTAAAGTACCTTGGTACCTTTTAGACTGTAGATTCCTTACACGACTTGTATCTAAATGTAGAATGGAAAAGGCCTAGCCTAAGGTAGTAAAAATATAGGCGAAGCAAGAATACATTGTATTGTATGCTATATTAACATGGCTAAATTAAATGGAACATTATTAGCTTTATTAAACATTAAACAAAGACATCCTAAATACCTAGATAGATTAAAATTGCATTAACATGCACTATTACACATGAAGTATTAAATATTACGTCTACGGCAACGTCTAGTCAGTATTGTATAGAA
Organism: Yoshiicerus persimilis; assembly: GCA_020352615.2. Taxonomy (NCBI): domain Eukaryota; kingdom Metazoa; phylum Arthropoda; class Collembola; order Entomobryomorpha; family Tomoceridae; genus Yoshiicerus; species Yoshiicerus persimilis. Next base: position 15,790,308 of record CM036942.2, read on the forward strand.
ACCACCTGTTGATAGTATTTTATTTCCTCACTATTTTCAGCATGTTTTACATGTGGTTATTTGGCATGCTTTGTGAGCAACAAAGTATAGACTCTGAGGTATGTTTTCCTTTGTAATAGCTATTAGGTACGTAACAAACATGAACAGGCATGTCTTTTTTGATTTGAGATTTAATAACTATGTAAAATTCTTGCATGTGTGCAATGTGGTACCTATCCTAATACGAAATGAATTACATTATTTATTTTACTAATACTGCATGTAAGTTAGTTCTTATTCCTGTTTGTAAAATAGGGCCCACAAGTTTCGTCAGAAAAGGCACTTAATGTTTTCTTTTGCTTAAGGAGAGAGTGTGGTACAATATAATGAAATAAAGCCATGACATTACAAACCTGCAAAAGTTTTTCCGCAGATGTCACACTGGTAAGGATCTTCTCCTTCACGATGAGATCTTAAGTGGTTTTGGAACGTATTTTTTTGTTGGAAAGTCTTGCCACAAAATCCACACTGGAATCCTCCAGCGGAAGTAGCGCTACTATTTGCAGGGACAGCTCCAACTACACCTCCGCCTTTTTCTTCAAGACGTGGTGGTCCTCCAGCCATTTCCGTTCCAGAGTATTGGTATAAGCTCACTTCCGGAGTACATACAACCTTCTGACCTCCGGGTTGACAGTCTCCCGGGTTCGGCTCCGGTCCTTTGAAAATTGCTGGGAAGTTAGTCATGAACTCCATGGTTTTCAGAGTATTTTCTCCCTCTAAGCAACGGAACAGAAGTTTCGTTACGCAGGTTTGTAGAGTTCCTTTTCTACTCTTCAATTAATTCACCACCTACACAGCACAGACAACACAACCACAATGAATAAATAATTCAACTTCACAAAGCACAAATTTACTAATCGGTCGTAATAGTATCTGTAGGGAATCCTAATCCTGATTAAAAGTCTATTGTCTAATGACAGGAAACTTTTCATTTCATTTTGCAGCATGCACCTTTAAATTTGAGCTCAATTCAATGAGAATGCTAAAACCCAACTGACCGCAGGCAACATTAAAATGTATACATAGGTATAGACGCACTACTAAATAAAATACAAGGGAAGGTTACTTTTGTATCTATAGAGAATTAATAGCACTATCTCCATTTGCCATCCATATGATAATCGAAATTACAGGGCTTCAATGAATTACATAGTAAAGTAAGGTACCTAGTGCCATTTATGCATGTGTCATTTTTTCTGGCTACCATTACAGACATACAACTTCCAATATTGCATTGTTGCAATAGAACAGGCTACAAGTGAATGTATGTTTGCATTTGGGTACAGTACCCCTTTACTTTTTAGGTGTACTTGTCCGTATTATTTATTGTTAGGGGCAAATACGTACTGTGTTTATGTGAGAGCCAACCAAATCAAATTCATTGCACATGAAATGCAATATGAGTGTATGACCTACATAAAAGGATATTCTTATGATGTAGTCTCAGCAAATACAATAGTGTACAAGCATTAAGTCAACTATGAATTGCTTGAGAGGGAATTGCTTAAGAATTCATCATCATCGGCCTTCTACTTTCCTCTAAGCATTGCCATTGCCTTCACCTGGGAGTTTAACTGTTTTGACCACGTTTCTTCATACAAACTCTGTATTTACCTCTATGTACAAAATATTGTAGTACAACAATATCAATGTACTGTCTTACTACTTCAAAAATCAACGTAGATGAGAATTAATTATCTGAGTGACTAGTATTTACACTTATACTTTAAAGATGCATTTACAGATAGATACAAAGACAGGTTTTTGCCTTTAATCCTTTAATCCTACCTGCACCGTATTTCACTTAGAATTTTAAAATCCAACTTTTTAATCTTGAGGGAAGTACTAATTGCCTTGACTGACACAATACTACTGCACTGCAACTTCAACCGCAACAAGTACTTTTTAATGAGATTCGCCGTATTTCATGCTTTTTGAAATAGGAAATTGGCAAAGTCTATTTTGTCCTTAATACACTATGAATTTTTTTTCCTTAATTTTAAATTCTGATTAGTAGTAAATGAGATTTACTTTCTGTCCTTATTTCCTTACTTCCAGGCTAGTTATAGATAGGTCATTGTGAATAGGCAATTTTATTGCTGTAATAAGTAATTGGTTACCAAAACCTAAAATGTTAATATTATTGTTTATGATGGTAATTACAATACGACCTTCAATCACATCGGCATCTATATATAATGTAAATAATGGGTAGTCCTTTATCCGCCAATTCAAGATTAGTAACGTTATAGCACGAGGATGGACATGAATTCATTCATGTGCTTAAGATAAAATGTAAATAATAAAGGTTTTCGATGTTTATATTAATGTAATTTTGCATAGAACGGAAACAAAAGATAAAATGCATTCTTATGCTATCAATTCGCGATCCCCTGATATCAACTGTCCAAAACACAATGAATTATGGTGTTATATATTGTATATCATAAAGGTATTTAGACAAGGTTCTTTCTCACATTAAAAGCAACTATTTAAATTCATTAGGTATTACGTAAGTAGACATGCTTATGAATTTTTCCTATGACCTAATAAGTATCTCTTTACAATGCAAAATAGGTATAATTAAATGCATAACATGCATTAAAAATTTCCAAGTGTGCCTACCCATACAGATAAGAGCACTTAACATGCGATGAGCAAGCACTCAATCCATCAAAATTATCAATATCAAAACGGGACATTTATTTGGGCCCACTATCAATGGCTACTATTGGCCATGGATTAAGAGTAAATATCTGGAACTTTTGCCTCTTAGAAGGAAATAAATACAATCTTAAATAAATTCTTCATAAAATGATACTTAGATTTATGTAGACGCTGTAATGTCTTTCAGTTCTAGTCTACATAATAACTAAATAACAATGTAACAATGCTGCTCTTATCTCCATTATAAACATTATAGTAAGTGCTATTGTAAGTCTTGTTTAACTAGTACATTTAATATTTACATTCTGGATTGCAAAAAATGATTAAGATTAGCAATGCTGATATAAATACAAGTTGAATGCATGTAGATGGTTATAAAGGTTTTGAATGTGTATAATTGCATATTAGTCGACATTGTAGGAAACTAAACTGATTAATGAATATAGTTATGAGAACACAGTCTGTATATGGCGTGTCAATTCATTAAAAGTATTAGTGGATAGCCCAAGCCTTAGTCAAGTAAATAAGCGTAATGTGCAACACAAACGAAATAGGTCAAATAAAGTAAAAGTATTCCATGCTCTACTCCACTGCATAACCACCATTACTGTCTGTTATTTTATTGAATCTTTTTTGCAGTATTTAATGTTTTGATCTGAATCAGATTGTATTCAAACTTAGCATGTCTCTGAAAAGAGCCATATTAACACAGTCCACGTACTCAGCAGCTGAAGCAGATTCACTGAGTACGTCTACATAATCAGGACAGATTCTCTGTGTACGTTTTTAAATGTAATATCCCTTTTTTCATTCAATATTAATTTGTCCGCATTAATCTGGATCTAATGCATTACAGCATAGTAGTGATATGATGATTTATTCTGGCGACCTAGAATTTTATATGCCGCGTTGCATATTGTACAGATGCGAAATGGGTGTCCACTATTTGCATACTAAGGTTGTACTTCACTGTTTATTGATAGTGTGCCCATTGAAAAAGTCCTACCTACGATAACAGTAAATTATGTAGGTAAAGTACGCTCACCTCAATTTTCCTTCTTTAATATTGCAATTTATTACCACTCTCAAGTACAAACATGACCTATCTATAATCTGTGCTGCGTCCTTTAGCTATCCAACTCTCGTCAAATACGTTGATGCTTTGTTTACTAACACGCGTTTTAGGTTGGCTTACTCTTTTCACTTAACAGCAACTGACTGCAATTTTGGACTAAATTTTGAGGTCACCAGGGAGGAAAACCCAATTAAAATTGATTCAGGACGAGATTTTTATAGACTATAAATTACATGGAGGATCCTTCTACCACACTCTACCGAATGTCTAAATGAATAACAAATTGGTTCGGAAAAATATTTATGATTAGATGCACAATTGTTATTTTTGGGTATTAATTAGAGCATGAAGTAAATTTTAATTGCCTTATTATTTTCAACCGAAATTTTTCCACCTTAACCTAATTACCTAATAATACCATCTTTAATATCTCTTAAAATTTCCAGTGACCATGTAGCAAAATAATAAAATAGAGTTGCATTGTAATTTAAGTGAAATGTTACTCTCCTTCAATGTTAAAGCATTAAAGTTACAACTAGCGCAGAGCCATTAATTTTAGTACTTTTGCAACTACATACTATACATATAATGATAAAAACATCAGCATAAATCATAATAACCCAGTGACTGAATGAAATTTACAATTACGACTGCAACTATGGTTTTATCTGCCGTTGTATACATAGATAACGTTAATATATTTAAGGATGATCTTTCATTAGGTCATCAAGTACTGTTAACTCATAGGAATGAACGTACATGTATCTGTGTAGGCACACTCATCGCCGGTGTCCTAAATCCTAATTTCTATTAATAAAAATGAGGTTGCAGCCTGGTGAATAATGCAACCTAAAAACCAATTTTTACACCTTATACAGAGACTTCGAAAATACTTGAGTGTGTACATCGAGTCAGGAAAAGAATATGTGCATACTTAACGTGAGCTAACGTAGCTTCCAAAGCATTTAACCGGTAAAGCCCTAATCTAAATACAATGTAGGGTAATGTCACGTAAAGCGGGAAGGATTATGCAAGTGTTGCATAAACTAGTTTTCTTAGAGGTTATGTACTCTGCTGCAAAAATATAGAGTCTGACTACGAGCGCTACAATGTGGTGTGGAAACAAGCGGATATATATATTAAGAGGGAATCAGTAAAGAGGGTTATAAATTACATGTGTACGTGAAGCCATTGAATTCATATATGTGTACGACGTGCGAAATACAATACACACTGCAGAAAAGCATGCGAGAAGCGATGCATGTGAAAAGGACAGAGGGGGAGTCGTGAAAAGCGTAGTCTGAGTGTTTGCAACTTTGCAATTGGCAATATAGATGGGTTAGGTATATAGTCAAAGTTTGCATGGCATGAAAAAGAGAATAGAGTGGGAGAATTGCACGGTTGGTCTTCAGCAGGCTAGTTTTAGGTTATGTTTGCAACGTCATTGAAAGGATAGGCAATGAAGGGAAAGAATGGGATAGGGCAGGATGAGATTCTGTAGTAAGGATAGGACGAGCGATACTGTGTAGAGTTAGGTTATGGTTTTCCTCTTCTGTGTAACTGGAGAGTGCAAAAAGTGTATAGCAGAGAATAGCTGTGTCACTATAGCCTTTGCGAATAAAATTGCACAGCTACACCAGACCAGGCATACTTACTCACAAAGAACTTCTCTGAGACTGAGACTACGCCAACGAAACCAAGGCCGTTTTTCTTTACTGCTCTCAAATAGCATGTTTATTATACTTATCCTATAACATATACAAGTTATACACTTCACTTATACAGCAAGAAAAGCGTTGGGGTAGGACGATCCTTCCACGTATTCTTCTGCAATGAATTTCAATGTAACCGTACGTACACTTCTTATGTGTATGTTCTTTATTTCCAGTACTTATAGAGTAATACATATCTTGGATACGTATAGCTTCATATATATTCGCTACACATAAACTTGCTTTGAACATTCGCAAACCAAGTTTTCTAGACCATGGTTAGGTATGGTCGCCTCTGTTTGGCATTGCAAATTACAATACAATCCTATACATTATTTTTGCACTCTATATCTTCTTATAGTTAATCTGTTCTAGCTTACACCTTTTTGCAAACACTGCTAATATACATACTACTTATAAGATCCTGCTTACACTTGGGTATAGGGAATTCTGTGAATTAACTTGACTACGTAAACGCCAATTCTTACTACTACCTATGTGCCTACTACTCATACGGAGTAGTAGGCTGTATTACGTGACTACTTCACCAGCTCTTACAGCTATTCAACATCCACTATTATTCTCATGCATACATATTGTAAAATACAAGGCGAGACCGCCTGCAATTTTTTGCAACATTACCCAATTCCTATACTTTTTGATTGTCTAGGGTCTAGTAAAGTTAAGCATATACAATCCATACGTCCTATTTAACCATTACAGTGTATACAAAATCATAATGGTACAAGTTTTGCAATTATATAGGCGCATACTCATGCTCTTATACTTATCTGCACTTCTACTACAAAAGCACAAGGAGAGTCGAGTTAAGAGAGGTCAAGAATTTTTGCCATCCAACTTACAAACGTGGACTTTCGCTATATCTGCCCATTTATTTCACTGCTATTATCTTATCATACTACGTAGTACCTACACGATGTACCTACGCATCCGCAGTACCTACTTACACTGTTACACTGGTATACCTACAAGCAAGGATGGAGCTATACCAAATATAAAAAAATGTCTTCGTGTTATTCTTACCTTACTAATTTTTAACCAAACAGTCCGGTTTTATTGCTTTCTGTCATCTTCAGACTTACATATTATGCAATGGGCTTACACAATATCACAAAACTACCTTATAATCAAGTTTAAAAATTGAAAACTCAGATTTTTTAATTTATGCACATATGCATTTAATCTTTGGCTTACTTAAATTGTCAAATTGTTAAAAAGTATCTATTATTTTACTATATGTACTGTTGGCAAAGTAGGTCATTTACAGTAGTATTTAATGTACTTTATATGTATGATGTTTAAATGTAAATTGATTTGCTTTAAACTACTTAAGTACAGTTCTATTTTATGTTCTATTTTATTCAGTTAGTGTACTCAACTGGTAGGATTAAGATTTTGTCCTAATTTGTTTTGTTTACGTTAAAAGGGTATGCTGGTTACACAAGGTTTTATGGAAACCGTATCCACGCCGTGCCATTTTCATGGTCAAAATATTCAAGATGTGGTTTAAGTTTCCTCCTACTTTTACAACAAAAACGTGACATGCTATGCATGCATCGAAACGTTCAATAGAGTAGTATAGTCTCACTTATTATGAACAAACCAAAAGTTGCTAGAAGTTGCTAGATGAAACAGTTTTGGGTCTATAAGTAAAATAAGTTTGATTGCGATTACTTTACGTAATGCAAATTGGTCATTATGGTCGTAGTCGTATTTCATTCCCATTCTTTAGCGCTCGTCATTACTTACGCACAGAATATGTCTCCTGTGCAATGCCAAGGTTTTCCTTCGTGAAATAATATATTACTAAGAAATTACCCTGTAATGTAAGTGTGTATTTCCAAAACATGCAGTAGTATACCATCAATGATGTAGTTGTATGCAATTATGTGGAGAGTCCATGCAGGTTTGCATAATTTAAAGTGTGCAAATTTTATCCAACCAGTTTGCATGAGACTTCTAAGTTCTACATCAAAACCACAAAGTCTTGTATGCAGTGACCTTGTCGCTAATAAGATCACCTTCAGTCAGTTTTAAATGTAGAGTTAAAGAAATTGTCGAATAATTTCCGATTTGAAATTAATTTGTTCTTTTCTACTTTAATGCAAAAGTAGTTTCGACTTAATAGTGAACCTAAACAATAATGCTCTATTAACCGATTCGTGTCACTCTGCCAGCAAGGCGCTTATCTTGAGCACAGTAGTAATAAATATTGACTGCCATGAACTCCTATGTTATCGTATCACGTAGTTGAGTATCTTGATGGGATAGACAATTAAATTCCTACGTATGTCGCAGTTTAATGCATTTTAATTGCATTTATGTTTTATTAGGCAAGAACGTAAGTAACCGTAATAGCCAAAGCCCATAAATTATAAATCTAGCGAATCACATCGACACAAAACACTCTATTTCCTTTGTCAATATCAACTGCCAATGTAATACATGGCTATCTAACCATGTATATACCTAACCATGTATACCAAACACGTACATAGTGAACTGATAAAGATTAAATGGTTTGAGATATGTAGTTGCGTATTTTTCTGCATGCATACAGAGACCGTAATGCTTATTCAGTTACGTATAATCGCTGTGTAAATGAGAAATCCGAGATTCACCAGAAAAGCCTACGTTATCTCAGTCTAAAATTATGCAAACAAAGCTTTACCAACTCAACAATTAACAAGTTAAGGTAGGTAGTATAAAGGTACTGTACAAAACGGTTTATGTAAATTCCAAGATAACTGGCATTGATAGCTTAATTTACTACACATGCACATGTAGCTTTCCTTTGGGGAATAAGACATAGTAAACTGTTCATTCAAAGCTTATTGCTTAAGCTGACATTTTAGAATTCATATTTGTTAAGGAGATTACAATATGTTTTCTTCTTCTTGTTTGGCTTAGCAATATAGTAAATATATATTCGTAAGCAATTTGGAGAAAATCTAATTCATATTGATATGTGACAATTGTCGAATTGAAGGAATTGTGCTTGTCGTGGTTGTACTATTTCATACATGGTCAAGTTACCATTAATGACAATTTTGTTTTCAGCTTTCGCAGATGAAATTACCAACCGACAGATATAGACACAGGGGGTTGTTCATTAAATATAAATAGTTGAAATCTAACCATGGTAAAAAATCACCATTTCCCTAGGTCTACAATCAATTTTTTGCAAAAGTGTATTACTCTACTGTAGATTGCATGACTTAATTTTGTGGTACGACTACGCATTCCCATTCTCCTTGCGAAGGTTGGTAAACATAATATTGTTTTGGAAATAAACAATTCGACAATACTATAAAAATAGAGTTTCTACGTATTTGACAACTTACTATTTTTTGCGGTCTTAGTTGATGCAGAGTTCAAGAAATGGATGCAGTTATGCATAATGGAAAGCCAAGTAGCGAACTGATCTCATAGAAGTACCAAGAGAGACCCATAGCAAAATGCATTAAGGAGAGCAGTAAATACTTTCGTGGCACTCTTATGATACTAGAATAGATTAGTTTACTTGTATACTGAAACAAGTGGCAGGGAGTGTCTCGAGACTTCATTTTTTCAATGATGCCATCTTAATCAGTGTAACAGTCAGCAGTACACCACCATCGCAAACTCAGATGCAGGATGCAGACATAATAAAATAAATACTTCTCAGTCGTCTATACAGAGAAGAATGTGTAGTATTACTTGTAAGTGGTATACGAATGGATGCACATTAAACAAAATTTAGTTAAGATGACATTATTCACTACACAAAGAGGTAAGGCAATAGTGTCAACGTATCAAAAACTTGAAAAAATTTATGAATAAAAAAGCTTTGACTAGTGTCTAAAAAATGTCAATTTACTTACTTTTACTGTTAGACTTGTGCTGAGGGGGAAGAAAAACTATTTAGATTTTGTATAATTATAAGTGTCATAACACAATAAGTATGCTGTTTTTGGATTCAGATTCAGAATACCCCAACCTTTTGGATATTCAGTTCTCTAATCACTGAGCACTTAGAATGAAAGACTGTTCACAAGTACATATAGTTAATATTATCAGTATTTGTGCATCGAAATAATGCAACTAATGCAATATAAATTACTTTAATTGGTGCCAATTAATGCAGCATGAACTTAGCATTACACGCTGCAATTGCCATTACTAATTAGGATTTCGTAATTGATAGCAGTAAAGTAATGTGAAACGGAGACAGGGACCTAGAAAAATACATGATTTCCTACAATATTTGTGCAGAATGGACAATGCACTTTTTAAAGTAGGATTTTATAACTTATGCAATATAAATTGCGATCTAGATTTCTAATTCATTCTTTTCTAGATACTTTTTGGGAAGTCGCTAGTCTAGTCTCAGCGTTTAAAGTTAGGGCTTAGGTATTTATTATTTGCATGGTAGTGGTAAATATTGTATAGAATGCAAAGTCGTAAATAGAAATGTATGTAAACACACATCAGTGTATGCAATCCGACAAGATTAAGGACCTAGCACTGTGATATTGCAGAACTCTATACAACTGAACTACAGAATCTTTGCTGGTACATTGACCAGGACAATTCCGTGTTGCACTACAGATAGTCAAGCAGCTAGAAAAGTAGTAAGTCTCTGAAGCGAAGGCTTAGTCCTAACTATTGCATCGAAAAGGTACCGTCTGTCTCTGTATGTCTTGATACCTGTTATAAATGTGCACTACTTCATGCACTCAGCTACTATTTCTATCAACTATAGCTAACTGGTAGTTACATAGTTCCTACCTTGTATTTTGTAATGTGTAATAAGTCTTTTAAACTAGAACTTTAAAATAGCATTACTTGCAGGTACTATACAATTTATATTGCTGCATATCCAACACGGGATTCCGGTAGTGCTTTAATATTTATTTTCGCATCTCAACACAATTTGTTTTCTTTAAAGAGACGCTGGCTATCCCAGGTACTTGTAATCTGTTAAATCTCAGGTAAATGTCTGTCCTATTATATACATAATAGCTGCTGAGAATATGTACTTGGAAATCCTTGAACTGATATCAGTACAGTATAAATTTAATTACAATCGTAGATTGCTACGATTTTATAGGAACCCCGGGTCATAAGGGAATTTCTTCCCCATTTATTTATGCACCGTACTCCATGGGATGAAAAAATAGTGATGATGGTTAAACCAACCACATCGTGTAGCATGCACAATAAATAAGATACATTTAGGTATATAGGTATGCAACTGCGAGTCATTCATGTGAAATACTACGCTTTGATATGATGAGACAAATGGAGACAATTCTACTTGTTTCCTCTTGAAAGCCAAGCGAGTGACTGACTGAAACGAAGGACGGTTATGGCTCTTAAATAATTCTAATCGAAGTAAGAGTTACGTAAAACTTTTGTCCATCCAATGGTTTTTGTGTAGTTCTGTGGTAAACAGTACATACTAGTAAACTATTTAGCTAGGTAAGTTGTCTAGTGTTGGTTACCTGCTAGGTGTGTACGTAGGACAGGTATGCTTTAGCAAAACCAACATAAAAGAACAAGAAAGCATACCACCTCCGCTTTTAAAGAATTTCTTTGAAATGTTCAATTGTAATCCGTAGTCAAGTGTAATGCAGTAAGTATAGTATAGGTATTACGACAGTATAATATAGCAATTAGTATTTAACCATAATAAATAGTAAATGCCGAAGCTTGTCCGCGTTTAGTGTTTATATATAGTAGAAGAGCAGTAGTGCATAGTGTGAGTATGGACTAAGAATTAACATGGGATGGTTATGGTGGTTTGTATTGTGAAGGAGTAAGAGTAAAGTAAGTAAGGAATAGCTGCGCAGTTGAACATTACTAGGTCTCCACGTGGAGAGCAAAGATTTTTTTATGTAAGTTTTTGTCTGTATATAGGATGTTCTATAAAATAATAGAAGAGTGCAAGGGAATACATGCATACCATATAGTGTGTATTTATACATACAATACATTCCTTACTACATACTTTCGTGTGCAATATAAACTACCTAAATCAAGCAAAACTATATACACGGTCTAAGTATATAAATATCTTATAAGAATATGTCCATATATATGCATATATGTATGCATGTACACATAGGACCATTATAAGAGAGACACAAATACGCTTATAGAAAAGTGCATTGCTTTGGCCGAAATACATTGTAAGGTATGATGTTGCTTTAGTTTAGATATTCGTATCGTGAGAGTTTTTTTGGGACGCTTATAATAATTATATAGTAGTATCTCTAGTAAACAATGAATACGTAGTAAATACTGTAGTGAACTATGTATAAGGGAAAGGAAAGCCCAAGAGATACATATACTACGTTTACAATGTATATTAATAGTGTGTATGTTGCTATAATTTCAATATAAAGGATATAAAAGATAGGAGTGGATGGGTTGGTAAATAGAGTTCAATGCAGGGCAGTATATATTGGAATAAGAAAAGCAACTTGAGTGAATGGAATATTACACTATGTAATATAAGTATAAAGTATATGATGGGAATGTGAATCAGAAAACAACTAAACAGTGTGTATAAAGAGTAAATGCACAAACTTATAATAACAGTACGTGAATACTACGTTTGCATATTGCATAGTAGCTCTCACTATGCTAAAGTGAGTATGTGTGGGATATAAAATGGTCTGTTAGGTTCTATGACTGCTCTTATGCATATAGCCATCGTAATGTTGTTTAAGGATATATAGAGTTGTGTATTCGAGATAAGCACTTTATATGTGCACTACATGACGTATAAAGTAGTTTATATGAATATAGCTGAGGCAAGCAAGCAAACCAAGAGTTTACCCCGACCTCACATACCCTACACAAGTTTATGCTACACGTGCCGTCCGGAGCCCCGGACAGAGCATTCGAGTCGACTAAGTAGGCCTTTCCCAATGTAATCTTTTATAATACCTTCACCCTTACTATCAACAACTGTCAGATATATATATAATCCAATCCAAACCAGGACTGCACCGCTATGCTTCATGCATTTTATATAGCCAAACCAACGTCTCAACTCTCATTTCCACAATCTTTCTCATCACTTTTTACAAAATCTGACCATTATTTCACAAATATTTTTTGCTCTATCTGTTCCTTATCTTATGCTCTTCCCCATATGTAAAAATCATGAAAAGACATCCAAAGGCTACTTAGAAAAATGCAAGAAAACAACAGATTTTCTATGAAAATTTCCGCCAAGTTTTTGTAAAATTGTTGTAAAATCTACAGTTTTCAATAAAATTTGTAACTAAAGGTATAAATTAGAAAAGAATCGGTTTTTCTACAAATCTGGAGGAAATTTTTAAAATTCTCCGGTCAGTTTGGGTTTTATTTGATCGAGAAGTTGAGAAAAAGATGATTTTCATGAATTTCCTATAAGTCTAGACTATGAAGTAATTAAGAAAATTGAGTACTTACCATTTGAGAAAAATCCGAAAACGAAGATAAATTCTTCTTCGTAAGTGTATTGGTGTGTTAATTTTCGAAGATTGATATTGAAAAAGTTGTAAGATCCAAAGAAAAATGATTGATTGGAAGATGATTGGTGTCCATCCGCCGAAAACGAATAAAACGAGAAGATGAGAGATTGGTCACTCAAGATGAATCAGTTTATTTTGACTTAGTCCAAGAAACAAAATTGTCAACTTTGGTATATCTTTTGTGTAGAGTTACGTGATAGACGAGCAAGTCTCACTTTTCTCAAAAATATACATTTCGCTTGACTCCAGTTTTTCGCTTCACTAAACTAAATTTCTTTCGAAATATAATAATTTTTGGTGATCCTGTGATGATTGAGCTTGTTGCTCTTTAAAGTCTGTATTAGTTATGTTTGTGTTATGTTATCAGAGTTAGAGTTCCTTCCGTGAGCACAGTTAGTCACCTACTGCACAATGACAATCCTACTGGAGGAGCGTATATAGTTAGGTCTGCATTACAAGTAGTAGTAGAACGTACAAGTATCAATATGAGACTTTGGGATTCAGTTGAGTCAAGTTTCTATGTGTATTGCCCAAAGACCAGAGTCAGAGCAGGAATCGTGTACTGTGTCTGTGTTGGTCTGGGCTTCTCAGATTCGTATGCTAGCCAGTCATGGCATGGCAATGCATGTATGCTGGCAAAGCTCTTCTATTCCAAATACACGGACTTTCAGCCACAGTTCTGTCTGCCTCACTTTACACTGTCTTCTTGCCTTCCTTTGCTCACTGTTGTTCTGTACGATGCTTTTACTATTTTACGTTGCTTATGCCCCACAGTGCAGTTTCAAGTCTCACACAAACTTGCTTTGCTTTTCGCTTTATTGTGTACCGAGTCGATGTAATACCAATGCCGTAGTCAGCAACACTTTTCAATGCATTTCTTGTTGGTAGTTTCATGTGCAACTAATTCTCATTTCTCTTCACGTTCTCTTGTCTTTATTATTGAATTTCGTGTGCTTTAATTCAACTTGCCCAGGTATGTCAGAATGTCGACTGGATGGATGAGACTCCTTGTTTTCGTTTTTATGTCCTATGAGGCTGTGTTAACTCTGTATATTTATGTATGTAGGTAGATTATTTCGTGCAATTGATACACTTTGTCAATTGGATTACCGTATTCAACTTCCACTGCTAGTAGGTGTGCACTTGTTCAGCTTTTTCAATCAACTGATACTGAATTCAAGACTTTGCATGCTATTATAGTACTTTTGTACACTTACAACATACATATGCCTGTTAAGCAGTTTTTTCTATACATGCCTTATATTAAGTTAGCCTATGAGTTTTTTTCTGATCGTAGTATCGTACTATTATTAAAGTACTCGTTACTACTTGTAGAGCAGAGTATAAACCCAATTTTGCTTTCAACATGTTGTATCATAGGGATATAAATGCTTGCCGACTTGGTTTAGCTTCCTTGCTAATTATCGAAGAATTAAGCTAGATAGTACCTTGAGATTTAGATTCCATGCATATTTCATAAGCCCTATTCTGTTTGAGAACTTACAAAAACTTGTACTTTTATTTTTTCTCTCCCAATCTTAGCTTTTAAAATTTCGGCATATCATTTGATCCGTCTTGAGATAAATATGGCACCATATACATTCTACATACTCAAAACTAATTTGTTACTAGTAGAGGACCATATTGTATGAAATGAAATAAATTGGCTATTATTCACAGCAAATAATATGTTTACTAAATTGAGAAACCGGGAACGTGTCATGGCCAACAATTATAGCAAGCTATGCTTAAATAAGGATTCGACTTGTATACTTTCGTTGATTTTTCGTTTGTCTAACTCCTAGTGGAGAATCATGAATCAGATATGAGCAGCTCGCTTAATGTATATGCTAACCTTCTAAAAATAAATACATGTGTATTAGCGCAAAGTGAAACAGAAAGTAGTTTCAACCTATTTGATTACTCAATTATATACAATATCCAGTTATAATATACATTTTATCTTACATTTTGTAGGAATAAATGCATACCTAATTACTTCCTATAGGTAAATCCCCTTCAGTGGATTAGCTTGCTATAACATCGAGTCTAAATAAATGCGATTTAAATTACATTGCAAATTGCTGACTTACCTCATGTATTATTCTTATATGAAAACTGCAGAGATTCGGTTCAACAGCTTTTTCTACATGCTGCAATTAACAAAATAGTCACAAACCTGGCAAAGTGGTCACAAACGAGAACTGCAGGCACTGCAAAAAATATGGACCATATTCTAAACACTATAAAGGAAGAGATTTTCTTAATATTTGAAAAGTGTCCCCTAAATAGTGTTTGCCTGTATATTTGGCGTCTTCCCTTCTGTTGCACAGTTGCTTTGGGAAAGGAGTGATTGCAATCTTTGGTAGGTATTCCCCATTTGTGAACTTTTCTATTCGCACACGTCCTACAGGTAGTTGCAATATATTTGCCTGCCAATTACGAGCTGGAAGAGACCTTCACAAACTTATCAACAATGTCACCTTTTGGGTATTTGCAAAACCGTTCCTTGAGAGTATTACGTATCGCATGAGTGCAATTATTAAATAAATAGCTCTTTGCAATAGAGCCAAATATAATATCGTGTTTCTTATGCAATACTTTTGAAATGACTAAGCTAGTTAAACACTCTTAAGTATTCCGTGTAGTAAAAGAGTTTATTTCGAACCGTATTCGGTTAGTTATTCCCAAAAGTAAAAAAATGTAAAGTTATGCTAAGAACGTACAATTTCTGTGTTTGATGTAGTGGTAGAGACAAATAAGAATTTCTTCATTCATTTGTTAACCAGTTTTTGAAAACAAATCCTGTGAATCTTATTTTGGAAAATTGGCACCTATATTTGACCACTTCTAATACACGTTTCTCGACTATAACAAAAGCAAAAACAATGGGTACAACACAGCTATTTTTCCGTATTTACTTTAGTGGCTAATTTTTATCTACCAGAAATTCTTATGAAGCCGAATTTATAAATTGCCTTTCATAGTTCATATTGTATTCTCGGTATGCATTTTTAATACCAAAGGGCAATGAAACTTCTGACATATTTTCTACAGTAAACACCCTGGTCTGGTTATTAAATAATATCTCAGGAATTACTTTATCCAGCATGAGTTTTCGTACAGTTTTCCTCTATGGAATACGATGTAGCATAGAAAAGGACTTAAAATAATAAGTAAATACCCAATTGAATTGTACCTGTTGTAAACCTGCGATTGCCGGCTCCAATCACATTACTATTTATTAGTGATGATATGTTGTAGCTGTAATGCAGGAGGGTAATTTATTAATAATTGATTACTTTTTTGGAGTCAATAACCAGACCTGGCGTGGCAGCAGTCCCTAACTTAAGGCATTCATTCTTATGCTGTTTTAGTTGTAATGATTTGTTAGCTAGTCTAATATTCTGAAAAATATTTTGCTCTCTAGATACTACACTAGTCTAGTGTCATTACCCGCTTGACTGGCTTATTTCAGCACGCATGCCAAATATTGCGTAATGTGTACCTACAAATTATGTTTATCGGTTACCAGGATATAACATGAGTTGTGCTATTCTCATGAGTAAACCAAATTAAACGCTCGTTCTTAAAGTACACGCATGACCTGACTTTCGTACTGTTCTAGTACCGCAACGTGGCTGAAACGACCCTATTCATCATAGCAATTTTATGAGGAACAAACCTTATGAGAAAATTCATGAAGCCACAAGTAAATCTATACAATTTTGCATTAAACTGTTTTGCAAACACTTTTTGAGAAAACTAACGCAAAAACTGATGTGCAGATAAATTTTCCGGTTTAGCTCTTTTGGTGCCTATTATTGATAGTTTGATGCCCTGTTATGTGTACTGAACGTTCCATTAATGTTTTCATCAACCAAATAACTTTATTATTAAAGTATACTGTAGTAGTTTGTTGTTAATAATTTAATTGGAGCAATTCCTCTTCGAAAAGTTTGAAAGTATGCAACATTGCGTATCTAGTGTGATTTACGACAACATGAATACATGTAATATTTACTTGGGTTGCATTGTATTTGTATATGTGCGTTGCAATGCATCTTGGTGAGAAAGTGGGTGTCTTCACTTTTTTCAAACTTGAGAAGATTCCTTCTAGCCCAGGTTTACTTGAGAAAAGACAGGCTCAGCCCATAGGCAAAACATGATCTCTTCTCATCCATTATTCCACATGTAAGTAAGAGCCACTACTAGTTTAGTTAGATGTACCTTACCTACATAACATGAGATTTAAAGCAAATCCAAATAAAAAGATGCGTAGAGTTACCTGTACTCTAACTAACACATCTACGTTATGTTTACCAAATCGCATGGATAGCCATCGACATCACGCAGATAGGCGACAGAAAGACAAGACAAGATAACAGGTAAGCCAAGGCAAGACAGTTTCTAAGTAAATCTTTACTCTAGAGATGCAATGCGGTGTACACAACATATTTGACGCATATGTAATACCTAGCTGGATAGTAGTATATTTCATTTCACATTGTTTTGCCCATTTACCATTTACAGACTTTTTTAGTAATGCACCTTGCTTTGTCCGTCCTTCGTTGTACTTTGTACTCTGTCTGTGCTGTGCATGCAGTAAGTTCAGACTAGGAACTGTATCTTTATGTATTGGAATATAAAAAGTTTTATCTTTACGCACAGTGGGTATACACGATTCAGATTCTCACCATTCATTCTTACGCACAACACAGTGCATAGTACATAACACAGTACATTCACACATAACACACCTATTGTATAAACTCATAGTACTATCCAGAGTTACAGTACATACAAAACTGCACTTATTTCTAGTATAGACAGTATTTAAGCTTGCTACAAAAGAATATGCAGGCACTACTATTGTTTCTGCATACCTAATACCTACACATACTTAGTACGTGTGGTTAATACATCGCAAAACGCTATCCAAGGAATAAGGAAAGAAAGTTTTACATGGGTATAAATGACTGTATCAGAATACACATCCAGCAAGGCTGGTATTTATTGGCTTTAGCTGTTTTCATTGCCAGACTATTAGTACCTACTGAGGTTTTGTGAACGTCTAGCTTATTGTGCATTATGCTAAAGTCCTTTGCTAATAAATAGCATACCTTTGTGTACTGTAAATATGTGATTGATTAGAAATATAGAGAATAGAGATAAACATGCGTAGAGTAAGATATTGCACGGATGCCGAGAGCAAGGCTAGTTAGTATAAAGTATGAGGTTGTTTGCATTTGCACACACATAATTTTTTATGTCTGTGAATATACATAGGTACGTATTAACTGTCTAGATACGCGTTTACGCATATTATTACATAGACGGTTTGACTGCGTGTATGAGATGCGAACGAGTGCGAGTTAGGAGCCGCAGTCTTTCTTGGATGTACTTTCAAATACTATACTTTACACATGGCATCTACATAGTGTTACAATTTTGGCAATTGGCAACAGCACATTAACACTACTAGGCCAATCTGGGATAACCCAAGTAAACTGATTGTCAGCAAGTTAGAGTTAGTTAAATCCATTAAATTTTATTTTGTGTCATGCCATTCATTGACTTTATCTCACAGTAGCATTGGGCTAGTTTTACAGGAAATCTGGGCTATTCCATCGAATTATCTTTTTTGTCAAAATCCATTTTTCTCATTTGTATCCAACCTGTGTATTAAAAAATAGTGTTATATCCTTAATTAATTGTAAACTAACTCTCTTTTTCATTTGAATCTATAGATAATTCATGTAATCTCATTGGCAATGAGGGCTGCGTATGTAAACTGTCTCTGCTGAACTACATACTTAGGTAGCTATTTAAATAACTGTGTCTTTGTTGGCAATAAAGAAGATAATTGGGGAGAACTGCCTTTCTTACTTAGTTGATTAACAAGGAGGCGGAAGAAGAGATGAAAGGCCAAAAATATATCCTAATTCATATCTGCAGATAATTCGCATGTGTGCTTATTTAAAGTAGCTAAGCTACGTTATTCTTGAGGATGAATGATAATAATTATATTTAACAAGTACCAATGGCCAAACTCAGCATGACTTAACTTGCTATTTTATACTTTACTGCAGATAAAACCAACATAGTATTTGGCTTGTAAGATTGAAGACGCAGCCTACATACGAAAGATGCTATGGGATTTAAAAGAATGTTGAATTGTTATTATTAGGTAGGTAGTAGTAGATACGTTGGTAAATGTCTTACGCACAATAGCAATACGGTGATATTTACATAAAGAGATGTTGTATAGACGTGGAGTGGAATAATATTAAGTTTTGTGTGTTTGGCTGAGATTTTATTTGTAAATGATACATATAATGAGACATAGAAGAGACAGACAGATAGAAGAGTGTGTGTCTTAGTGAAGATAAGTAGCCTGGCTTGGTTTGGCTTGGCCTAGCAATGCATGTTCATGTGTGCATGTAGATTGTAGATTGTGGATGGATGTGACGTAGGGAAGGAGAGAATATCTGTGCATAGAGTGTAATGTAAGAGTAAGCCCTGCCCTATGCCCTATAAGCACCAAGAGGGATGAATGAAGAATCCGCCTGTGATCCCGCCCTAGACACGTTCCGGACTCTTCTCCACGTGTGAATCCACGACCTTCGACCTCAAATTCGAAGCTGTGCTCTTGCTCTCTTCTCTAGTTGACGGCTACACACTATTACACATTCAGCCTTACGCATATACGGTTATACGCAATAATCAACTTGAGTGTGTGTGATTCTACCTATAGCAGTCACTATGAGATTTTACTGAAAGAGACTGTCTTGTATAGCCAGGATAGCATAAGCACTTGTTAACTTGTTATACATCCATGCATTGAAATGCACTGCCTGTCTAGATCATTGTCTATAAAATAAAGTACATTCTCCGCATGAAATATATACGCACACAAACACAAATACTTATAGGAGAAAACGTAAACCAAACCAAATCAGAGTCAAGTGAAGAAAATTCTCTGGTTTGTCTGATCTGTTCTATGTTACGGCATGGCTAGCAGTATGCTACATTTACATTACACTGCACTAGTTAGTTTCATTTGAGTTTGCCTGGTTGGTGTAATGTTTTTGTAATGTAATCTCCACGTTTAACAATACAATCAACTCGACTCACACAACATACAATACGATGGATGAACGCTCTATCCATAAACTATACAATACAAACTATGTTACATACGCACATTATCTCGCTATGTGTGTACATTTATTATACACTTTAGACTATTCAAACCTTCTTTCACTTAAAAATTTCCACCTTTTATTACTTCGCTTCAGATGGACAATCCAACATGCTTAAGACTATACAAACACTTACCTAGCAGAAGCAGTTAAACAGATATTATACTCATAGTCTGTCTAAGTAATACAAATAATATGTTCTTAATAGCTTTCAGGGATATATCATTATAGACAACTTTGTGGACACATGAATTTCCTTGTTAATAGTAAATCTAAGTCACGCAGTATAGCAAGTACTCAGAAATCTCAAGTGAAAAAATCAATGCAATGTATGTAACTTGTTGTCAGTTTGCCATTACCTGTAGTAAATCTAATGTATGTTGGAAGGTATCTGTTATGAAAATCCTTTCCCATTACTATTCATATAGAGCTTGTATTTATGTAGGTAGGCAGCTTGGTAGGTGGGTATTCATTAAAATCTATAGTCGTAGGTATACATTGTCTCCAGTCAAGACAAGTAAGTGCCTGTTGGTAAGTAAACCATGCAAAGTAACGAACAACTTGTACATTAACCAAAACTGAAAGGTAAGAAGACCTTATTCTATCTCATTTTCTGTACAATACATAAGCCAATGCCATAGCGTATTGTTAGTTAAGAAAAGTATATGAAGTAATTATATACTTCATAGCACAACAACTCCCAGTCGTAGATTTCTTATTCATTTTTTCTTCTTCCAGTATATTAAATAAACATGGCTTAGTAAATATCAGTAGAACTCTGTAGAATTTTTACTTGGCATATCCAATAATTTCATGTTCGTGTACGATATACTAATAGATAGTAAAGCATGGGAACCCTAAGCTTTAACTACTGAATTTTCATAGGAAAATTTTTCATACAAGTTGTGAACAATTTTTATAGGCAAATGCTTACGTAACATATACAGAATATGAATTATCAGTTGTTCATGTTCATAGCATTAAAGAAGTGAATCTCAATCAAATCCACTTATACGTACAAGGTAGACATCAATGCTGTGTTATATCTGCATTAGTGATAGGAAACTGGCATTTGTTCATGTAAAATTTATTTGGCTTGTTATTGAATCTTATAATTGCATAAGTGAAGCATTTTTATATGTTATGCTACTATACTCCTACAGAATATCGAGTACCGGCTCAATATTTTACCTTCTTCTGTTCATTTTTCAATATGGCAATGAATAAGTCTGTTCCTGAATCGAATTCTATTGATTTTGGATGGAGATATATCAATATTCCGTAGAATGACTGAATATTACTACTAGGACGAACAACAAACGTTCAATGCTCTGCTTTGTACCTCTCCATACCAAACACATCACACGCACTCTCGATTTTTTCTACGCACCGACAAAAAATGATTTAGCCTTGACTAAGGTTAAGTTAAGCCAAAAATCTTCCCATGACATACAGATATAATAGTATGTTTCATAATACCAGTGTTTATGGGTTACCTGTACTTGTATACCTTACAAGTATGCGCTATACTATGCGCTGTATAGTTTACTACTGTGTATACTTTTAATAATTATATCGAGTACAACAACAAGTGAGCAGTCTGTTCACAAGTGTACATTTAAGTATTTTATCTTTTAATATGCAGAGTTCAACTTTATGGTTTTATTTATCATTACTACGCTACAAAGGACTATAAGAATCTTATCTCTGCTCTGTTGTCCGTGTGATTTCCTTTCGACAATGATTATATTTTACTGCCTTGTCTGTCTCTCTTATTTCGTCAAGTTGTGCATAAAGGCAGGTGCCTTGAAATTTCAGAAGGCCAGCAGAGAAATAATACAATTCATCTACAAAAGTTTGCACTTACGGAAATAATACCTATTATTATTTACTATTTAAAACCTAGAATGACAGCATTAATAAATGTAAATATAGCTATAGACAAACATACTTTTGCCTCCATTTCATTACCAAATAGAAACACCAATTACTACTCAATTTTTCAGTTGTGTACCATTATCCATATATCCATCAGTATTTTAATAACGTTTCACTCATTTCAGGAATATTATCTGCGTAATCAAAGTTCAATATAGACTCTTGAACCTTATTGATGCTCTTCACAAACAAAAAGGCACATCGTAAAAATAAGACTAAGGAAGAGCAGCTTACGGTAAAATGGTACATCGTACAGCTAAGATCTTAAGGACATTTAAGCCTTTTTTGTATTATAAATGGCTTCTGCAGAACTGTTTTGCACACCACACGTGTCAGTGCAGAACCTTACACTGCTAATAGCCTTTAGCTGTATGTTTGTCTTTTAGATACACTGTATTGATAGTCAGTCTGTCCATTATTTTCACCATGACTGGTTTAGTGCGTTAATTTAAAGGTACCTATCTATGTGTTTGTTATTCGGTAGTAGTTTATTTAACATTGAAAGTACAGTAAGCGGAAGAGAAAAAGTTTTGCCATTAACGCTTTTTTCATGAGATCATTACATTGTGTATATATGAATAATTTTTTAACCAATAAGAACCCACAGGACATTCAACGGACAATATGTGCACATTTGCCATTCTGTCACTTAACAGTTTTAAGGTTAACCTGCTTTATCCATAAAAAGTAAGCTGTCGGTACCTTACATGAAGAATACAATTTATATTGCTGATGATACACATTCTACCCTAACATCTTTATCAGGCTTTTTGCTAGTTGAATTCGTCTTATTTACATGATTGTAATACACTTTACATTTTTCCATGCAATCTATTTTCTGAGCATTGATGCTTCGTTAAGTTGTAACCACCTGCTTGAAATTGTTTTTTGTAGACTGTGGTTTACGTTTCCTTTGCATCCTTTATAGATCGGCTATTTATATAATCACAACACAACTAGCTTGTCATTTTACTGTGATCTATTCAATATTCTGTGTTAAAGATTTGGTAGTTTAAGTTATTCCTCACCCTCGCCAACACTAATACATTATCTGTTTGTCCATAAATAAATGAACTCATTCTTTCCCTCATCTCTTCTTCTGCTTCTGAAGAAGTTATTTTTTGTTAAATATCATTATAGAATAAAGACAAACGATTTAGTGTAGATAATAAGAAAGCCAGCTTAGCAGAGATGACTTTATTGACCAGAAATAATTAGTGAGGTGGTCATTAGTGTTCTTTTCTAATCTAAGAATAGATAGTAACAAATTCTTCAAACTTACCTAGGTATACAAAATAAGTACATTTAATGATGATTGGGTTATGCACTTGTAATTAGCTACCTGTATAGACATGGAAGGCAAGTATGTAGTACATTTGCGTTTCCTTAGGTAAGTACGCGCATTAGTCATATCTCAGTTGTTTCAGCGCGTAGGTAGATACAGTAGGTTTAATGCAACTCTATTCACGATAATATTCATCATTCTAGCCCCAAGATAAGCTAAAATTTAAGGAATTTCCGCCCGAAATTCCTGCAGAAAAACCCCATTCCATCAATGTCACCTAATGTGCTGAGATAAAGTCAACATTACTTAACTGGAAACTGAATGAAACTATTAAAGGCATAATCAAAATATTTGAATGAAATTAATGTTACTGAAACTAAAGTATTAAAATTAATTGTCTGCTGTTACGTATAATATTACAATGGTAATAATATGGTTTTCTCGTAAAATAAATAGACTACATTTGAATTTATAGCATTTATTCAATGTACAATGGTTGTAGCAATTTTGTATGCAAATGTATGTTATCAGGAGAATTGAACACAGCTTCGCTTGGTTTGCAGGTAGTAATTAATTTTGGTGGTCTGCTATCACCGTAATCGCTAATGATGAAAATATTCAAATAAACGTTTCATTAATTCCTTTGGTGTGCCGTATAAAAGGTATACCTAGTTTAGCAGTAGTGAATAATAGGGTACACGCGCATAAAATAGAAACTAATGGTAAATAAACGCGTATCGAAAAGAGTCGTGACTATTTGTACTGACGATTAGCAGTAAGTATTTATCATTTATATAAAATTGCGTAGTATAAACCTTGTACCTAAATATTCTTCGTGCTACACACAATAAAGCGAATGCTGTGTTCTGGAAGTGCGTGTATATACCTACTTCTTTTACTATAAGAAAGTCAATCGAACCTTTAGAAGCGGTAAGCATAGTTAATTTTGTTGTAGAAGGATAAGTTGGTTGAGTGAGCAACATTTCTAGTGTTAGTTTGCATTAGTTGGTTTGCAAATGAGAAGTGTAGGCGAAGGAGTGTGTATCTGTGATGTGTATTTGTGTTTAGGAGAGAGAAGCGTAATGCGAAAGCAGTTTGCGATGACTTGCGTTGATGTTGCGTTGGTTGAGTATAGCGGAGTCCAAAGCAGAGTAAACTAACAATAAGAGAACGCACAGAAAAGTGCGTTGCGTTCTGCGTTTTCTGTTGCGTTGCACGCATCGACACGAGGCAAGACTAAAGTGAGTGAGTCTGGCCTATGATAATCAGACTTTATTACACTAGAAAAATCCTGATGCTCTACTTTCTTACTTTCGTATAATATTATGGCTTTTCCATTAGTTCTAGTATATAATGTATAATATAGTCAAGTTGACTTGTCTAACTTTGGCTTTAGCTTCTCTATTCTGTTACTGTTACAGATTTGCCTGTATGATATGAAGAACAGTAGTTTCTGTCCTTTATAGTGCAGTTGTACCTACGTCAGCAAAATAACGTCTATTGTTTCTCTGCGAATACTTGTTCATATTATATAGTGTAACGTAATCCAGTCCAGTTACGCTTGTAGAGTATGGTACTGTATATACAGAGCTACAGGTTCTACATACAACAGCAAATGAGATTGACATGACATGGGGAAAAGTCCATTTTGTTTTATGGTTATACAGTATGGTTAGGTGACATGACAAGATTGTTAGAGAATCAAGAGAAATGAAATGAACTGTTAGTTCTTATAATACTGTCGTCTCATCGTTAATGGTAATGATATTGATATTGATAGTGTGCTCATGATTTTTTGGTGCACCGCATTACTTAGCGAAATATACTTAGGCTGTACCATTTTTTCCTTTTGTACTATCCTTAGTTGGTGTCATGTCTGTAGTCAGTGCTAATAGTTAGGACAGCCACAGTATTAAAAGCTTACAGAGATTCGTTGTGGTTGTGTAAAACAATTTTAGGTAAACTTGGTCAAATAAAATCTGATTTCATTTTATTGACACGTGTCTATCGCCTTTTACCTACTTTTCTGCTTTCGGCCTGTACGACAGGCAATTTGCTAATTATCTATGCTTAAATACACTTTTGTAAACCAAAATAGTAAACTAATGTTCCATATAATGAAAGAGCTATCATTTACATTCAGTTTGTAAATCACTTATTGGCAACATAGATATAATTGCCATTTGTTGTGGTGTGTAAGCAGTATCGTTTTTGTCTATCTAAATTACATAGAAGTATATAAAATCAGATTTAAATGAGGTCAAAATCAAAGCAGTAAGACTTACAATTTTTATTGGGAAATTAGTTCACTATTTAATAGCCTCGCGTGATTAAAACCGAATTTGAACATAAAAAGTTTTATGAGCATTGCTTACATTAGGATAGACACGCCTAAATTACTTAAATAACCCAAACAGATTAAAAATTTCATTTCTAGTGTTTTTATGGTCTAGATGCTTTTAAGACTAGACTTTTGTATTGCACATCATGCCTTGCCTATTGTCTAAGTCTACTAAAGTCTAGTAGTCTAGTCTATAACCAAACTGCATTTACTAAAACATTCCGTGCTGACTCAATTAGCACACAAAAATTTTCTAATAGCTTGTTCATCTAATCTGTCAACACACCGTGCTTCCTAATAGTATCACGATAAAATGTAGCGAATATGTACTGTACATGTACATAATGAAACAATCAGCCCTGTTTCCCTATATAACATTTAATTGCTGTACGAAATGGTAAATCATTTACATTCTTTTAATAAATTTGATAGGTATTGTAAAATTGTATTGCATAAGACCCTACGAAAGCAATCGCATTGCATGCATGTATGTATGTAGGGTCTGGCAGCATAACAAGCAATTACGTTTTCCTAAATCGCATCTATTGCATTTGGCGTGTCAAAGTACACTATTTTAAAATATACTTATGTAGGTATTCACTATATTTTGGCATTGTAATAGGTTATAATAAATGAAAAACATTGAGAATTGATACAGAGAGTGAATATGTGATAGTTCTGTAGTAATGCTACATGATATACATACATATGTGTATAGTAATCCCTGTTACTACTGAAGGTATAAACGTGCCCCTAAATAAATTTTAATATCTAGAATTATCGTTTCCACTTGTAATGCAAATGTTAATGCTGTTTGGCTTATCTGTTTTGCAGTTTTAGTAGAGCGATCAATTGAATAAAAATGCTCTCAGCAATTATAAATGCTATTCCCTTAAACTGAAGTATTCTTAAACTCTACATAACAGCATAACATAACGATAATAATCTTAAGTAAACCTGTTTCTCTTTAAAAACTAACACCTATTAAACGCATGCATGTACATGAATAGTACTTATTAAATCGTAAATTATTTGCAGAACAAATGTTCCATGACTTCCACTGCCGTGCACTTTACAAAGACACAGCCACTTGTTCCGCGTTACACACTACCTAGTACCTATTGTGGTCAAAAAGAATTTACTCTACTGTAATCGTCTAAGTGCAGTTAGTTGTAACAACTTTGTAGTAAAACAGTTGATTATATATAAACTGTACGTAAAATTTAGTTACGATTTTGCGATTTTTGTGTATTGTGCAATTAAATTTTATAATACTGCGTAATAATTTATAATTCATGAAATGAAAATCAATTATTAGTTCGTTTCATATATGCACATGTTATACAGAAAAATTAAATTGAGGAATCAGTCTAATCAGTAGAGACAACTGAATGAAAATTATGTTAATATTCTTCAACTTAACCAAACCTGAGGACAGTAAAGCTATTTCACAAAAACGGCAAATAAAATAAATGTGCGGTAGCATGAAGCATAGCACAAACATGGTCAAAAAAATCAAATCCATCATAAAATACGTCATAAAAATATATTGCAGACGGCAGACAGTTATTTCGCAAATATGCAAATAATTTGTAATCTACTGATTGTATCTGGCAAGATTTAATATTTGTAAAACATGTAACATGTCTCGTTAGTCTTGTACCAAGACTTAGTAAATGTAAACGGCTGTACATACACTGTCTACAATGAAATTGGTAACCTTATTATATTTATATGTTCATTCACTTCCTTTCAATCGTATTTTGCCGATAAGAATTCTAAGTAAGAGGTTCATTTATTTATTTGGATTTTACTTTTCTAGGTGCATTTGTCGTAACCTTACAGGTAATAAATATCTTTCATGTTGTTGATTACCACTGTTATTTCTCTGTTGTAGATAATTTAGTTGAGTAACGGGTATAGACATATAATTATATTAACTTTGGTCTTTTTATACTGACGAAGCTATTTTGCTATTAATTGCATCAATGCACTATAGACAGGTACTCAATTAGATGATGTATTGCATCTTGAATTTATCTCACTTCATTTCATTATTTGCTATCACTGAATATCTCAAAATAGCCGACCGGAAACTTTTGTAAAATATTCACTTTCGTGCTGTGTACTTTATAATTGCCTAATCTTTTAAAGTAGATTTAGTAATAGGAAATTAATAGATAATTATTAATTATAGAGTTCATATCGGTCATTGTAAGCGTTTTATGCGATTGAATTGAAATTGAGAATTGCAGAAACAATTCATACATTGCATTTCATTCAGCCAATCAGATAGCAACTGAAAATGGAAAACAATGCATCTGTCTGCACAAATAGGCAATTTAAAACATGAAATATCGTCATTGTTGCGTAAAATAAATAGGTGCCAAATATTGTTGTATTTTGCTGCAGCTGGCAATTAGATTAGATTAGTAATTAAAGAGTTCAAATCAATTTCAGCGATGTGTGTGGCAGACAGAGTTAGATAGCTGCGTGTTATTTGGCCTTTGACTGACTTCAGACTTTGTCTGCTGAATGTTTGTCTGTCGGTGTAGGTATAACATGTTTCATTACAGGTATTAGGTATTTACACATTATTACTCACTTTAAAGTTTACATAAGTTGTTCAGTAGTCAACTAGGATAGAGTTACATATTTGTAGTATCTATATATTTGCTATTGCTATTCTCGCTTACTATACATTAATGTTAAGGAGGTGTATTGATATTCAAAATCCCTGATTGGGGGAGAATGGCTAAACGGAGAGTTGGGGTGGACAATTTTGAAATCGCCTATTTTTCTAGTGGCTTGATTTTAAAAAATGCTATTTATTTATGAAAAATTTGGGGTTCTTTGGAGTGGGGAAATACATTGATAACATGAATTTCTATTTTTCTTTTTACGCCGATTCCACTAACTTTTAAAGTACACCATTTCCCCCTTGCACTTACATCATCAAAATTCAAATAGAAAGCCCACCTTAACGGTAAAGTGGATATTGAAATTTTACTATTTGCTTGTTACGAATTTCTGACTCATTGTTGGTATGCTGTGCCTTTATGAATGATGTAAGCTAGGAAGCGAACTTGTTTAAAATATGACTAATTGTACCTAATGCTATTTCAGCTTTTGTTGTACTAATATTTAATCTGTGTGAACCGCAATTGTTATTACTAATTGTAGTCATAATTTATGAAATGTAGTGATAATTTACTGTGAATCATCACTCTCTTTCATTGTTTCTTGTGCAAAGTATGTATGACTTAGATTTTAGGTATAAATGCAAATGTATTAAGTCAGTGCAAAACCTAACCTTGAGACGGACTGTGACTAATGGTTTGAGGAAATAAATAAAGTACTAAAAAGAAATTCCTTTTTGGCGTATATTTCTCATCCAGTTACACTCATATCACAAAACTAAGAGCAATTCATTACGCTCACTGTCACTCCTCATTCTCTTAGTCATTTGCCTTTGCCATACACCAAACCTGATACTACTGGTACCCTCTCATTTAATATCTTTGATTAACCCTTTTTAATCATCTTCAACCTTTTCCAGCCCTCAAACATAAGTAAATGAGCAATACATATTAAAATAAGACCAAGAAACGTTTTCTTGTCAAATAAAGTAAACACTGAACAAATTACATACTTTGACATTATGGAAAGCCTTAATAGCAATAAGACTAGAACAAAGTAGCACATTGACTTGTAAATCAAACATGGCATGGGTTTTCTTGTGAAACTTGCAGTCTGGCAGTAGGGTATACTGTATATGTAGCACTTATCTTCAAAAATTTTACATGCACTTGCAAATAACAGATTGATTTCTATTCTGTATGTAAAAGTGGGTGTCAGAAAAAATGAACAATGGCTAATTCGTTGCATGTGCAATGTGCACATATTAATATTAGTAATAATAATAGACTGCAGCAATATTAATCATCAAGCCATCTTTAGACTAACGTAGACAGCATGACGATACGATGTCTATCATTGATATGCAACTTTGTTGCACATTTTTAATGTAAAACGCAAAGGAAATGGTGCATTGTGCACATGCATCGCATGCAATGCAAACATGCAATATTGTTCGAACATAAATGTACAAAAGGATACCTAAATTGTTTTGCGGAAAAAGTTTTAATATTGTAGCAAAGTAATTAAGATTTCTTAAAGCTAAAAGTATTGTCAGATTTTTGTGGGGATCATGCAAAAATCATTTAAAGCAAAATTTTCGATTGGACACCCTCCCTCCCCTATGTAACGCGCGGTAACGCAGTTGAAGACGAAGACACCCTTCCCCAGTAAAAATTAAGTCTCGCAACGAAAACAGAAATTAATTATACAATTCTATTGGCAGTTTCCAGCTGCAATTTGTGAGCCAAATTAAATAGTAACTGTGTTCGTTAATATTTAATAGTTCATTTTGCGAATATTTTCAATTTTATCCTGAAATTTCGTTTTTGGCATGCGTTACGTAACGCTCTGCACGACCCCCCTCCTCCCCCTCGTAAAGCAGCGTATTGCTGCCCGGGACCCAGCATGTTTCTAATAGGAATTCCAGACTGCAGCTCATATTTATTATTATTGCAATAATAGTATAGTTTAGTGTAATATAAGCATTATAATTATAATGATAAGTAATTTATATGAACGGAAATAAATGTAATACAGGCAAACCATAAGCAGTTACACTGAAAAAGTTGAACCTAATAATGCGTGAAAAAGTTGAACCTACTTGTTACAAAGTTATGTGTACCCAATGCGTAGCGTCGTATTACAATGCGAGTTTGCTTAATTTAATGTCAAATAAAGCTGAAACAACTTCCTGAATAAATTCATGCCAAGTTATGGATATGAACTGTCAGCTGCAATTACGAATTGTGGACGATTATTGAAGACAATGATAGTTGTTAAAATAAAGAGTTAAACGATAATTGGATAGCTTACAGCTTTCTTTAATATTATGGTGAGCCAAGTAGCTGAGCGGTTTTGAAAACATCAATTTCATTTATTTATGTTTAGTTTAACATACAATTATTGTGTGTAGTAAACTAATATCGATAGCAAAAGCCTTCTGTATTGCAACTGTTTGTATAATACAAAGAAATTATCAAAACATAAGTTTGTAAGGTTATTAATGAGGATGCAAGGTGGGTAGGCAATCGAACTGCTCATTAAATTTTATGTCGATTATTATTATTATAATACATAAATGTAATTAGCTATGTAAAAAGGCAGGCTGGAGGATGGATGTAGGAGTTGAACTCTGCGTTGTCACAATCAGTTTGTGGTCTTCTCAACTCTCGGTACACAATTTACCATTATGTTAACATATTGTTTACTTTTACATGAGTATATTCCAAAGGTGTGCCATAATTTTACATCTTTACATTCAAAACTTATAGGCATCACAATTGCTGGCAACATTATTATTTCAATTACCTATATAATATGCATCCATCGATTGGAGCGTGTCTATTTGTACAAGAATGTTACATTGGTCTGCAAACGAAAGTAGTGACTTCATTATTTAATGACTTAATCTTCGAGACTATTGGTATCCTTAAGGTCCTCAACTCCGTTAACCCATCATATAAAATAAAATACGAAGCATCAGTATTACCTGCGCGCTTGCCCAATTATCAATTATACCAAAGTTTCACACAGAGTTAAAAAACATTGTGACGGCTGTCACAAGCATTAGACCCCTAAATCTTTCTCTCAAGAGTGAAAGGTTTCTACACGTGACGTAATCGTCGCATTATCACTTTCTAAGTAATACTCTAAATATTCTTTTGGAATAACGTACTTATTTACAACAATTTATGCATATCAATTCAGCAGACATTAAGTGCATGCATTAAGCTTGGTTGCGTAGTGTCAACAATTTAGTTCAAAATCTGTGCATTCTAATGCAACTTAACGTCGAATGTTAGGCAATGCATCAAAAAGACTATTAGGCATATAGGAACAGTAATTAAAAACATTTCAGTAACTCAACTGAATCGTCTTTCAGCCGTAGCAGACTACACGGTTTAATAGCTTATGTGTTTGATAGTTTCATAATAGATTGCAAGATTAGTGTAATCAATTATAGTACTTACATTTTTCTCATAAGTAATTAAATATATACTATAATATTATCTTGCCGACCATTGAACGTCTGGAGCATAGAAGTGTTAAATGTGTAGCAAAGATGAGAAGACATATCAAGTCTGTCCGTAATATATAACTTGTACTGTTTTCTTTACTTAAATTAATTTTAACTTTTTTCATATAGTCCATGTTCGTGCTATTTAATGCTATTGATGATGCTTAATTAAATATAACAAATACGAGCAATAGCATATGTGTGTAGCTCATGTACATGTAAATTAAATCATTAACTTATTAACTTAGGGATACATTATATTGAGAATCCGACAAAATCCTTCTAGTATAGGTACACCTAAACATCCTAACAGAATTCAAAACGAGAATGGTATTAGTTGCTATTTATGTGTCACTGTGACATGAATTCTTGAAATGAGAGCCCGTGACACGATAAAGGTAGACACATTTATATATAACTACAATATTGTGATTGTGTGATATCGTTATTGTCTAAGCCCGATTGTATTACTGCACATAAATAATGCTGAGATTCCCATTTGTCTGGAGCAGCAGCAGACATATTATATTTGGCATTGAAGAAATAATTTTTTTGTTATTCTCAGCTAGACGGATTACATAAATTATTGCAAAAGGATTATTTTCAGTTAGAGAAATTACATGATGCTTTCAGATTAGGTTCGATTTATAATTTGTCGTGTAGAATCGACCTGTCGTCATTGGACAATGATTTAAAAATTTCTTTTGGTTAGCCTTTGCAAAAATGCAAAATGTACTTTCTTTCGCTTTTCCTGTGGAATCCGGATAAATATAAAGGAACACAGTCGACGTGTTGACCTGATTTGTATTTCTTGTTATTGCATGCATAATAGTGTCCTCAGTTCGTCTCGGTTTACATTGAGCTACAGAATAGAAGCGATGGATCTTTGAAATGCGATAGGGAGAGCAGAGATGAGGGAATTTCATTTGTTGTCACAGAATGTGATGAGGTCGGATACAGAGAAGAGACGGAACGGTCTGCGATACTATTTGCCTAGTGTAAGCTGCTCCAGAGAACTGTAAATGCGTACACGAGAAAAGGAGCAAAGCAAAGCAAGGTTTGAGTTTGAGTCAAATTACCTTGAAGGGGATATTTGCCGGCGCGTGTAGACACCCTTCCATGTGTTCAACTTTTCATATAGCTCTTTTCCAGTTGCTCCTCGCCAATAATATGCAATTATTTCTGTATAGAGGATGAATGAATCGTCCTACATAACACAGGACAGAGATACCAAGTACTATAGGTAGTCTCCTATGTTAAACGTAATTTTAGTGTTATGTACATATGCAAGCATAACGAATAGCTGTTATATTATTACAACATAATTCCGAACTGTACAATATTAGTACATCCATATTTCAATTTAACCTTTCAAGAACATTCTGCCTATGGAAGTATATACGTACCTGTCATGTCGTGTCTCAGGCTCAGGTACTTTTACGTAACTTTGTAAAATACTGTTCTTTGACAATCAAAGTGCAACCTTCACTTTCTGTGTGTAGCTTGAACTTGCTATCCTTTCATGAACAATCAATTTATTGAAATTGAGAAGCCTAATAGAGAATGTGTAACGATCTTTACTTCCTTCGCTTTACTATTGTTATCTACAAATGTAAAGCACTTCTAATACAACGACTATATTATTAGATACCTAATGGGGTATACCGCATTAGGTTCACTCATTTGTTCGTATATAATGACAATAATGTTCTTGCCTGTATTAATCTTCTTTAGTATTTGTAAGATGTTTAAATAATCTACGAAATAGGAAGCCGCCTCAGGTTGCCTAACAATCTCGAGTATTCTCAAGTTTTTAAATTATATCTTTACATAAGTCCAATTTTTGTTGTTTTGCAATGCACCCCAAGATTGAAACTGATATCTTATCCTTTGTACGAAATAGAATACGAATGATGTTTTCTCTTTCTAATAGCCAATTAAAATTGAAGAATGAAGAAAACAATAATATTTCCCCTATTATTACTATAAGAATTCAAATTGCAGTGACATTGAAAAAAGCTCGTAACTAAAAAGGTTGTGAAAACGATAAGATGTTCTCGGAAGGTCTTTGTGACACACTAATCACACTTTGCTTCTAAATTGGCGAATAACAAAATTTCCTAAAATACGTGCACACTCACTTTGTTAGCCACAGTGTAAAACCTTTTTAAATTGGCTAATAAAAGCAGATTCTACAAATACATACATGCCTGTTCACCTTGAACGCGGTCTACAGGTCGCTATAAAACGAAAGTAATTTCCGGCCTTGGTAATCTTTAAGCTATGAATGTCATATTGCTTGGTAAAGTACCTAACAACCCGGGTAGAGTTTGCTAACCCAAACGCCCTTGTCCTTAAGGCTGGCGATGAGTGTTTCGGCATTGATATTTTCAGATAGAAAATTTACAAACAAAAGGTAATAATGCTATTTTCTTGACAGGCCATGTAAATTGGTAATCTTCTAAATAAAAGGTTTTGACATGAAGTTGAAAGTACCTTTACTTTTCATTTCATAACCAATTTGAAGGAAATGCGTCACAGTTACTAAGTAGTAATCTAATAAGTCCATAATATTGTTACGAACCACAATTTAGCTAGAATTTTGCATCAGGGACGAAGTTTTCTGTACTAATTTACTTGTAGAGATAATATCCTGTTTCATAAAACGCTTTTAGTTTAAACGAAAATGCTTTATTGACCCATGTCTCATTGAGCAAAGAAAAGCAAACATTGAAATAAATTGTACCGTGTATCTAGCAAAAAAGGAACGCCCACAAATTAGGATACTGTCCTACAGAGCCAAAGCTAAGGAAGGAAAAAGATAACTAGTAACTAATTCAATATTATTTGATAATAAAGAAAAATGAACTTGATAGAATTCCATGAAAAAATTCCCCGAGAATTATACTTTAAATTGGGAAAAGTGCATATCGTTTTACTATTGTGTCTTATTTATGGAAAACATGACACACATTTCTTGCGTGGATGATACTGACGTGCAAAACTAAGGAATAAGGAAATGTACTGCGAGGCGAGCGTAAAATTTCGCCTTTCCCCAACAGTGACAGACGTAAGACGTGACATGACAAGCTTTGAGTGTGTATTGAGCATTTGAGTTCTTTTAGAATGCCGACAGAACAGAGGGCTGTTAAGTCTAAATCCTGATGTAATATTTTTGATATTTGGTTTACTTTGGGTCTTAGCCTATGTAAGCCGTATTTACGTTGTGGATAAGAGAACGTATTCTAGATTACGTGCTAACTTTGCAATGAAATAATAATATAATGTACGTAACTCATAGTAAATTAAGCATATAGACCGAATATCTATTTAAAGTGGTATAGGTATGCTTAGAAGTACGAGTAAATACAAATATAACCATGAAGGCAGTCACAATTGTGTTAACCATAAGAAATACATGCTTACTGCTTGTGCTGTTATAAGTTTACAAACGCTTTTTATGCTCACTTTCAGAGATACTTCCAAAGGAGCATGGTAGTATTTACACTCTCCTATAATGTACATAAAGAGACTTTAGTTACACTTAGTAGTCGTACTTAGCGATTGTGCGTTGATATGATATTGATAGAACTTTGCTGGTGCTATTAGCAGTTAAGTGAGCTTAGTAGTCAGTACAGTATGGCTTGAGTGAGGATAAGTTTGCATGACATGGACTGAATTCACTGGATTGGTGTTTCTTTCTAGTTCAGTTTCATCAGTCGATACGCCGTACACGTGGAGTCCTTGGACTTTTACCATTGTGCCCTGCTTTCGCTAACCCTTTTTGCGGAACTCTCTTCTCGTTGCCCGTGTAGGCCAACTGGAATGGAACTTGAATCGAAACCAACGCAACGCATCATCGAAGTCGTTCTTAATTTCACCTCCTTTATGCTCTGTGCATTTACCAAGCAGGCAGGCACGAGGAGTAGAATAGATTGCCTATTTATTTAGAAGTTATGCACACATATTCCTCCTCCCACCCTCTCCCTTTTGACTTCTACAAAGTATTCTATTGCACAAATACTTTACAATTCCCGCATTCTCTTCGGCAAACTAATAAATTCAAATTGTCCTTCAAACATTCAATATCACAGCACTGCATTCTCATTTCAAAAACTTTTCTTCAATTTCCTATATCACATGAAAATTCTCTCATATATTACTTAGAAATGCAAAGTTTTAAATATCATGCCGATGTCATACTATTTTATAACAGATTTCGTACATAAAAATGACGTCTTAGCAATGTATGTCACCTTTTCATGATTATTCAGTTGTGGAAAGCTATTGTATGCGAACGAGTTGTCTGTCTATTAGTTAATTAGTTCGCTGGTTAGTGAGTATCCGAAATATCTCACGAACGCATTGAAATATTTTGACAGAACTTTCATTTGTCTTCTAGGGACCAAGTGTATTGATGTGATAGGCGTATTGTGTGACTTATGCTAAGAATGAAAAACTTAGATGGGTCCCAAACTTATATTATCTGATAAATACGACAGAGATGGGCCTTCAGAAACAGAGATGGGCACACAAACCAACTTAATGTCAAAAATTTTCTAAGTGGGAAATTCTGTGGTTTTTTATGGAGTCGCAAACTCAAATCAACCTATGGGATTGCTCTTAAATGATGAATCTGGGACAGACTGGGAATCAGAAAATGCTTCCATAATAGCAGCAAAAATCATAAATACTACCACTCAGGAAATGCTTGCAGTAATAATGATTTATAATGTGAAACAAAACTGTAATCGTGTGAACTATTTAATTGTTACTTCGAAATTTTTTGTTGTCTTATATTACTTTTAATTCATACTTTTTGTATTTCAAACTTTGTCGAATACATACGTAACTTTTTAAAACAGATTAGAGCTGCTTTGAATGCATTCGAGCTCTTTTGAATAATATCGAGCTTTTTTGAATAAATTTTGAAATTCAATCTTGTGATGTTTTCAATGTTTTCTATTTCTTTTTTCTTGCTTCCTTGCTTCATTTTGCAAATGGTTTTTGTACTGGAAACTATAAGTTTTACGTACACTGAACACTGAAAGAGTATTATGATATGAGTTCTAGTCTACACTTTACATCTGCACTCCATTTAATCAGAAGACAGCCTACTACCCGCCACAATTCATTAGCAAATGTAAAATTCCTGGAGTGCATTCTTTTGTGGCTCAATTATTTACAGGTGTTCTTGCTGTACATGTTCATGTTCATACACAATTTTAAGCCTCATTTCGTCATTTCATATGCTTCCTTTTATATAGCTACTTTGTACAGTATGTACCTTCTCACTGTTAAGTTTCTTCAAAAGTATAAAGCAATACAATCATGCGACATAAAAAGTATGTGTAATACCAGGAGTAATTGTGGATGCATGAAATAAATCCCATTTCTCCTATGTATCTTATCATTTCCATGAATGCAGCACTGACTCTTAGCTAGTTTGTATAGCTTATAACTAGCCGTAATAACCTGATTTCAAGTACACTCTTCAAAACAACTGTCTGCATGTGAATAACTAGAAGATGTGCTTACTGTTGAAAATAGTATAGGGAAATATTTAAATATCGGCACATTCATTCGTAATTATACACAAAACAATTGGCTAAAAACTCGTTAATTGCATTACAATTTAGACACAGCCATTAATTAGCTACAAAATGTACCTGAATAGGAGACAAAGGAAATCAACTCGTAAGATACAGGAAATCAAATTAGGTCTTTAATTAACAGTGACATTTCTTTACACAATATACTGAAATTGTTATTTTCCTGTTATTTAGTTCAAAAGAGCTAAAACATTGACTTTCCAACATGATTTCCTACTTACTAAAACGTTTCATTTGGCAATCCTTAGAGAGGTCTTCCGCATTTTTATTACAGATTTCCCATGGCATTGCACTACTATATCCCTAGACTGCGTACTATTAGCATGTATACACAGATACTTGGAGGAAAGCACTGCCAAAATATCAAATATCCTAAATCGAATAGTAAACATGCGGCTTTAGTATGTGCTTGTCATGAAAGCGTACAATGTTTATAGTAATAGTAATAACACAATGGGACCGAATACATATCTGCAATATACGTCAGGCAGACATTGAACCGCAGTGGTACAAGTGATATAACAGATAGTAGGCCAAGTCACACCAAACAAATCAACTAACATAATCCATAAAGTGGAAATGGGAACAGCAGTTGATCCGAAGTTCAGTAAAATTGAATCGAGCCATTTTTTTCCTGTCAAGTATTTTTGAATGTCAGCTACCAACACTTACAAAGAAGTATGTACACAATATTTGGATATGTGTCCAATCATTCATACATATAGCTGCGATGAGAATGCGGTACATTCATAACATTTCTGCACTATAGTAGACTAAGATTGCATTACACAACGAAAAGCCAAAGAAAACATCTATCGCTCTATCCAGCATCCAGTAAATGTTGCTAAATGTAAAAAAAGGAATAGTGCAAGTAGCATATTATACATGGCTGAAGGCATTTGTCTGATCCAAAATTGTAAGTATGAATGAAGACAGTTAAGTTGAGTTCATTGCAATGGAAAGATTAAGCTCTGTCTAAACCCTCACACCGCATCAGCCGCAGCCATTTATGCCATGACATGCAATGCCAAGCCAGACCAGCCGAGTCCAAAAGAAAGTGAAATGAATTGATGTTTTTGTAGAGTGTAGTTAGGCAAGGCAAGCTTTTACATTTATTAACTGCTAATGCAGCACCTATACAAAAGTATATGTACAGCGAACACATACGACATAAACGTAAGCTGCTTTCTTCTGTATAAGTCATTTCTACTGAATTATGCACAGTTTTATATATATATAACCTTAAGTAAATCTATGTACAAATATTACATGTAACTAGTTATACATAATAGATGTAAGTGAATAGAGTCAGTCTGAGCTCTGAAACAGAGAAGTAAATGTTGATACCTAGTAATCCATGTGAGAGTTCATCCTTCCTTATGCTCAGAGCTATGAGCGATTTATCTTTACGCAAGAGACATGTTAATATAATGCACATGCTCTTCATGAGTCTTTCCTTTCAGTGCTGATAACATTACTATTTACTACACTACTCACTACTATTGCTACAATATGTGGTACTACAGCATAGGCTTTGTGAATTCGAAAGTGGCCGTGAACGTGAAATACTTACTTACAAAACCCTTAAAGCAGTCCATTCTTATGTCATAATGTCTTTCCTTCCTACTACACCTACCTTCATTAATGCTTACCTATATACTCCATAAATATTAGTAGAGATGAAATTCTTACAAATATCATTATTACAAATACAGATAGTAACAGTGAATCTCCTCAAGGTGTGTACTACAACTTACAACAATTAGTGTACATCAAATAGATTCCATCTGTTTAAAGGATATACGTACAAAGTGAGGATATAGATAGAAGAAGTTACTCACAATCAGCTTCCTCCCATTACCCTCCCAACATACTAAATTCCGAAGAAAGATTTTTTGTATTGTTACACCTGTTACATAATAAGTTATTGTTAGTCTAGTCAAGAGTTTAGTGAAAGGCGAATTGTTGTAGCTCTAGTACTTATACAACCATATTAATTTATTCAATGCTTTCGTTATGTAGATTACACAAAGGGTGATCTCATAAATAAAACAGCTTGTCAGTTCTAATAGGAAAAACAATGACAGTGGTCAATTAAATCAGCCTCAGGCTTGTGTTTATAACATTATTTAAATGTATCTCATTACCACCAGTGTAGTAAGCATGTGATAGGTACTTAAAAATCGTAAAATGAAAGCTAATGCATGTAAATTAGTAATTTTGATGTTTAAAGTATGTTGACGAAAAGTTAAAGTATATTAGTTTCTGCCGGTTATTTCAGTATCATACAGAGAGCACAGTTAAAATGCTTAGAGTAAGTGTAGATCGATTGGTTGGAATATTGAATTTAATTAGTCAAACAAATGTCCTTGGGACTGAAACGCACAATATTCATTACAAAATTCCAGAGAGTAATCAAGTACGTAGACATTCTGAGAAATTATCAAAAGCTATTAGGTATCTTCGTTTTCAATTAGTCTATCCACAAATGGAAAACGGCTTAAGTCATGACTTGAGCATAACAAAACCGAAAAACAAATGAGAGGAAATTGTCCAGTTTTTCTTCTTCCAGTTGTAATCTTTTCTGGGAACCTGTTGCCAGCCATCAATTACTATTCATGTGTTATCGCTTTTACTACTGAGTATTATATCGTAAATGTATTAACTAAACTGCAATGATAAGTACTTCCTACTAAATATATGAATGAATGCAAGTACGAGCAGACCATGCGTTATGATAA
Organism: Yoshiicerus persimilis; assembly: GCA_020352615.2. Classification (NCBI taxonomy): domain Eukaryota; kingdom Metazoa; phylum Arthropoda; class Collembola; order Entomobryomorpha; family Tomoceridae; genus Yoshiicerus; species Yoshiicerus persimilis. The sequence goes on from CM036942.2 coordinate 15,830,609, forward strand.
GAATATGAATTCTGTTTATACATGCATTCTGCACTAATTAATCTCATTGACAAAGGAATAATGCACATTAATGTATTGCGCTGAGCATGTATGTTAATTACAACTGTAGATTACCTAGTAAGAATGACGCAGTTTGTAATCCTATCTTCAGGATGTTTGTTTATTGCTCTGTTAGAAAATACAGTGCTCAGTCACGCAAAATGTCATTGACAATAATAAAATTGACAAACAAAATCTTTCATAAAATGGCATATTATCAGTTGGGGTTTGTTACAACATGATTTCAGACAATACTTCGCAGTATCGCAACACGTCGCAACACAATAACTAAAACCTACTTCATACTACCGGGTTTTCATAAAATTTTTATGCTCTAATTCTGGATTAGTGCTATTTAGGTGTTAACTACCCTCTCCCTCTAGTACCTAGCACCGATAATGCAGAAGCACATTAAGGGAGTAACTATATAGCAAAATTAATATAGCAAATCGCCGTAAATCACAAAATTAATATAGTAAATCGCTCTAAATCACAAAATTGTCTTAGTTTTTAATACTTCCATATGTTTCAAATGGGTAATGATTGTTATTGACATTAAATTTAACAACTCTAATGTATTGTAATAAACCACTAAGCCAATATTTTATCTTCCTTTTCTGCACATTAAAAGTTACCAGATTACCGAACACAGTAAAACAATAAAAATTGTCTTCTTATACTTTAAAGGCTACCTAACAATTTTCTGTCTGAAGTCTACTAATGTTTTTGTACTAACTTGATTTTGGAAAACATTTTTATAACTCAAAATGGGGAAATGGCTTGCAATATTTTCCAAATTTAGTGCCTCAGGTTCATAAATTAGAAATCTAGGAAATGGAACAATGTATCTTGATATTTCAACTTATTTTTCATATTTCAACAAATATTCCTGAAATGACTTATCAGGTCTCAGGTGCGATAGATTGCAAGATGAGTAGTGCATACAAGTGTCATTGAATTGCTTTCATTTCACTTCTATCTGTACCCTTCCGTCTGCCTTGTTCGTTGTTCCACGGCACACTATTTGCTGCAAAACCGTCTAACAGTTTTAGTGATGTTGTCTTGCATCTGTATTCTGCATCTGCATCTGGAATGCATCCTTAAGAAATAGAAAGCGGATGAAGGTGGTGTGGAGAGGAACATGAATCCCAATTCCCAATCATTACCGTAAAATACTGCGCCATACTATATCCTTTGAACTAGTGTTGGCACATATCCTTACTGGTGTTTATGCCTTGTTTTTATCTCCTGCTCGATTTTACGCCTTTCTTTTTATCGTTAGTGAGGATATCAACTCAGCGCTTTTCCGCAATTGAAAAGGACATCAATATCTTGTGTACAGGATTTCTTGCATAAAAGTAATTTCACTTTAATTAAAAGCTTCATATGCTACTTTAATGCTAGCATTTTACACAAGATTGTCCTTGCCCTTATTACATTGTATCAACCAAGGTAGGTAGAATGATTTGTCTGGCTTACATTTACTATAGTCTGTAAGTCGGCAACTTAGTTCCATGTCCGTGGGCGAAGATGATGCACATGTTTATCATTTAGCTTTCACCATTGTAGGATTAACATTTCCCATTGTAAGTAGTCTTATTGCTACAGAGAAAGATAAAGGGCCTCATCATTAATTGCTTTGGGTTGCAAATTCAATTGGGGTTTGAAGTCCTCTATCTTTGTAAAGAAAGCACTCTTCATAGATAAGTAATGTTACAATGAACTTGAAATTGAAACTATTGCGCAATAGGAAGCTTCAAATTCTAAATAAGATATGTTGTGTTCAATGACTATAGCTATACAAATTATTACACGTGTTAATTATTAGGTTATACATGTTTTGGTAGTTAAGCCCATAAAAATGGGACAGATGATGTAATCGGATTATTCGTGATTTATTTATAAGTTATACATGTGTGATTCGATGTCGTTAAAAGATCAAGGCTTGTCCCAGTTTTAAAAATTGGAAATTTGGTAAACTATACTTTAAAGTATGCGAGTTATTTGTTATGATATGATATCATGTCATGCAAAATCCCACCATTTATGACAACAGACATACTTTGTGTATAAATTATAACTCTCAACATTATGTAAGAACCCAGACAAGTGATTCATTTCGTGACTGACATATTGCTTGCTGATGATATAATGCACTTGTGTATGAATGGAAACGTTGTTTACGCGCTGAAGGTCGTCAATGGAATATTGATAAGTTGTTAAGTACAATTGCTAATCTTGACTTATTATCATAACGAAATATAAAATTCGAATTCATAACAGATTTGGATAAATGTAATTGTTTGTGTATTGTAAACAAATGGAAAATGAAGTGAAACTTTGTAATTGTGGGAGTGCTTTGGCAAAGTACAATCAAACCTGTATTGTTTGTTTACACTGGAACACAGGGTTTTATCTTTTTATTCGCCAAAGTAAGCTTGGTATTTTTTAATCACAAAGATTTCATTCATCCTACAATTTACAAATGGTACCTCCCTAAACGGTAATTATCTATTTTCATAGGAAATATTATTCGCACGCGGAGATTTTACCAGTTTCTATTCAAATCACTACTGTACTCATTGTCATCAAATTAAACGTGGCTTAATTCAATGAAATTGAATCATATCATCCTGGATATAGCAATTGCTAAGTCCTTACATTTTACTATTGTGAGATGTTTTTCTGATTTTACCTTGCATATTTCGTAATTTCCTACTAAATACATTTTATTATGCATTTGTGATAATTCCAAGGGATTAGTTTTATGCATCTGCATGCACATCATGAATTGCATGAACATTTTAAATGATGACAATGAAAATGTTTGCTTACAAGTAAATTATCGTCTCGCCATATAAAAATTACTAGTAATAGTAATAGTAGGAATGCTAACCTCTCGTTGTATATATGCAACAGAGAACGTCCGAAGGTTGGTATTTAGTTTTTATTTACATTTCGATGAATAAAAGTAGTAACAGTATAGAAGAATCCAGTTCCCACTTTCCAGTATGTATCAATCTGAATGATAAAAATTAATGTACCTTGGTATTATTTGTATCTCCAACAGATAGTGGTTTACAGTACAGTGCAATGTGCAATAATATAAAAGTTAATTATTAGTTGTACAGACAGTAATTGTGTAAGCAAGTTGCAGACTTGCATGCGTTAGTGATGGCACGAGGTAGTACAAAGTCACAAATAAACAAAAAATTGTTTGACATGCAGTTATTTGCGTATTTACTCCATATTGCATAATATTATGGCTGCTGTTGCATTTAAATTTATCAGTGTAATAATTTTCAAGGATGGAAAATGGAAAAGGAAGGAACAAGGATGAATAGGTGTATTTTGAATTCACACAGAAATCGTTCATGGCTATGACCGCATGAAATGCATATGCGACCAGATACAAAAAACTATTAAAATTGAAACACCAGCCACCACCATATCGCAATTGAGACTAGAAAAGTACAGGGTAATGGTTATTTATAGTTGATATTTGGTTTTTTGAAAATGTAGCATAGTACCACCTTTAGATTTCAATTAGTTACAAGCATATTCATCAGTTTCATTCACCATTCAATCACCTTTGTTAAATTCAAAATTCAAATACTTATGCTTTAATTTTTCTCTGCAACTGCAGTACAGTGGTCCAGGTTATGTCAGGCTTTTTAAACAACATAGGATTTTCTCTTTAAAGCCGTTTCACAGACTAAGTGGATGTTTTTTACCGCGTGGACACCTTTGTTTGATCCCACAAAAAAATTTTTCGCCCTCACATTACTCTTATAAATAGTTACTCTTATAAATAGAAGGAAGAATGATTATTTGTCTTCTGTGTTCTGTGTGCCCAATTCTGTGTAGCCGAATGCTCATTGGCTCAGAGTAATAAGGGCGCATTTTTTAAAATTCTGCTTTTGACAAAGTTCAAACTGCATTGATAAAAATTGAAAGCTAGATTCATTTCTGCAAATCTTTGATTTGCTTTGCGGGCTAGATTTAAGTGAACGCTCATGGGAACTGATCGGCTTGTAGGTAATGATCTACTAATGCTTTCCAAATAATACTCATTTCCATGTATTCTGTCTGGCTTCTTTCTTTTGAGAAGACCTCAATTATCCTTTCCTATTAACTATCTTTCACTTACATTTTTATCTGGAATCTATTTTCCTCTTACTCCTATCACTTACTTCTATGGTCTCATTAGGCTCACATTATTTCAGCTTCATCAATACTTATGGCTTTATTACCTTGAGTTACTGGTATTTGAGGGGTTCAGTAGAGAAAGGGGACTAGAATCTTTCTAAACAAATATTTTATAATTCCTATATTATATTTTCTTAAATGTGCCTGCCCGAGGTAATCTTTTGGCTGAAATTTTAATGGACATTATTATTTGAGTTTGAAAAGCAAACAAATGGACCATAGTTACACATATTTAGAAAATACCACAACAAACTTTACTTAACATAACATACACTTTTTGTAACACATAAACATGACTTAGAAGCGCTCAATAACAATACATAATTTATAAATAAATACTATTCCACATCAACGATATTGTTGTCTTCATTAAGAAGGGTTTGCCAGAATGCTTGTGATGGTGGAGACAGAAATTTAAGCATGTCTTGAATATCTTTTTTAATTAGTAGGGGAATTGGCAACGGTTGGTCATAGAGTACCTCTAGAGCTTGATCAAAAATTGAGCTGTCAAAACGCACATCGTGTTCTAGCCAAATGTCCTCCCATAATTCTGACTTTGTGTAAATCTTTTTCGGCTCCGTAGCCAACAGTCTTACGCATTTAACTTGTGTCACTTTTAGAGATCTTGGACGGGGAACCATATTTTTTAACTTCATGAAGTTTAAGAAATTACCTCGTTCCATACGCTGAACAGTGAATGGTTTTTGAATCCTAGATGATTCTATCACTCTTACAAAATCATTCGGTTCATGTACTGTTGCACGTCTTAAATTCTTTTCTATAGTTGCAAACTGTCTATCACAGGGCAAAAAGCTATGCCCTGTTGTCATAAATTTTTGCCGGACTTCTGTGAAGCGCTTCTGATGAATAAGTAGCATGTACAAAACTATAAGAATAAAATTATTATTTTGGGCTACGCAGCGGTCGGAGTACATATTTAAAATTCTACTTTCTCCATTTTGTAGCACAGGAAAGTTCTCTGAGCAATACCGGTAAATGCAAGACGCAACTTCTGAAGAACCTCTGCTGGCTTCTTGCTGATGCCAAAAGCTAAATGTGTTGTCATCTGTGTCTGGCTTAGTGATTCCAAAATTATAACACGTATACTTCCTCTGATAATAGTATTCCGAATTTGGAAGTTGTGGGCACAACAAAACTCCTTGCAAATCCGAGGACAACGTAACGTATGTCGGATCAACTCGACTTACTTCAGTGTCCTGCCTTAAATGTGAATATCCGTCTTCTCCTAATACATGGTGTTCGGTCCAAGCCGTCCACAGGTCTTCCAACTCTTGCTGGGAACCTTGGTGGTTTCTAATTTTTGCTTCATAAAAGTCACACGTTGTACACGTATCTGTTCTTAAATGTCCAAATTTAAGACTCAGCTCCCGAAAAAGTGCCCTGTACGCCCACTCCATATTTTCTACTACTGGGCCTGCTTGCTCCAAGAATTCTCTAAACATTCGAGATACAGAGAGATCCCGTGGCAGATATTGTCTTGTCGGGTCTCCGTCTTTTCTACTATAGTGGCTACATGTACTTTCGTAAGATAATATGTGAGCATGCATCATATTCCAAGCATCTTCTGGCAACTTACTAAGATTTGCGTTTTTTCCCCTGTTATCTCTGAGTACAATGTCTCCTGTGGACGTTTTGCTATTTAAAATTTCTATTCGTTTTTTAGAAATTCCGAATACATTCATGAATGTCACTTTGCAAACGGGTGTTTGGTATCCTGTTTCATCTGGTAGGAAATAATGACAGCTTCTTCTTAAGTTTTCGTCTGCTGCCCCTCTGCGAATGTATCGGGCAAGTATATAATTTTGCTCGGTGTAATTAGAAGTTCCCCAGAATTGACGGAAAATTTCCATTTTTCTATTTTGGGATAAAGTGCATCCTATATTTTGACATTTCACAGAGCAGTCCTGCTTGCAAAATAGAAGTAAGGTTGTAGGGTTCAAGAAAATATAAACTACAATCTTAATTAGTCATTACAGGCTTTAGTGAAATATCTTACTGTTTCTGGCGGAGGTTGAACAGGGGGATGATCTCGTCCATCTCTACTTTGGTAAGGTTGACCAGAGTTTTTATTCAGTTTTGATTGTTCATCTTTCCAGTTGAAAAGTTGGAGCTTCCGTTTTCTTCCTCTATTGATTGTTTCTAACTTCTCTTTTGATATTTGCACAAATTCTTTACTCATTATAATATAGTAATGTTGTGGTATCACTGAAGACAGACGTGAAAGAAACTAATTTATGGTTAGAAAATAGAAATTTTGAACATGAAGCAAAGAAATTTTATGAAATGTAATTAAATTTGACCGTTGGCGGGCTGTCATTTATTTTGTCGCCAAGGATATTTTTTTGGTAAAGTTACTAGTCCCGTTTCTCGACTCAACCCCTCATTTATCGTATTTGTAATTGCACTAGTATAATGAGTTGCGATGCTTAATGCTCATCCATTTATAAAAGTGTACCTAATAATAATACATAATATACATCCAATACATAGTACATACATAATATTATGCAATATTGTAGGGGGAGGGGGAGGCTTGCTAACAAGGTTAAGACCGAAAAAAGAGCTTTGCTGGAAAGATATCAATAAAAAACTATTAATAAGGACTTCCTTTCGGAAGGTGACGAGCTAGAGGAGTTTCCGGGTTAGCATCCAGTTGGCCCGTTGGCCCTCAGTCCTTAGGTGACTCCTTCCAGTTGTAAAAGTATGGTAATGAGTACGATAAGATTATGTATATCTTTGCTACATTGTTACAAAATGTATTACAAGACCAAGGATAAATTCTTATTCTTGTGATAAATAATTACAACAATATCCCTGTTTAAACAGCATAAGTACGTACACATTATCCTGGAAAAAGCCAAGTAATGAACGTGCAAAACCACATATAAAGAGAACTTATCTAACGGACGAAATAAGTGTGATGCTGAAGGATGATACAATATACTACGAATATAATAAGCAATACCTGATCTTGTATGTGTATTCGCTTTAAGTGTAATAAAGTAAATATACTTAGTAATAATATTTTCGTACCAAGATTAGTGCAAAAATTTCCATTCTTTACGGTTATTGTTTATATGCACTTGTAACTTAAAATTGCGATGGATGGGATATAAAGCAGGTACCTAAAACAGGCATTTTTACACAAAGTAGAATTCATGAAACGTATTTTATGAACAGTGATAAACCTTAAACATGGATTTAAATTGCAACATTTCCTCAAGTGAACATCATTATCAATGTAAAACTAGTTACCCATTCTGCCTTCGCTGTACTGATTAAAGCAAAAAGGATAATCCTTAATGAAAACAATTAAACCTTTTTATGACTACTCTCAAGTTTCCGTCACGGGTGCATGGGAAACTTTCAGTATCCTTCATGTATTATTGTTAGTTCTCTATGATGGGGCTAGACAGAATATAATAAAATAATAATATCATAGGTAGGTACTTTTAATCAAAATAAAGTTGCTATTTGTCTTTTATTTTATCGGAAATAATATTTCGTTTCGTTACGTAGTTGCATCGTTAACTCTGCAATAACTTTTCTGCCTACTAAGCAGTAAAAAGTACTTTTAATGTATCGACGAGTGATAACCATCTGAAATAAAATGAGACGAAGTTAAGCAAGGGTATAGTTAACACAGAAATTTAAACTAATTATATACTATATACAGTGTGTTCCAAAAGAATGTGAAACGATGTCGGGGGCTGTAACTCCTAAACCTGAGAACCTATAGAAATGTGGTGACCATCACTCAAAAGAGAACAAAATTTCAACCAAAATTGATATTATGGTTCCCTGAAAAATTTGCATTTTTAAGGAAATATGGAGGGTCAAATAGTATCGGCATTTTCCATGTAAATCATGGAAAAAAGCTTTAGTAGTCCGTTTTCGAATTTTTTATTACCGTTGGGACATTTCTGGCGGTAGAATATGCTAAATCTAGTAGTATTCCAATAGTTCGTCATAGATTTAGGAAAAGGATCCCAAGAACATCGTCTCCGACCGAAACACTTTAAACAATGCTTTTAAAAGTGGGCACAATACGGAACTGTGGCTCATAGCAAACCCTAATCGGGTAACCCGCGCTCCGAACTAACAGAAGCTAATTTGAAAAGAATAGGTCAGTCATTTCATGAAAAATCGTAAGTTGTCCATTAGTTAGGTTCGTCTAAAACTCAATTTAAGTCATTGCTTTATTAAAAGAGGACTACGTGTAGCAAACATAAACCCTTACAGACCAACTAAATTGCAAGAGCTGAAACCTGGAGGCTATGCTAAGATAATAAAGTTTTGCAAGAAATGAAAATGCTTTTCGGGACTTGACGAAAATGTTACTAAATCTGTAGTGTTTTCGGATAAATGCTCTTTCAGTCTGAACGGTACTGTGAATGGGAGCAATCAGATCATTTGGGTTACGCATAATCCCCATGCAATAATGGTAAAGGGTCTAAAAAGTAAAGGTGTCAACGTTACTAATAAAATTCTGCCAGAAATGATAGCCACTGAAGCTTTGGCTCTTGTTGAAAAGATTTGAAAAATGTCAACAGACTGGTGGAAGGCATGTCTTTTGAATATCCCTGTGTTTTACACGCGAAAACACGCAATTTTACCGAATTTTCTCTGCCTTCTAAAGCTTTAAAAAGATTAATAAATTAAGTACTTTTTGTATCAATTTTGGTTGAAATTTTGTCCTCTTTCGAATGATGGTCCCCACATTTCTGTAGGTTCTCATGTTTAGGAGTTACAGCCCCCGACATCGTTTCATATTCTTTTGGAACACCCTGTATATGGTGCCTTGGTACGTACTTGCAGCAGTTCATAGAAACCCAATATCTGCGTATAATGTAAAATGAGATGCTGTGCTTACAATGATTTGGTTAATAGTTAGTATCCTTATTTATTGATTTGAAAACATAAAGACTAGTCATGTATCATGTATACTGCAATATTTAAAAACTATAATCACTATAATACTAATCCTTTGTGCATGCATTTATATAAAGTGTAGTGTACCAGTGTATAATCAAGTTATGAATATGAAGGTAATCACATATTAGTTCGAATATAAAACGGTTTAGGCTGATATCTGAATGTGTAACATTAATCAAAGCATTTTTGTTTGTTTTCCAGTCATATCATAACATAAGTAAAAGAAAGGTATAGACCTTTAACCTTTATCTAGTTGAAAGTAAGATTAAAACGGATAAAGGATTGTGATATCAAAGAGACGATTAAACGATAAAAACACCTTTACGCAGTTAATGAACTTACTCACGCACAACAAGTATGTAGGTACATATCAGTAAATATGCGTAAGTACCTTTATTAAATGTACTATACACTTTTGTTTACTTAGGTAGTTAGCTTTACGGTATATTTGGTTATTAGCGTTAGCTTGACATTGAGCATTGAAACTGTAATCTTGCATTTGAAACAATAAACAGACTAACAGGAGGAACAGGAGGAAGGATAGCCACACCATCATCACCAGAGCAAACCTTTGACTTAATGTGAATCATTTCGCATTGGCTTGCAACTTGGAATTATCTACCTGCTCTTGTATGCAAAAATTAAGGTCTTGACAATCACCGTCTTCTTGGTTTGGTTTGACTTCTAGGCTTATGCATACGCAACTGCGTGGAAGAAAACCTTTCCTTGTAATACACACTTGACTTATGCGAAAGTTGTAATTACGCATGGAGGATCTTCTTATAATTTTTCATTAGTACTTATAATGGTAAATCCTATTAGATGGGTAAATGTAAAATATAAGCATGTACAGTGAAGCCCAAACAACACTTCCCTTAACTAGTTAATGATTTACCCACTACATACTACATGCTACACGCTTTGTTTCTTAGCACTGCATAATAAATGTACGCATGTAATGTAATATTCATTAGACTAAAGCAGAAAATGTGTAAATAAGTAATTCATAGTAATGAACTGAAGGTAATCATTTAAATACAAGTCTTCAACCCACCACTGTAACTGTTTAGCTCAGAGCCAATTTCAGTAACAAGGTGCAACTTATTTAAAAAAAGTAAACCGTGCCTGGTGCAAAATTTGACCCTGCTTTTCCTGAAATATTCCTATTAGGTCTCTACCAAATGCCAAAGCCACGAGCCTCACTCTAGCATTGAAAATTCTCTGTTGAGAAACTTAAAATCACCTTTTGGACCTGACACTGAATTCAGATCGACTTGTTACACTGTCAGAATGTCTTCTTTGATCTTGGAATCTAGAAATCTACATGTACTGTATCTTTAGTTTTCGTGTAACACACGCAACATAGTCCCTCTAGTACTCTTTCTTACATATACTTACTTAAGCATCCTCTTATAGTAGTAGTAGTACATAAGTAAGTAAGAATTATTGCCGCCTATAACCATACTTATTATGTACTTCTACAATGTCAATGCTAATCTTATTCTGTATTTCCTAGTTTTCTATTGTTACAGTTAAATATGCAAAAATTATAGAACTAGTATATAGTATTTCATAGAATTAGATCATAAACATTCTATACGCAGGATATAAAAGTTTTGTGTTTCCTAAATACTATGAAAATATTTCATCATTTATATTATGTAGAAGACCTTAAATATGGTTTAAAGCTCAGAGTGGTCAACATTGTCAAGTCAGGAAAACAATATCAAGTTTTTTATTTATGTTTAATCTAAGTCTTTCAACCTGTCATTATCTTCCTTCTCCTAAGGAATTGCATGTTACATATAAGCGTGTCAAAAGGTTTTTGCCATTCTTCTACGTAGCGTAAAAGCTCTTATAGAAAATTAAAAACCTTTGCTGTGCGTAATCTCATGCGGTATCTACAAACTTGGTTTCCTTTCCCTTGGCCACTATCATTCTGCTTCATTGCCAAAAAGTTAAGTTGTTGTGTTAGTACCGGTACAGCTTTCATGCTCTGGTTAATCTTTGCTTTTCTACGTCAATACTCTTGCATGAGCCGCGTTCCTCAGACAGTCATGAATAGTATATCACAATTATCTAAGTTATACTCACGCATTTTTTGAGCGCTCCAACTAAAAATGCTAATTGAATGTCCACGTTCATTTAACAAACACAATTGTTTAACAATATTTTTGGTATACTGACATGGTCGTTATGTACACTTTCATAAATTAATCAAAACATGACAACTATTCGTTTAGTTTTGATTAGGCTACAGTCTCATGCTACCAAAAAATGCAACCAATAACAAATATTTTGAAAATATGAAACCTCGTGGCCTGAAGCGTGAATACACGTCATTATAACAGATCTCTACTTAAGTACAGGTTGATCAAATCTTTATCTGTAGATAAATAAATTATTTTGATATACTTAATAGAGAAAAGATTAACAAAACAGAGTAGGTAATGTACTTTTGATATTGGATCAATCTTTCCAATTCGTTGTGTATATGCTTTAATTCGAAATAAACAGAAACGACGAATTCCGGTTCAAATTCAAACTACAGTAAATTGAAAATGCAATTCAATTAGAGTACACATTTCATTTGACCTAGTAATAGAGTGTGTTGACGAAGTTGATGTTTGATTGAATCAAAGAGAGTTGAGAAAACCAGTTCATCCAGGCCAGCGCCTTCTATCTTGTCTATAAATTAGTATATAGTCAGTGAGTGCACGACCTTTTAAGCAAATAAACTATCGGTTCGATTCATTTTGCAGTTAATAGTGAATTAATTTAATCATTGTCAATAATTCAGGTAGCAAATTGACAAACGTAAGCACAATATTATTCAATAATACTTAGAGATTAATACCCATAAAGCCTAGGGAGTTGTGCTTCCAACTTCCAGTACCAAATTTTATACAGTTCGTTTAGGCAATCTACCCTTTTCGATTAACCGCGTCAAACCCACTAGATCTTACATAGGCAATCGAATGCATTCACCTGAGGAGCGGAAAAGCTACAATATCTATACATAAGCAAATGATCCTTCCCATTCGTATGTTTACACTTGCTCTGACTTACTTATTGGCCTAAAATCTGATGGCGAGTGTACACGTTATTACATTATCCAGGTAATTATTTTCTGATAGGGCTTCTGCCTTCGTACAGTTTCTGCGTGACAAGTGGAAACAAATTAGAAAATAATGAATGTGCAAGTAAACCTTAGCCTACTATCCATTGGAAAGGATCAGAAATCCCAAAATGTAGCAAACCTTAGCTGTAGGAAAATCGTGAATGTCAAGTGAGCCCATGAAAATGTAAATACTTTGGGTATCATTATCTTATTCACATCACATCAACTATAATTACCAATTTAAAGGTAAAAACAAAAGCAATGAATCTTGGTTTTGCTTCCAACTCATTTAATTTTCCATTAGCATTTACGCACATGATGACAGAGTTGATAATAAATAATATCTAATAAGCAATTACGATTAGCTATCCTGCACAAACTCTTGTAATAATATTATATAGTTTTAGTACCGATGCGATAGTCAACCTATCCCATTATAAATTGCCATCTCTGATCAAATTAAAAAATGTGGGCGATAATGCACTGGACTGCATATTTGTACTTATATAGTATATCTAAAAATCATTAGTATACCTGTATAACAAAGAAATGGTATTTACTGAATAATTTGCATATTAATTTAGAAAATTGAGCATGACTAATCCAGCGTGTGTGATGTCGCAATGAATGTTGACTGGAAGCAAACGAAGCATGTAGCGAAGTTAAAGAAAGTGTCAGCAGTTGTTTGCAACAGGTATTTATTTCATGAATTATGTTCAACTACACCTAAAACAATTTTCTTACTGTACCAACTTGTCCAAAGCACAGATGCAAGGTTTTGCATTTACACTACAACTACATTGTAGGTTTGAATAAAACAGTGCAGTCGTTTTTATCTGTATGCGTATCTCTGATAAAAAGTAAACATGGCTCTTTAGTGGCGTCTACCTCGATATGTTTACATTCGTAAAAGTTAAGCTGATTTATCAAGTTGCAAGTTGAATGCTAGCTAATTCGAAAACTGACTGCGGTTATTGTAAATAAATTGAACGTAAGTGTTTTATAGGACATAATGAATCGATAGAGAAATGAATGAGGGAATTAATGAATGAATGAAGGGCAAGAAAGTGACAGTGCAGTCGCTCTACAGCTCAGCATCTCCAAAATTTAACCGTGAAGTGTTGTATACTACAATTAATTAAAGTATCTGATTCAGTTAATCAAACGAGCTATAAATTATTGCAAGGATTTTGAATTTAGGCTACGACCATCCACAAAGGTAATGTATTTACTAGCCCTGGTGTTCAGAGTGTAGCTGGGTAGGTAATTCGTTTATGTAGTACAAACATACTTTATGTACAATAAGTTGTATTTGTAAGTGGTTTATAAGCCACATTGCAGTTACATCTAATTTGATTGCAAAGGATCAGAATAAATTAACTGTGTACAAGTGTGTGTGTCAAGCTAATGCAGTTGGGAGACACCACAAAATGTGGGCTAATTAAATCTAACAGATTTTCTGTCAATAAAGTAATTACACTCATGAGCTAACCTATCATTATATTTAGCGTGCAATGAAATTCGCTAACACCTGCATACAGGAATACAGCGTTTATTAGTCTCCTGTGGTTTTGTCTTACATTTTACACTTTTGTCATCTGTAGGCACTCTAAACATTCATATAGCGGTTTATAACTTTCTGTGTACTAATATTGAAACTCCATTTAACAATGAGACCTATAATAATGTAGAATATATTTATTATTGTAGTAAATAAATTTAACCTAGAAGATATTTATTTACTCCTCCGTAAACTGCTTTAATCTTTCGCCTGCAATCTTTTGGTTTCCATTTATCGCCCATTTATAGAAGAATGTACTATTTGGCCGGTTCTGCAATTAGATGCCTAAATATCTAACAGACAATATATGAATTCGCCCAAAACAATTTTTGGTAACCTTCTACAATTTCTGCTACAAGATAAAATTATTGAGCTACACGTGTGCAACCAGAAACTTTCAAGTTCGTTAAGTACTTATACACAACCTAACAAGAACAACTACTAAACAAACTTGGATGCATAAATATCATTATTTATTTTATTAGTTACTCAGAGTTAGATATATGATTAAAATGTAGATGATAGATAAGTTCAGAGATGGTTACAGAGAATGTATTTAATTTATCTATAGCATCATGGAAGAATAATTTCATTTGCTTACTAGGTTTGCACTGTATGATTATAAGTGTGTCTACACTTATGTGCTACGCAGATTATGTAGTACAAAATGCAGTCAGATAAGGAATAACTCTGGTTATTCTGCCTATGTGTAAAGGTGTGATTTTTTGTTGACAGCTTGTTTCGATAAAAATGCAATTGCTCAATACTCGATCTGCCTGCTGTGAATGTTGTTAAACTAAAAGTGAAATATCTTTAGGAGTGAACTAAACTTTGAAGTGTGAGAAGATATATATGTCCCTATTACGTGTAATTATGGTGAATCAGATGGCCGAGTTGCAGGAGTCTTTGCAAATAGGCTAAACCTATTGAAAAGGCAATATATCAAAGACCTAAAATGTTATAGGACAAGAAAGCAAGCTGCTGGAGAAGGCGTCTTTGAGGAATGTCTATTGACAATATTACTTTTGTTAGCTTTATTGCCCATTACACTGTACTGGGTTGTAATATTGTAATGGTTACTGAGAAATAAACTTTTACAATTCAGCACAAACTACAGAATAGGATTGAGTACCCTTATTTGTAGAAGCACTCTAGGTTGTTTACGATAATAATTCGCTGATGCTGACTTCTGTATATCCTGTAGGAGTTTGTTTTCAAGTACTAGTGTAGAGTACTATCATATAACACTTTGGCGTATAATATTTATGTAGTATACTTAATAGTTGGCACCACTGGATCATATAAATAAAAAGTGCGATTCCCTATATATAAAGCACAAAATATGACATTGATAGCAATAAAATTTATAGGAAATGCTTGTCATTTAATGATAAGTAATGTAAAGAACGACAAATTTGGAAAAATGTGTAGCATAAAACGGAATACAATATAAAATGCATTTACCTAGCCGACTTTTATTGCGACATTAAGTGGAGAAATGGACTTAAAGCAGACAGATTCTCAAGATAGTCAGATGAAAGGAATATCTCTTCTAGAGCTTTATGTGTCTACATTTGTTTGCCTAAAGATTATGCTCTATGTATACTAAACGCTTACTATAAATTCATAGTAACAAATCGTGGTATTGCTGAATGAAGGACGATAGTAATATTTACTATTGGTTTTTCTAATGAATAAGCATTGAATGACATACCACAGCACACATCAGTAAATCATGTCTGAAAATATTCATTTTAAATTTCAATCTGTAGATTACGTATACAATCATTTAAATTAACACTCACAAAGTAAATTAGCCGTAAGTACTTTCAGTGTAAGTATATGGATAAAATTTGGATCGACGAGATGTCTACAAACTTGAGATTTATGTATCTGTATTTCAAGAACCTATATAGCGGGTATTATGTGGTTTGTATAAATGTTGAAACGATGAAGAAATACGTGTAAAGAATACATAAATTGTAGTCGACTATCTGTGAATAAAAAGCATTAGTTAGGTCCCAAGCTCATTTCGTTTGTAAAATGGTAAAATCCCTTGTGGAAGAATGAAGTGAGTTACACTTGGTTGATTAAACAATACGAAGTGTTTAGTTGCGTGGAAGACTGTCTAGTGTCATTTTAGAATGTGAAGGAGAAAAGAAAGGTACAGCCATTAAATATACGTGTGCGTTATATGCATATGGTGTGTGCGTATAGGAATAGGATCCGCATCCGTAAAGATCGGTTTCTGCAACGATTCGTCGGATGATGCACCGGGCGAGTTGAGGGTTACGTTACGTATGTTACGCAACACGAGGATAATAACAGAACGCAGAAACACGCATTGATAGTGAAATCTGCCAGAGCCAGAGCGAAAGCAAGACGGGTTACTACAGTCCTTAGTGCGTTGTTGATATTTCTTGTGGAAGTGCATCGTTCTTTCGACTTTCGTTCGACTCTGTTCTGTATGTATGTCTGTCTATGTATGTATGTCGTGCTTTCAGACTTCCAGAGTGCGTATTATTGTATGACTTGCGTTATTGCGTAAGAAGGTTTAAGATATGTATGTTGGGTAACTACACTATTATTGTATTGTATTGATGTTGAGTTGGCTTGGGTGTGGGAAAAGCTCACGTCGCTTTAGCACATAGCATTCTCCGGTTATGTATGTACATAGGTACATAACATACATGCATACATAGTTAAATACACTGTTAATGTAAGATGAGAGAGTATTTGAGTGAAATCAAAAGCGTTTCCCGTGTAAAGCTCGTCTAGTCTTGTTTCCACTGGCTGTGGCTGGAACGCATTGTGCGTGTGTGTGCAAGTAAGTAGGGACAGGGATGAGGAGCGAATGTATGGTATACGTAACCTGTTCTGTATATGGATGCCTCCTGCGTGTACGTATAAATAAAGTATACGTTCTGTGGTGTGTTATATAAAAGTTGGGTTTGACTCACTTGCCTTGCCTTGGGTCGGCACTAAAACACTCCAGCCAAACGAAACGAAACCAAGTCGTCGGTCGGAGACTATAAAACTACATTGGATTGCGTTATTATATGAATGTATGTAGGAAGATATCGCATCGTTCGCAGTATTCCAGGGACATTGAACTTTCGTCGACACGTGCGGGGGAGGAAGAGTATTTCTCTTCATGGACTCTCTCCTTTTCCCTTGCTATTATGGAACTATGGAATGCCTTCCATATTCAAATTTCAAATCAACACAAATACAAACCTATCCATCTCGCTAAAATATATAATACCAACCATACTTAATTCACGAGGAATTAATATTTTAGCAATCCATCAATCTAATCTTAGTAATATATAGGTACTACTTTTAGGTCATATAAATTATAAATAGTTATTCTAATCGTTGAATACGGTAAATGATTCATGATCAACGAAAGTGTAAATTGTAGTTGCGTAATTACACCAAAATGGATTCTGTCTCTTACAGTGACTAAGGGTAAAATGCTATTTGTATGTAGAGCATTTTCCTTTACTTTACTTTTAGTTAACTTTAGTTTAGTAGTTCAGTTGAGTTTACGCATTGTTTTTCTATTGAATTACATCCTCTAGTCAGTGGTTTGGTTTGGTGTGCATGGTCTGCTTTGCTTCAGCTAAGTTAACATGAATTGCCGGTAGAATTTTAGTGCTATAGTTTTTATACGTTATGCGTAGCGTTATTACTTACTTACGCCTATGTGTGTTCGCATTTCCAGTCACAGCAATCCGTCCAAAATCCAAACTGGAGGCCAAACCAAGTTAAAGTCTATGCTCATGCCGCATTCCCCACCTCAGTAAGTATTTTAGTGTACGTGTAATAGTAGTAACCATGCACATGAATAGGATTTGTATAAGGAAGTAGGTAGCTACCAAGATATATCTGTGTCTGAACAAAACTCCGCCGTATACTTTATGTTAGTATGTACGAAGGATGCAATGCCATGCTTAAAGCCTCCGTTTTTTCACTCTTCTCTTCTCTAAGGACAACTTTGTCCAAATTGACCTTTTACACGTGGAGTTGGAGTTCTGGTTTCGTCTCTCTTCAATAATAATGTTGCATCCTAACCATTCCAGGAAACCACACAGCTTACACGTATCTCGTAGCTCAGCATTACCTTATTCTTCAGTTACCTAATACTTACTAATGTACAAAGCATTGCACAACAGTATATTAACCAAAATATTTACTACAATTCTGGTATTATATAGATGAAAGCGAACGTGCAGTCTAAAAACACAATGGATTTAAAGGAAACGAAGCCAAAATCATAAACCACAAAATCTGTGTACAATATTACAGTCAATAAATCATTAACAGAAGTATGTTATACTGCCCTGTTCATACAAATGAAGCGTAGTATCGCATTATGCAATAAATACCCGTGTATTAAGCCTTGAAATATCTACTTGGCATTTTTAATAGTAAATAAATGGTAGTAAATACATGGGAAGCGTATGAAGTGATATGGATAAGGATTTGTATGTAAGTTCCTTATCGTTAGTTATTCCTTGAAAAGATAAGTAGAATGGAAATAAAGAGGAACTGCGTGATGTGCGTAAAGTAAACTAGTAAATCTAAGGAATGGCACGGCAATGGTTATGTTCCATGTCTGAAGTAGTTAAAGAAGAGTAGTACATTGCAGTTTAGTTTAGTTCAGTAGATTGAATCGAAGTTACATACTACATTACATTAGTTGAGCCAAAGGCAAATGGAAAAGAAGTAAGACTAGGCTGTGGTGAGTGGTGTGGCTGGGTTTAATGGGAAAGGAAAGGAGAGTCAAGGCAAAAGACAACGAAACTTGGAAAACTACATCAGAAACATGTTAGTATTACAACAGTACTTACTTTAACTATTCCTATGGTACCACAACACGACCACATTCATATAGATTATATCACTCGCTTACTTACACACTTTTCTTCACAAGACTTTCCTTGTGCATGCTTGAGAGTTTGAGACGGAGAAAGATATAAATGCGTATAGCAAGGAAATGAAGCCAAGGGAGGATTTAAGTTAAGTCATGACAGGATGGAATATTATCTCTACCAGAATTTCTACTTTTTTCTCTAATCTCGAGCTGTGCATGCTGGAGGCTTCGCTTACTTTACTTACTTTGCTTGCTTATTGATATTGTTAGTTAGTGTGGCTTGACCAGAGATTTTCTTAAGCTGTCCAGTCCAGCCAGTCCATTCCAGTCCACTTGACTACTTCTTGATGGCTCTTCGTTTCTGTTGTTGTGGCGTTGGAAGTTGGAGGAGTGGACCTGACTGGACTTGACTTCACTTGCTTTACGAATAGCTTAAAGCAACAAAGATAATATTCTCCTCGTTTCGACTTTCGACTTTATTTACCACGCCGAGATTTCAGATTACTAATGGTCAAGCCAAGACAAGTCAGGATATATTTTGTTGTATGAGGATAAGCGATGCGGCAGTTTTTTATCTCACGTAATACATACTTACACCTATCTCTATAATATTCATGCGTGCATTCATGCTGGTTTCCTTTCTCAAGTCTCGTCTGCATTGTTTGGCGTATCTCGACTACTCTCTACTCCACTCCACACAGACTTGCATTGCAGTAGAGCAGTTCTCAATTATAATAGAGAAGAATGCAATGAGAATGAGAGACGAGTTTCTTTATTTCTTTTTCACCTATAGCTTCTTATGTTGTTCCTGGACAGTTAAGTTTAAGTTCAAGTTTAATCATCTCTTTTCAATTGCGTAACAAACCTAGAAAAAATCTACCTGTAATCCTATGTACAAATACTTCCTTTTCCTATAAGCTTTACCCCTCCTGTTTCTAGGTGCATATCTGCAGCTCGTTAATATTCAAATAGATAACAGATAAGGTTGTAGCCTGTATCTATCGCCCATCGTATTTCCTATTACTTTGTAATAATTGCATGTAAAATACTTTCCTTACCGAAACTAAACGTAATACATAAAATAATGCATTGCATTCACTCATTTTCTGTGCATATTCTTGTATGTGTGTTAACCTTAACAATATATGCGCCTTTGATTCAGAATCAGAAACTACTTCACCATATAGTTTGCGTGTGTAACAGAAAACAGATACCTAGCAAGGCTTTTAGGTAATTTTATTTCTATTTCCAGTATAAAGTCTCATATGGAGTCGCGGTGGAATGAAAGATGAGATTAAAGTATCCGTAGGTAATGTTAAACAGACCGGGCGGATTCAATGAACATGGTGATGGCCAGCCGGATAGAAAAAAATGACTTTTGCTCTCTTCTAAATTATATTAACCAAATAGAAGTCTACTCTATTGTAGTTAGTGTTCTTCCTGTTTTTTTCGTTGTGTAATACAACCTACAACGAATTAAAGTACCTAGTGTAGCTAAAATCGAATTATCTATAGCATAGAATTGTTTTGTGTTTAGGGAAATATTATTACATGCACCATTTACTACGTAACACTGACAATAAGTGTGAGAAAACTGAAAAGGCTACTTGCACGGATTGCATACAATAGGGACTCACGCTCATTATATCTAATATCTACATTACACAAAGTATAACATGTTCATAAAATAGTATCCAATAGCTTTTAATAGCCAAGAGCTATTATTGTTACTTAACATAGAGTTAACTTAGTTGCTTTGATTTGACTTTGACTCCCTGTGTGAGAGAAATGCTTTAATGTTGAGAGAGATTCACTCAAGTTTACTTTCATTCAAATTCTTTCGTGAAAAAAAGTCCACATGTTGTGTTATGTTGTGGTGTGGAGCATGAATAGGCGTTTTATGTATGCAAAGTAGGCATGTACTTTTAGGATTCAATGTAATATACGTAGACGTTTGTACATGGAACGCATCTTGTTTTCCTTCATGTTGTGTACTATCTTTAAAACGCGTTGATGTAGAGTATCATCAATAAGTTCAGTACTAGTACTACATTACATTTTAAGTTTTATGCATTGTCTATGCACGTAAGAGTTTACCATCCGTATACCGATAGGAATGTTAGTTATGGGTATATCTATTTGTGTTCTTCAGATTAAAAAACTCGAAAAGTTGTGGAGTAGACAACCTACGTACACGTGGATGTGGATCTGCCTGGTCTGGTGAAAGAGTGAGAGTGATTGCATTATTTTCGTTGGTTTGTATTATTACGTTTTTACCTTTAGTATTTGATGTAGTACATGTAACAAACTCTTCTCTTTCCCTTTTCCTTCTTCCTATACGAATGCACATTTTCAATTGTCAATTTTAAGGTAGGATGATGTAAGACAACGTAAGACATTTTAAGCTCTATTTTGTTAGATACTATTTATATGCGTTTTTACTATCATTTTATTGCACAGCTCATTTCATCCATCCTAAAGAAATCTTTCTACACATTCCATGATGCCATCTCTAATTTCCTTTCTGTTCTTTGTCAATCTGACGTTGTAGCTTTCGTGTATGCGCAACCTTATTCATTCTCCTTTTTTAGTATCCATTTTCATTACACCATTTCTGAAAATGTACACATATTTAATCTATCCTGTTTTTATTGCTTTTTCTATTATTGTATTTAGCCCATCAGAAATGTGAATGCAGCATAAGAGAGTTCTGGATTCATCTTCCATTCCTCCTACCACGCTGAGCCTCATTTAAAATGATATTCTACACTACACAATACCAGTTCGACCTATTCACGGAAAACGCTTTTCTCCCTGAAATAGTACACCACCTTAGAGCAGCTAATCAAATAATGCAACCACAATGCATTTTAACAGATGTACAAATCTAAATATGTAATTAAAGCAAAACAGATGTGTAACTTGAGTTTTAAATACTTTATTTTACGTAATGCGATGTCGTATATTACATCGCATGGTTCCGGGTTTGGTGAAAAGTATTCTGAAGGCTTTTGAACTTTTCAGATTCAGAGATTATACAATATCTACAATCCTAGATGTCATTTGGCAATTTGGTGTAGAGACTTTCTTTGCTAAATTAGAATACAAAGCGTTACAAAGAAAAGTGAAATCTTCAACCGATATTGAAAAGAACTGATACAGATACAACAACGTGTGTAATATGAAATGCTTAATACTGCACAATTACTGATGAATAGCGAGAAATGCAATTAGGAAAGTTAAAACAAGATAAGCTCATGGATACATAATTACCGATTCGATACTTCATGTCGAAAATAAAGTTCAACCTTTTGTGTATCGCAGATGCAGTTAAAAGGTATCTGAAGAAATGGACTATAGAGTTATTTCTGCTTGTAGTTCTTTGAAATAAACTAGCTGGAGGTTAAAAGAGTACGTTTCATTGAACTTTCAATCAAATGCCTTTGAAAAGAGAATTTCGTATAAATTGTGATAAAGTACACAGCTATAGCTATTGACGAAAGCAAACAACGTAAAATAAGAGAACTGTAATTCACTGACGTAAGCTCATCTTTGATCTTTGTGTACAATATATCTATCAACCATTGGAACGAGGTTGAATTCAACCTGTATTAATCTCTTTCACAGTTTATTGTTGATACTGTTGATTTGTAAATAGGTTAGTAGATTGCTGCAACACTTCTCGAACTCTATCTCAATCTGAAAATGTAAATTTAGTACAAAATCATTTTTCATTTTCTTTGTAAGTACACTGGGAAAAATTACCTACCCATATAATGTTTCTTCAGGGATTACAAGTATATCTCTCGTTTATCTTGCGGTATGCTTGAAATCTACCGTCATAAGGGCACCGAAATTAAAAAAAATGTTCTTTGTGAACAGAAAAATATTTAAAAACCTATGATACTCTCGTATAGCCTTTTTATTCATTTGGATGACTAAGAAATGGCATTTACTAATAAAACAGTTCAACTAAAAAGAAATAATTAATTTAAAAAATATAAATGTAGCATTTAAAAGATTGTTCGTGATTAATAGGCACATTCAGAGGCCCCTAACGGATACTCATCATCAAAAGTGAAGATTTTAGTTACAAGTGAGTCACGGAAAAAGACGGATGCATATTCTTGTCAACGAAAAGACAAAGTTAGTAGTAAAGCATTAAACGTGTATAAAAACTTATTGTTTATTCTTGTGTTCATTCATAATCTATAAATAGATCGTAGTTGGTTTTACTGATGTATTCCATGACATGTTTATCAAGCATAAGCGTTTAGTAAAATGTATTTATCGTGTATTTGACAATCTATGGTACACGTTTACATCATTTTTCACACAACAAGCATTTTTGTTTGCTTTTCAACTTGACTTCAAATAATTTAACAATTCTTATAAAGATTGTAAAAATTGTAAATACACTTTGACCAACAGATAGACAGATATTAATAAGTGGTTTGCTACTAGTGATAACAATTACAAATTTTACTATTCGATCTCTTAGAGTATAACTTGTATGATTTTATTCGTAAACATGTACGTGTTTTATGTACAGATATGCCAATAGTATATAAAAGTGTTCGTTAAGTGTAGCATGACAGAGATTAGCATAGAGTGAGTTAAATGAGACACTACCTAACAAAATCTGACACGAGGCATCACTTTGCCTTGCCACACAGAAAATAAATTCTGTCAGAAAATGAATGCAGCGAAACTAGAATCAAAGTATGCGTGTGTAGGTTGGAGGGAATGTATAGAGCAAAACAACTCAAGTCAAGTATGCTAAGTCACTAGCTATTACAGAGATTTTCTGTTTTAGTTTTATTGGATGAAGAGAAGACAGGAGCAGAGCAGGGTCAACGTCAACCTTTTCAAGTTTGATGAAAAGACTCTGCTGTTGGTCTGGTTTTCTCCATAAAGCGCTATACTGCATAATAACACAATTACCTATATCTACCTTTTATCCCACTTTATCTTCATGGTATTGGCTATTAGGTAATATAAATATGCAAAAGTCACATCAATAAACATAAAAGGAATACCTACATGCGTGATCTATTCAGAAGTATAAATTGTAGTGTACTATAACACATTACCTATCTACTTTTATATCTGTCATTGACATAATATGGTAAAAAGTAAAATACACATGACAAAATGTAGGTTTGTTTGTCATCCAACTATAGATGCACACGCACTCTTACATTCGTACAATGCAAGACAATAACAAATTCATGTTGGTAAGTAACTTCTGTGTAGAAACGTAAACGTAACATAATATTGAGAAGCAGACGGGCATAAATGTGTCCAATAAATCTTTAATTTTATCATCATCCATTTTTTCGTGAGATGTTTTTCCTTTCTCTAACCATAACAGCATTACAGTTTTACTCTTAAAGAAAACTTGACTGAATATGGCATCAGAGTAATATTATTAGAGCTTCAAGTAGGTACATAAAACGCAAATAGTATACCTATAGCTATGATGTGATTCGTTTTTCTTTTTTATGTTTGTTTGTGTCTACTGTACAAATACAAAGCATTCACAGTGCTAACATATATAAGATACTGATATAAGTTTTACTTTATTTAGTTTTGTGTTAGTATGCACTGTTTAAATATGATGAACAAGCTAGTGAGCAAAACATGACAAGTCAAGTCAGGAAATCTTGCCTTTTTCTATCTAAAGCAAATGTATAAGGTACTTGCTACATTGATACTACATACCTATGTCAAGTATATCAGATATAACTGTACGGAGACCACCTCTTTACTATTGTAGATATCACTGCTGATATGATAAATAGTTTTAGTTACGTGCCTGATACATGAAGAGACCTAGTAATGTTAGAATTATTTAAAAACGCACGGAACGTGAATGTATTTACTATAGTTATTTCCATAGGTCAAAGAGATTACTTAAATGAACTCTTGTCAGTTTCTAATGCAAGGGTAATGTGTACTGACAGAACTGAACTGCATTGACACTGACTGGCTATATAATAATGTGTAACTACTACCTAAACTGTATTGTTAGCAAAAAACGTAACACAGCATACTGTACTACACATAACATGACAAAACATACCGAAGGCTTTTATTGTTTTCAATAATCCTTCTCCTGGTTCAAAGGAAACCATAAAAACGAGACAAAGCAAGGCGAAGGGATACACGTGGAGTTCAGTTGTGCTAATGCATTGTGTATACAGTCTTCTTAATATATCTGTAAGCTGTACGCATCAAAATATACGCACTTTGCTGTGCTGTACTATTTACACAGCATATTACGAGTCTTTAAGTGCTTGTATATTCCTATTCTGGTATATAGGTACAAATGAATGTCTTTTCTACGAACTGAATCTATTGATGCGGCTTTGACTTTAGCTAATCGCAAGAAAACGCTTAAACTAAGTTAAATGTCTGGCCAATCACAATGGAGCAATAAAGAGCAATACCAAAGTTAACCAACAAGTACAAAATAAACTTCACCGTCTAGTCCGTAACACTGTGTAAATACAATGTACAAATAACATACAAATGTGCATACTAACAACTAACACCTTAACTGCTATATTATTCTCAGGCTAAAACCTAAAACCTACCTTATTCTGTACACAGCTTGCAATTGTCATACAAATTATATAGATATGCTCCACAAATATCCACCGAAGTATTGCATTGATACTTGATATTTAGGAGCAATGAACAATATACCCAAGAAAACTCCTCCACGTGTACTTGTAAGCAAATTAAGTAAGCACATGTATGTCTGTCTTCGTATAAGCAATAAATTCTCAAGAAACGTACTCAGCGTATATATTTACTCGCAGCACAGATATATCAGAGTTGACTAGTCAACTTCACTTGTCATGAACTGACTAGAGCTGTTGTTGTGTTTTTATGAATTTCGTTCTCCTCCATTTCTGTTTTTGAATGTCAAATGTGGTCCAAGACAAAACCAAAATGTAATGCAGTGCAACATAGTGTACCATATTTTCATGTTTTGCAAGTAGATCCAGCAGTACATAAACAATTGTGTTATTGTGCATAAGGCATATAAAGGAAATAAATATTATCTTTATGCTGTATAATAGGCGTTAGTTCGGTATAATTAAGAGTACTCACAAGGCAATCATCAGTAGAGTACATTCAGCATCTAGTGTGACTTATTTTGTGTGCAAGTTCCCACGTAGCTCAATCTGTGCACATGCATAAAACAAGATTAGGCGCTTTTAGTAGTTTTTGCTTCAATAGCTTTTTGTACGCTTAGGTCGAGAACTTGAGAATAAGTAATGCAAGCAAGAAACTATATTTATTGTTGTTAAATTTCCGTTCTTCCATGTGAACAATAATTGTCTTATCATTTTTATTTCTTTCCTACTTGCACTTGCTATCAATTATAATATTTACAGGCGAGAAATTAGAAGTACACGAATAATAAACTGATATTATTATTATTATTAAGCATAGTAAACAGTTGTCACCACACCACTACTGCATAGACAATAAGATAAGAAAGCAAAGCATCTAATACTGTTGTGGATACCTAAAATGAATTCACATGACTATAATTTATTTGCCTATAAGACTATGAATGGCATGAGGGTACTTGTATTATACAATTAAAATATCTTACGAAACCAGAAATAAGTTTATGCCGTGTGACCTATTAGAGAAAAAATTGGAAAAAGAAATTCGATTTTATTAATTAAAATTTGAAGCAAATCCAAAATTGAAATTAACCCATATTATTGAGATCGTGTTTGGTCCAACTGAAAGTGCCGACGCCTATTCATTAGAGAATAAAATGTAACTCTTTGTTTCAAATGAGTGTCAATGCATTCCTAATGACGGCTTTTGGGCGAGTAATGATACTAATCAATCAATACGAAAGATAAGGACAGGTTGGCGATAGAAAGACACTTTATCAATTCGACCACAGTAAGAGGACAGATCACATCCCGTAAAGATTATTTGAATTTCGAATACTTATTACGAGAACAAATAATGCATAAGAAAGAGGATCTATCATGACATAATGAGAAAAGTGTATAGTCAACCTGTCTACCAAATGATTATGTTAGAACACAAGAAAATGGTTATGGCATATAAAGATAAAGAAATGAATAAGACATAAAGGACCACAACAATGAAATTCTGATTAGTACGGATGGAGAATTAGAATGAGGCAAAAACCTAACCACTCCATGCAACATTGTTACCTTTCTGTACACAATAATATGAAACAACAGACCAGACATAACAATTGATTTGGCACCTGTTTTGTATGAACACGTCTTGTCATACCGTGGCTCTTTGACTTAAGGTTCTTTTCATTTTATTGTGTATATAGACGAATTAGTGTATCCTTTACGCATTAGAAAGGTGAATAAGCTACACAATCAAGTCAATCGATGTGATTTATAACCATAAGGACTAATTATGAGTGATTGTTTTGTTTTACCTTAAGGTACAGCACTCAAACTGTTTCATATATTATGATAATCAGATACAAATGAAACTATATTGAGATGGGCATGTAAAAACGTGCGAAAAATGAAGCAGTTAAGATTTTCTGTACATAATCTGAACAGATATCTAAAATTCATTATTTTGTAGGTAAAGTAAATACTGACTGATAAGATTCACGTTTAATTCACGCAATAGTGTTTACTACCTATACAATATTAGGTGTACCTGTGGACTATGTATCTAAAAATCTAAATATCATCATTAGCTTCATGATCAGATCACATATCTCTCTCATCGCTTTAAAATTGCCGTTCTTGCACACGCACTTTTCTTAACTAAGTCAATGGCAACAAGAAAAGAGAAATTTAGCATTTAAATCTATTTAATGGTCTAGTTTGTCTCAAAATCATATCTAAAGTTGAATTATGTTGCCTTGCTGTGGAATTTGAGAAATTAGTTATGTTAATTAGTGTACCTACTTAAGTAATTGTAGGTCGATTTGAAATCATATACATTTTGGAGTGTTACTTGACATTGATCTATTGCCGAAATTTTGATTTTGTTTGCGTGCTATCAATACATAATGTACCTGCATGTCCATACAAACTACAGATCAATGGTGAATTCTTAAGGTAAATACTTTTTATTAACTAAGAAAACTTATGGCAGTTGCAATTTCAAGTTGGCATTTATATTCATATTCTGTTTTATTTTGCTTCAGGATAACCTTTCATTCATTGCTACAAATACTGGAAGTCATTAAAAAATTAATTCAAAAGGTAAGGGTGTGTAATATTATATAGAACACATTTTCAACTGAATTATAAAAAATCCTAATCGAGAGCTCGTAAAACTTAATCCTAACTACAAAACGTATACATATACAAAAGATTCTACACTCAACAGAAATCCTGCCTTATAAAAATGAAAACAAGAAGCAATTAAAGGTAATGAAAGCAAAATCGCCAAAATTTTATGACTACTTCACTACCTAGTCTACTTACAATTAAATATGCATATTCAGGATAACAAGTACGTTGTATACATTTGCATAGTCTACATAACCTACAAACAGGATAGAGCAAATTTGAATGACATGCGTTAATAAACAAAATTCATCAAAATCAATGTAGCCCATCAATCACTTGTAATATTACTTTATTTTGTGTAAACCAAATAAGTAGGTACCTGTGAGAGTTTAGCACTCCATTGCCTGCATAAATATGCATTCTAAGTATGCGTAATGCGTTAGTGCGGTGTGTCTCTCCCATAAAGGCATTATCACATTTCCAGTAAGGAGACTTCATTAGCCTAATAATCAACACAACACAACATGCCATAAGGTTGATGGATAAGTGAAACATGGTAGAGATTGCAAGAACCACCATTGAGCAAAATGGCGATAGCAATGAAACTTGAGAAGCCAGAAGGTGTTTTCTTAAAGCATTTATTTTATATCGTGTAAATACAAATGTTCTGCGAATCACACTTCTACTTAGTAATAGGGTTAATAAGGGGTTTCAAGCAGAAAAGAAAAGAAAGAAAAGTGAAAAAGTTGAATAAGAAAAAAGTAACTTTTTCTGCTTTTCGAGTGAACGCACTGGTCATAAAAGAAAAGCCCAAAAAACCTGTAGGTGTAGTAGTAGCAATACGGAGTAGAT
This sequence comes from Yoshiicerus persimilis, assembly GCA_020352615.2. NCBI lineage: Eukaryota > Metazoa > Arthropoda > Collembola > Entomobryomorpha > Tomoceridae > Yoshiicerus > Yoshiicerus persimilis. The sequence continues at coordinate 15,859,504 of CM036942.2, forward strand.
GGGGAAACTCTTTGTTGCCTAAGGGGAGCCGACCCCTGTAAAGGCGACCCCTTAAGCAATGATTTGCGTGATTTCCGTAAGTGGGGTGCATCCCATGGGATGCCATGGGATGCCTCCCACTGCCGACCATTCAGATATTCAAAGAAAAGCATACGGATGAGGAAAAAAAGTATGTAAAATGCTGCTTTCATTTGAGCACAAGAAGTAGAGTAAGAAAAGTAGTGACGCATGCTCAGGAGAAATTTATTTGGAGTAAAATGAGAAAAAAGACAAATGAGAAGCATAAGAGAAAAAAGAGAAAAACCTTTGAAACCCCTTAATGTAATATTGAATTCCTAATGAAATGATGAATGAATTGTGCCACGTAGGCTGTCGGATCTTTTTATCTTTGTACCGCAGAGCGCCCATGTAGATTTTGTCAAAGACAGTTGATTGAATCTAATGCGAGTAGGTTAACCTGCAAAAAACGGACGACTAATGGATACACAATAATACGCACAAACCTAGACATCCAAGTGTGTGTAAATCAAAAAAATAATCTGTATCAGAATCAGATAAATAAGTCTCGAGAATATTGGTTTACATAAAATATGGAGCTGAGCAAAAAACAAGTATGTAACACACATTCTTAGGTTTGTAATTTGTGCTGTACAATTGCATTTGATTTCCGTTGACACGGTTCTTATGCACTATAATGCTTAATAAAACGTTTAACTTGGCAAATAACAGTGAATGTAATTCAATAAACGATTGCATTGTAAGTTATTCAAATCTTGTCTATTGAATGAATTTAATCAAATCAAATAGACAGGAGCACATTATCATAGTAAGTCATGCAAGAACATACGTGCTAAAATAAATCAACCGTATATACTGTGATTAGTACTGTGTGATGTGTTATGTATCGTAAACCATTTTATTCAATAATTTTGCACTAAAGGTTATATTTTACCAACAATTATATTGCTTATAAGATGCAAGGGCAAAATAATATGAATACACCCTATATTTCTGGGAGATATTCAAGAAATGTCAAAAATGGGGCGTCGTCCATTTGTTAGCTCTTTAAGTTTATGTACTGTCACAATATGTTACATTAAAAGTTGAAGAATTTCGATTGTTAATATTTTAGACAAATAAGGAGGCACACCATTGTATGTAGGTAGAGTATAGAGAGGTTGACTCCGTTGACTGCTGGATAGTATACTTCGCAAACCATTGTCACACATTAGTGAAATGTACTACGTCAACATCTTATTAAGTGTTTGACAAATTCGCATCAATTAAGAAATTAGCCTCACATGCTTATTATTAAGCACTACAGGTAATAAATACAATACAACCTATATGCAGCTACTAATTACTTGTAATGTAATGTAAATGCTTTATTGTCAGACTCATATTCAGATTCACTTACATAATTCTGGGTTCCAATAGAGGACGGAGACGGACAATATCTTTACTAGATTAGAACAATTTAAGGGGATACTCACAAGGGGATACTCACTTAGATATTGAAGAATAATTTTTATTGCATATACTTGTAGCGTTGCATAAGACAGAAAAGCAAATGATTTTATGTAATTCTAGAATGTACAAACTGATAGTTAAAGAGTTCCAATAATAATACTTACATCTTTATATTATGGCAATCTAACAAAAAAGTTGCATGAATCGCATGAACTTTATGTACATACTCTATGTACCTATTGACTTGACTTAACCATACCTGTACACATAAACAATAAACTCTTACCTTTAACTGCATAATATATACAGTAACATTTATAAAAGCAGCAATACTGAACTGAATGAAATGCATTAGCGTTCCTAAATAAACGTTCCATGCTTTCCTTGAAGTATTCCACCTAGATGGCTCGGCAGATACCATTGCACAGAATAACTACATGCTTTAAATGAATTTTATACAAATTTTCCAAAAGATATCAATTATTTGTCTTTAATTTTTGCAAATTTGTATAATACGTATAAAAACGGATTCAAAAAGTAGCATAACTATAAATGTAAGGCCTTTAAAAGCTGTATAATTACAGAGGAAACAAGAATCCGCTCGGCCATACTACAAGTTCATTGTAAGAACCAAATAAGAAAGAGTTATCAAATTGCCATACGGTAGGGTCATTGTTGACCTGAATGGAAGTCGATGATGAATGAGGCGTATGATTTCTATGAATTATGTGCCTGCCATCTGGATGTACGACCAAGTCCTTTTGGGATATCTGAGGCTTCCACTTAAATATTCAAATTAAAGTCACCGAGAAACCATCCGGGTACTATTCTAGCTCTGATTACGACATTTCTGTTATCACCTGTGTAGTAACGACGTACGGTTTGTTGAACTGAGATTTTAATCTATATCTCAATAAAGTATACCATGATTCATATTAATATTAATGATTGACCAAAGTGCCATTTTTAATAGCGCGGATGAGAAACGTTTCGGTTATTGATGCAAAGTCATTGTAATGACCTAATGACCAAAGAGAAGCGTAAAAGTGTATAAAACGGAAAGCTGAGATTGTTAAAAATGTTTAGTTAAATGATTTTTAATGCCCTATAGTAGTATATTAAAAATAGCCGAAGATCATTGATTCATTGGCTGTAATTTGTATGTAATTTTGGAAAATGATCGCAGTAAGCAGTTGAAAAGAGCACGACGGTCTGCCGGTGCACATCCATTTAATTTTATCAACCTGCATATTAATTCTAATACCGTTGTTGGCTGCCGTTGCATGCTAATACAGACATTAAAAATCACTAAAATCCCATAAACCGCAATGCAAAGTCACGATATAGCCACATAGTCTAGTCACAGTGGTATATACACTTCTCCGTCATTTCTAATATGAATGGATATGACATATACAAAATGCAATATAAATATTCAGTAATTACATAGCTACGTTTTGTATGTAACTGACGAATTAAAAAGGCAATCTTGAGGATGCAATGTCATTAATATTAAAGACAAAACACCAATTTTTTGCTGTGTACGATAAAGTCATCCTATTGCATCCTGTTTAAGCTTTCTCACACTCACACTTCCAATCATCAAATGGTGAAGTCCACCGTGCAAGTAGTTTCAAGTTGAACACAACATATTATGGAACAATTAGTACAAAGCAAATTATACTAAGTATATTGGTAATTCCAATTTTATACACTAATATTAATACATGAAAGTCAAATCTCAAATGTTAACAATCCGCTCATTACTAAAAGTATATATAATAGTAGAAATAAAACATTGAATGAAGAGATTACTATTCTTTTTCTTTTTAACGTAACAAATATCCGAATTCGGCAATTACAACCAACATGAACGAAAGTACAATATGCATCTAGTGTTCTGCAGGTATTTACAAGGCCTTAAAAAAATGCACAAATTTAATATGCTAAAATTATTTATGCAAATATTTAGTGAAATTTTAATTTATGGCATGGTAAAGTATTGTTGTCCACCACTATCTCTTCCAACATTTATGGCTTTCATTAATAAACAATAGGTGACTATTCTGAAATGGAATTTCGATCTTTATTTACAAAAGTGAGTCCTCGCATAGTTAACAATTACCATGTGGAAGGAAGGTGTTCAAAAATTGAAGTGCAATACAATTCTAAAATGGTGGTCGTCCAGGTGGTGGGGGAACTGAAAATGCAAAAATTGAATGAATTACATTGAATTGAAACATAAAATGTAATAAATATTAACAGTAAACTGATATTTTACAACATGCAGCTTACCACCACGCATCATTCCTGGAGGAGGCCCTCTCATAGCTCCTGGTGGAAGAGGTCCACCTCGACCCATCATACCTGAATAAAACATATTTTAATAAACCTTTGCTCTCAGCAAACACTTTGGCAGTTTATGTGAACAGTAGATAGTGACTAACCTGGTGGCATTCCTGGAGGAAGTCCCATTCCTGGTGGCATACCAGGTGGCATTCCTGGCCGAGGAGGCATTCCTGGTGGAGGTCCTGTTGGAGGTCCTCCTGGAGGACGTAACTGTGGAGGAGCAGCAACAGCAGGAGCTCCAGCTCTGCCTGGGGCCATCATTTGAGGACTTGGTCCTCCTACACCTATTGCAATACAAATACGACATTGAGTAATCAAAGTATTTAATTCTTCTGTTTAACGTAAAATTCATATCAATTATATGCATGATCAAGTACCTCTAACTGGACCTTGAAGACCAGGTGGAACAGGTCCGGGAGGAGCTGCAGGCATACCACGACCGGCAGCGCGACCTAATCCTGGTCCTGGAATGGCTCCTGGAATTGGCACTCTTGGCAATCCTTCATCTGGTGGGGGTGGGCCTTGATAATAGAATTTTACCGTTACATATATGATGAATAATTTGACGTTTCTTAAATGGAATAACTTATAATTCAAATCATATTGTACCTTCGACTGTGATGGATACGATCCCCTCGCCCCTAAGTAAAACAAATCCAAGGGTTCGCTTTTCTTCTCGTTCCCCTTGAGCGCCTTTTCCTTTAGCTCTAATTTTTCGAAATTCTTCACAATCTCCAAGGATCAAGTTCATGTGCTTATCAAAAGCTGTAAAGACATGTCATTTTTATTAATTTTTCATTCAAATAGTATACCGTATACAAGTGATATATATATATATATATACACTTGTATATACAAGTGATACAAGGCACAACAACATTATTATAAACAAGCTCTTTAAAGTCTCTGTCCTGTGTTACTTTTTTCAATTTTCACATAAAAGTCCACAGGTTATTAGAGATTTTCGCTAGAAAATATTGAAGTTACTAATCCATGGAAATCTTTTAACCCATGAAGAGTATAAATACAGAGGACGTTTTTCCATAAAACAAATATTATTTGGTTTGGTGACTATTCTTGGTAAAGTAAACTGTATGATTTTTAAGTTTTAGCGAGATTTAAGAAAAATAAAAATGCTATTCAAGAGCTTTTCTTTCAAACTTAAGCAGCAATGTTTTATGTATTTGTGAAGCAATAATCATTAGTAGCTTTGCCATTTAAAATAATTAAGAAATTGAATCATGCCTTTAAAGGTTCCTATAAATGTCCTAGAGTCTTGCAGCATCACCCGAATTCGGTAGTTGATGTGCTGGAGCATCTTGTTATTCTTGCTAATCGTCTGAAACAAAATACCATCATGTTAATTAACATTTCAAATTTTAAATTAGCTCATAAACATTAAAACAGTAGCTAAATTGAAGTTTTATCGTTTGTAGCACACGTCAAATCGCATACTTTGGCTTCCATCTGTTTTGCCGTTATCTTACCAAAACTCTATGCGCAGCAAATACGAATTTTTGCATCAAACACTTACAAAACAGAAACAGAAAAAAGCTTTAGTAAACTTACCATTTTGAAGAGATTAAAGTCTTCTGCACTTAACCAAAATGTTTATCGAGTAAATAAATAGTTGTAGATTAACACATTTGTCAATTAAGACGAAATCCTAGCGATTTTATGACCAAATTTTACAGAAATTGAGAAACTCTTTCCGGTTACGTAGAGTAGCCGCTAAGAAAGGCTTACAGTAATACTGAATGAGTGCGGGAATTATGGTCAAACGACAGAGTAGACTTTTCTTTCGCCGAGTTTAGTTCCCAATTGGCATGTTCTCTGTGACTTCTAGAGGTTGGGCTATTTTGTTAACTATCCTTTACAACGACTATTCATACTATTCAAATGGGACAATGATGGCAATCGTCCCATTTGAGAAATCTTGTACATTAAAAGTGTCTATCTCTGACGTTTGTTTGTGCTTCATTGAAAAAGTAGTTGAATAGAGTATTAAGATGGCTAGAAATGAATCAACCGTTGAATTAGAATAATAAGCAATTTCTTATAAGCTATAAGCAATGACTAAGTTGCTACTTCGGAGTGTTTTACTAAAAAAGTACGTACATGCTTAAGGATTGAGTTTAAATTTTACATTTCAATGAAATTTAAATCTTGCATAATTTCTTAACTAGTTTGTAATAAAATATCTGTGCCGAACAAAACTGATTTGCTTGTTCCGTGTAGGATAGTGAATTTTGAATCAACGGGATTAAATGTAAATTACAAACTCCTATAAGTTGAAGAGGTACTAGTGTACTATAATAGTTACTAGTTGTATCTTAATGCGGTGATTTACCGAAATTGTCATACCGTTTTTCTGCGTACCTACAACTAATTAAATAGGCCCTTATACTTATTCTGTGAATATGAAATTAAAAATACTGAAATGCAAATATTTTTTATTATGCTTTCATTTTCTGCATTGTAATTTCCCTGATGATTTTAAGCTTTTTTTGTATGATGCTTTTTACGCATACAACCTATGCATGTTCGATAATAGTACTATCATTGTGGCCTAAGCTAAGAGTGCCGAGTGGGAGTAAGAGTTCGAGCCCACGGCAACATAACCTCATTTATCATACATGGTTGTGATTCCGTTCTGGCTCATCTCCTATCTGAGTTATCTCCGCTGCAAAATGCAACGTAACGTATTTGTGTAAAAGTAAATTCAATGAGAATACAGAATCTTCCATCATATTCATCGGTGTACTTCCTTGAATGTCAAAGGGAAAAAACTGCATTTAGTATTTTTTATTGTATATTAATATATATAACTGCTACAAATAACCAGTTATAATCGCATGCAATACTTTGTAAGACAGCTAAGACTCCGATGGTCGAAAACGTATGTACATATGTCTGCCACACATACAGAGCGTATTAAAACTAAGCATGCCACCCGGGGTGAAAATACAGAAATGTTTTATATTTATGCAGACATTTACTGTTATTGTTATTTGGGACATAACCGCGGTCACTGTCATCATGTAATACTCAGTTGACGAAAGCTTTCTCCCTGCCACATATATATAACTGCTACAAATAACCAGTTATAATCGCATGCAATACTTTGTAAGACAGCTAAGACTCCGATGGTCGAAAACGTATGTACATATGTCTGCCACACATACAGAGCGTATTAAAACTAAGCATGCCACCCGGGGTGAAAATACAGAAATGTTTTATATTTATGCAGACATTTACTGTTATTGTTATTTGGGACATAACCGCGGTCACTGTCATCATGTAATACTCAGTTGACGAAAGCTTTCTCCCTGCCACCTAAACTTGGATCAGTATAAAATTGTGCTACTTAGTATGTTTAATGTTTTCACTGCTTTGACAGTACAAATTGAGGCAGTACATTGTTTTCTTTGAACAGTGTAAATTGCTTTGCATTGTCTACATAAGTAGAGAAGCAAAGCGTCAGAAAAGTAAGGAACCAGACAGCGGATGTACTAAAATAAGTCGTCAGTTTAATTTTACATATAATTACTAAAAGCGAAGTATTGCTAATTGTTTTAATTACATCCTTATATTTGTGTTTGAGCATATTATACCAAATGGACCAATACAATAATTGGTATCATAATTTTAGCAGATCGTTAAAACTATGATTACAAATTATAGTTTTCGTTTCTGCAAACTGTCTTACTATACTATCTAATATTTGTAGCCTTTCATAAAGTAATTCTGTAATACAGAGCCAATCATTATACAACAGAAGTAAGAGAAGAACATCGGATTGTTTGTTATGTCTTACCTAAATGCCATAACAGTGATAGTACGTATCTTAATGTTTGGAAAGTGCGTTATGTTATGTTTTTGTGTTACAAGTTACAAAGCTGTGTGTAAATTTGGTAGTATTAATGCATACATGAAAGAAAGTATAAAAATATATGAATGTCTATTTTTACTCGAGAACGATATTGCACGAGTTTCGATTCACTCACACGAACCATACTACATGGACTCACGTATTTTTATTCTAATACCATTACTTACTTGTTAGTTAGTTAGCTATTTGCATGGTATTTACTCTTAGAGATGAGAGTACTTTACATACTTCTAGACTTGACTACATTTGCATTATATTACACAACATTAGGCTGAATTGAATTAGACGGAGGATGGATTCATGCATCTTCGCTGTCGTGTCTAGGCTTTTCCGCACATTTTCTCATGTTCCTTCCTCAAAGATATTTTTGGTCGGAGTTTGTTTATAGCTTCATGAGCGTAACATCACATCACAGTTCCAGTGCTTCTATCTCAGTCACTCCTCTGGATTGGAGTATGGCCATACAGTAGTAGCACCAGCAGTTTACTGCTATAATAATGTACAAAGATGAAACTTACTTATATGTAAATAAGCATTCACACCGTAAAATTTCTAATACACACTTAGTTTCTAAGAGTTTCTCTTCGTACAACAACTGCGTCATTCAACGTAGTGTGTTTGGATAAAATTCTCCCGGTTACTATTAGGGTATTTAATTGCTTACTCTTATGCTTATGTATATTGGGAAAAGTTATAACATTTTCCTTGCCAGCATTATATCGTGTTATCTATCTATGTGTTGTTCTTGTAACGTACCTATTACGTAAATGGTTAAAAGATTCGGTATACAGCAGAGATCGCTTTCCATTACTAATATGTAGTGTGTAATACCAAACTGAATTTAAGGAATACACCTCCTCTTATCTTGCAACTTTCTAACAACTGTGTTTATGTGATCTGTCTATGCGTTCAATACTTATTGTACATTGTGCTTGTACTTATGCTGTCACATAAATTATTGCTTTACCATTCTCTAGCTATATTATTTTACAATACTACACAGTACAATACAGAAGTTACTGCTTATTAACATAAAATATTGCACATGTTTCTTACAATGTTCCAAGGTAGCATATAGGTTTGTAACTCTAAGGATAATCTTGTATGCACAATGGATAAGAGGAAAGTACAGATGCGTACAGACCCAAGAGTCATTATATTCTAGGTAAAGATCCGGGTAAAGAACTGAGCAGACTTGGCTACTGTTATGTGAATGTGAAGATGAGTGTAAAGAACAAGCATCTCATAGAAAAGCATCACACGTTCACATTACATCCCATCACTGCTTCATCATATCATATCACAAAACCGACAGACCGGTGCGGCTCTCCTTGTGTGGTGAGTTTAGTAAAGTTATTCCTTTATTCACCCAACCTGAGCCAAAATTCATATCAAATAATACTCTCTTGAGTAGTTGGCTCCTCTTGAGCAGTTATTCAATTCTCACGGCTAAAGAAAACTGACGGTATGCAAATGCCAGGAAAGCTGCAATTTGATCTGAAAGTAAAAGCAGCTAGACGCATAGTCTGTGCTAGGGTGACGTGATGTGACGGGAGCAGATACAAGTAGAGGGTTGAAATTCTTCATCACATCATTCTCAGTTACAACGATCTGTGTGATGTACTGAAACATTAGCACTGGTGTAACATAAGGCAGAACCCACTATTTACTGCTCCTCCGTGTTTTTCACTTCATTTCCATTGTATGCAGAATCAAACTGAATTCGAACGAGTTGGAAACACTTTTCATTACACTACACATCACTTAGCTCAACTCTGAACTCTACTGTGATTCATGTAAGCGTTGTTTTAGTGTTTTCTGTTATGCAGACTTGTTCTGCTTGTCTCTCTCCATTCATCAACTTTCTGTGTAATTAATGAAGTGAATCCGATCAAGTGTTCTCAGCTCTCTTCCGTAAAATGCACCTTAAGCATAACTACACTCTATACACCATTGTGCAATGTGCTTTTAATACAAAACCTACTACAAAGAAAACTAAATGGGTGACTTGAGTTCACTCAAAGTGTAATTGTAGAGCATTGTCTTCATTAATTTTCTAATTTACAATTTAACACTAACGTATACAAGTGTGACAGTTGAATTCACATTCATTCAACACTTACATACTTATTATCGCTAGAAAAATATTTATAAAACATTTCTCTGACAGCGCATTTGCAATTTACGGAGTTTACATACCTAAAGGGTATATTAATTTGTCTGTGAGTAGACATCTCTATCTCCGGCTTATTTCTTTAAGGTAATTGTATGAAAATGTGAACAGTTGGCATAGGTTGGTAAAAAGAAGCTTAACAAACATTATCTTTACGCAAGACTAATTTTTAATGACAATTAGCTGTTTTACTGTGTTTTAAGCAATTTTAATATTTAATTACTACTGGGAAAGTGAACGTGCAAGTTTAAAAAATAAGTGTTCTTAACATTTTAGTCATAAATGATGGTGAAGTTTTTATTTTCAATCGTGCCAATCAAATAACCCATCGGGAAGGCATACATTGAGGCTGATAATGTAATAGTTTATGTCGTAGAATTGTAAGACTATAATTATAAACGAATTGAGACATTGAGCACCATATACATGCACATTTACTGTAAATTCCAGTCAGTCGCTTCTGTTGAATATTCTACGTACTTAATTTTTTACACATTGGAAAAATTCGACACGTTCTTTTATATTGCGACGGTATTGGATTGAGTGTTAAGGATTGAAGATGAGCCACCATCATCAGCATCACAGTCACAGAGGGGAACGAAAGGTCGTTCCTACAACAAAAATAGATCTTGATATGGAATTGGAGGAAGAGGAAGAGGAGAGAAGTCGATGCTCTGCTTGTTTGTCAACCTGTAGACAAGTGACGACTTTTCTCTTGTCCCATGTGGGACTTATATCCCTCGTTGTTGGATACTGCATCATGGGGGCTTTCACCTTTGAAGTTAGTCGTTTTCATTTGAATATTAAGTATGCTTGTTTTCTTGAGTGAAAACGAAAGAACAGAATAATTGAAGTGGTTTCCACTTCAGATAAAGCTAAGTAAGTAATTTTATTGTTAGTAGTTTTGTGTTAAATAGGATTAGATAGTAATTTAATGTTGTTTGTACAATAGGCTCTGGAATCCTCCCATGAAATTGAGGTAATTAAATGCTACATGATCCTGTTGAAGTGAGAGTCTGCCTCCGAACTCCGAATGGCATTTCTCCCGTGCTCCTTTACGGCATGTTCACGAATTGTATTTATTGTTAGCTCCTTCTCTCTCATCTTGGTTTCTGAGCTGAGTGAGACGAGAATGGGATTTGGCTGATGATAGTGAATGATGTTTGCTTTCAACGAGATGCTCATCTTATCGCTTGTCACGCTACTAATTACTTTTGACTGCTTAAGCTTATCTTTCTTTATCCTCGGGATGAGAGGGAAACACTATGTAAGTCACAGAAAACATGTGGAGCAAACACATTATGTGACTACCTATGTCATTTCATTCTCATTCCAATGTCTCCTTATTTTGACATGAAACCGTAACGCGTTCTTAAATGTATTAGTTAGAGCTCCCTAAGCATAAATCACTCGCTCTTCTACCAGTGAGTAATACACTATCACAGATTTCCTACTTTATGCGAACATTTGCAGAATTAATGCGACTTAAAGTTCAGACAGGACAGCAGTCTAATAGACTTTTTCGTTCACACTTTAATGTTTTCTCGTTTATGACTGTATCATGACATAATGCTATTGCATAATATGCTAGAGAAATGCTGACTTTTCATATTTCAAACACACGTGCTTTTCCGTTTTACTTAGTTGTACATAAGTGAATTTTTTATTCAGACATATTAAATTGGTTAATGTGGGCAACGCCTTCACACGACTGCTTATTAGTCTTTTTGCCAATCCCATTAATCATAATTATATTACACGAAACTGATACAGTACTGATTGAAATACATGAACTAGACAAGGTTAAATATAAACAGCTTGCTAAAGGATTTTTAAACTCGGTTTCAACCTGGACTTTCCATGCATGTAACTGTGGTTGAAATTTGAAATTATTAACGGTAGTAGTGAATCATCTTCATCACTGTTTTTCTAATTTGATGCAATTTGCGTAGTTTTTTGGTAGTTTGTAGACTATTAAAAAAGTTGATAAGCGCTTACTAGTATCTTCTGTTGCTGGATCTTAAAAGGTAAAGAAGAACATGACGAAAGTCAGAGAAGCTGTTACAACGTCTCTCTGGACCATGACGAGAGATGTTGATGTGATTCAGCCTGATAAATGGATTGATGGAGCTTCAAAACGTCTTCAGGTACATTTTCTTTGAAAAAATGCATTCGATATAGCCACATAGTTTCTTTTACTACCTTCTGCGATTATACTTTTACTCTGAAATAGAAGATTACGTAGTACGTATACACACAGCGTTTACATTGCAACATACAGGCATAAAACCTTATTTGCATGGTTTTCATTTCAATTGCGTCACAGGAATTCGAATCTGAGTTACTAAAGGCAATGAAGAAAAGAGGTTGGGATGGTTCTGAAAATGAATTAGCAACTCAGTGGACATTTTCTGGAGCATTATTTTATTCAATTGTGGTATGGAATGTTTGTTTCTTCACAAATAATTAATTTTATACAGTATAGGTATATGAATTAACACTCAGGTATAAGTAGGTACTTCAGTTTGTACATAGTTTCCTAATTCATTATTTTAAATTAGTGTATTAGTAACTTTAATGAGAATATTGTTGTATATCTTACAGGTAATCACTACTATAGGTAAGTTGAAATTTTAATACTTCTTATAGTATAATATTGGCCTTAAATAGTATTTCTTAAGTCAGCACAACATACAAGCACACAGATACTTTTGCTTTGACGTTACGAAAGTTACGATCAATATGGTTATAAGAAGTATAGGTTACTGGAAGGATTTGTTAGAACATTTTTGTCAGTCAATTTTTCATACATTTCTAAAAATAGCATATTCATTAATTACAAAATAGCGAGTACTGTAATAAGTAGACTTTAGCGGTAACAGTACTCTAAGTACATTGATAAAAGAATTATATCCCAATTTTCCAAAATCCGTCCTAATTACAAACAAATAAATAATTTCAATAAATTAACTATACGTAAAGTGTAATAAATAATAAATAAAATATTCACTAAATGAAGTCTAAGGACTGGGAACTGGGAAGTGCTCCAAGTCCTAAATCTGTGAAACATGCGTACAATAGTACTATCATACACATCGATAAAAAGGAAAGAAAAGTCTGTGAGAAAGTCGAGAATAAAAGTCTTTCTTAAGTGTAAATAAACTTAGAAGTTAGAAAAGTGGGATGCTGTTGTAATTAATTATCAGCAATTCTATCAGCAAGCCTTTGTTGATCCTCCTCCGTGAGGAATGGCTGAAGGAGAAGATCTAAAGTATCGTCAACAATTCTAGAACTTCCCTTGACAATTTCGTTGAAAAGTCCTTGTCGAACAAATGCATTATTTCTTATGGGCCTTTCTCGTTCTCGTTCTCCTTCGCTTTGGGACTCAAAAGAGATTCGAGTTCCTCCAGATCTTTGGCAGCACATTCTTTGCCCACCTCCACAACTTCCTTGCCCCTGATATCAAAGTTAAATAATCTTCATTTAGATTTGTATGTTTATGTAGATATTATTATTATTGTTTGTATAGATTATATTTGTACATAAACCGATAAACCTTTTGGACTTTTTATATCTGGAAAAGTTCTAAAAATTTACGTATACTGTGCGAGGGTATACAATTACTGTTTACTATTTGCAATTTCTTAGGGGCAAAATGGTAAGTACCGTTCATAACTGCTTTCAACAACACGAATCTGTGCGTTTTAGCATCTTAGGTACCTTGGTCATTGCTCATTATGTTGTAATTTTTTTGAACTACCAATGCGTCAATTCGTACTAGAAAACAGTTCTACATTTTTTAACATTTGTTTAGATAGGTGCGATACATCACATTTTAACAGATACAGAACATATATAAAACTAATAATAAGCAGTAATTATTATTCACAGATTTCAAATAGGAATTTTTGCGAATTCTATGCAAAAGTTAGGTAAGTTTAGACAAAGAGTCCAGGACCCAGGATAACTTACGCCCTCGTCAATGAATGGAACAACACAAGTGTTGAAGCATTTGCAATTTCCGCTGCCCCCACCTCCGCCTCCGCTGCTACCTCCACCCCCACCTCCGTTTCCGCCACCTCCACTTGGTGGAAAACTTGGAGCCTTGTCCGGAAGAGTTGCGGCAGGATATCTGTTGCCACTGATTAGTCCAGCTATTATCTGTGGAAAGCTTGAAAGGGCTCCAAAAATTCCGCCTTTGATACAATGGAATTACAAAATGCATTTTAGGAACATCTTTTTAACCAGAATATAGGAGTAAAATAGAATAACATTTAATCATTGAAATATAATTTCACTATTGTACGTTGTACAGTAATCAGCATTGTGCATATTTAGATTTGTAACCGTACATCTGTTCTCAATATTATCATGTTCTAAAACTATTCAAACAATTAATACCGTGAATGTTCCCAAATTGCCATTATCCTTTATTATTTCTGACCTACCAGTATTTTATTCATTTATGCCTACAGATTTACAATTGTTGTTATCAGCAATATCTTAAAAATCGGATAGCACTTTTCGGATAGTTTTTAATGATTTTCTTTCGGGCGCTATAAAATTATTTTACTTCTGAGTTGTGATGTCCTGTGATGAATAATAGTATCTCATACATGTATAATTTTAAAAAAATGGAAATACTTCTAAAAAAATTGGACCAGTTTACAAAACAAGAAAAGACATTTCTACTGCAAAATGATTGTATATATTTAGTAAAATTATTAGTTAAATACAGAGAGGATTGTTTGCCGCATAGAGATCCTTCCCTAATTATATGTTCCTCAGTTTATGGCCAGGTTTTCACCTATTGTTCAGACTTCAAATTGACAAACAAATTAACGCTTACGATTATGTAATATTAAAGTTTGTAACACACCTCTGCAAATGTGAACTACGATTACAAAACCTGCATGCAAAGATCACGTACACATGACTAAAATGGCAATGTAACTCGCCCAAGAAATTGAAAGTGATAGTTGTACGGTTGCATGCGATTATAAAGAATTGATCGCTTTGTATGCATTTAATTGTTGACTTAGCGGGTTTAACCATCTGTAGGGACTGAATTTCCATTCCATTCTTGAAGATAAATTGGTGATACATTAGATTAGTTAAAATTCATACTGTAGTACTACTGAAGACATTATTCATGGTGTAAGAAAGTTTCAAACATGCTTTAGTGATGAATTGGTGCGTTGCTGGCTGGCCAATATTGCAATAATAATCGTAAAGCAGCCGCATTCATAAATAGATAATTAATTATAGGTAGACAATTTCACTTTAACACTACATGCATACTTACACCAGCGGAAAAGAAATATCCAATTTCCTAAGCTTGGTTCTAAGACAAACACAAATTCTGACATGCAGTACAAAACATTACTCCACAGATTGACATACAGATGCTCCCTTACACAATTACAATGCACACCATTATCCATTACTATTACAAACATAAAACTACACATATAGAGTTTATAATGGCTTACTTCCTCCTCCACCTCCTCCTCCTCCAAGTCCACCAGTAATACTTGAAATTGAGTTGGAAATGGCACTAATTGCACTTGGAATTAGCCTTGATTGCCCTTCAACACGATTGCCTAAAACATTATATGTGTTGCCCAAAACATAGCCAAAAACAGCGGTTGTGCCAGGATTTTTATTCTAATAGCGTACTATCCAATACAATATTTTTCGATTACATGAGTATTGCTCTCCAGACCTTTTGCTCCCCGGGAATTTTAGCTCCCCGCGTGGATTGCTCCCGCGTGAACTGCTCCCCGCGTTAGTTGCTCCCCTCGTGATTAGCTCCCCTCGTTATTTGCTCCTCTCGTTATTTACTCCCCGCCCCATTTGCTCTCCCCTCCGCATTCTTCTGACCTGGATTCTTCAATTATTATTACTGAGGAAAATTTAATTAAAGTCGAAAAATGGAAGGTTGGTGAAGGAAAGGAAGATGAAATTGGTCACGAAATTTATAATATGGGGAATATGGACACCATATTTTCATATTATCTTAACACGGAAGACTATCATTTATAGCAATTTGAGGAGTGGCCAAGCGAGCGGGCTTCTTCTAACAAAAGTGCTAACTGTACGTAAGTATTTATGAATTTCGTGACCAATTTCGTCTTCCTGTCCTTCACCTACCTTCCATTTTTTGACTTTAGTTAAATTTTCTTCAGTAATGATAATTGAAGAATCCAGGTCAGAAGAATGTGGAGGGGAGAGCAAATGGGGCGGGGAGTAAATAACGAGGGGAGCAAATAACGAGGGGAGCTAATCACGAGGGGAGCAACTAACGCGGGGAGCAGTTCACGCGGGAGCAATCCACGCGGGGAGCTAAAATTCCCGGGGAGCAAAAGGTCTGGGGAGCAATATTCCGGTTACCATATTTTTCAATACAAATTCAGTTTACTGTATACTTGTATAGAAATAATTCTTAGCATTCTTAAAGAGGTTGGAGTACTAGGAATAAAAACCCTGACTGCAGTGCGATCCCATTGATTGCAGTAAAGTTAAAGTAAAGAATATACTTAGGCATGGCATGCACATAAAATTGCTTAGAATGCAAATGCAACCGAAGCAAAAGTGTTTGGTGATGTGCAAATAAATTATATCATTAGAAAAGGATAACTCACTTGCTGGCGGATTAGAGGATTGACCGACAAAGAATCTATCCCTGTCACCTCTATTACCATTATTATTATTGTTAAAGCTTGAGCTTCCAAATTTAATATCACTTCCACCTCCGCTATTTGAGTTCTGATAATTTCCAGAATTTGTTTGGTCTGGAGAAATATTTCTGTTCCAAACCCATTGAGGATATGCTCCTACTGTATTTACAGCTAATAAACACAACGTAGAACTCACTAAAAGGCACTTTATCTTCATTGTGCCAAATTTGTGTATGTAAAGTCACTTAACCTACTTTCAGGTTATAGTACAGATGTAACTGAAAATGTCTTTTTTATTGTGGGACTGTCTTTTTGGCAATTTCTTTCAATTACTTTTTACTCTTATGCACATCGGACCAATGCAGATTATTGTATCAAGCTATTTCTCATGTAAAATAAATTTTGACTGTATCATGTACTTTCAAATTGGTGTTAACGCAAGCTATTTTCTTGGAAAATGAATTTCCTACACTGAAATGTTGTAAATAGGAAAGCTCAAACTTGTTTATGTTAGGGTCGAGTGAGACAATGAAATGAAACAGAGAGTGAGGTGTTTCTTGTTTTTATCTAACTGTGACTATACTATCACTAAACATAACATGAGTTCTTACCTGCAAATTATTTTTCTTTAGTGTACCAAACAAACATATTTTAATAATATATGTGGGGCATCGCTTAAAATCATTGTATCAGCAGTAGTGGTATAAAATGTGGGTAGTAAAGTAGTGTATGTAATGAATACGGTAAAGGTTAGCTTACAGGCTACGAATTAAACTAGATAAGCATAATATAAGTAATAGTCTGACATAAGGTAGTGATGATAAAAGTCGTAGAAGCGACTGACCAGACCTGTTAATCGCATAATAACATCTACATACATTGACCTATGTTCGTGTGACAATACTCACTCTTATAAATTGAAATGTCTTTACATACGTACTGTATTACTTATGCAATGAATGACTGCCTACTCGCAATTAGATTAGTTGATATTGCACACACGTATATACGTTTTGATTTCATTGTACAGTACTTGTAGTATTGTAATTGTAGTAAATGATAACGATGCTACCTTCAGTGTTTCATTCTGTAGTTTAGCAATTTATAATATAGGCATACCCCAACCATGAGCGACGTATTTCATGCAGAAGAGTTGCTAACACTGTAGTGAATAATTATAAGAGCAAATAGTTAAGCAAGCAAAAAACTATCTATTCGTCTGATGTACCGTACATAACTGACCCATACTACTACTATTAGGTATGCAAAGCTAATGAACGCTGCAAATCTGCTCACATTTTTCAGTTATATAATAGGTCAGAGGATCAATCTGCAGAGCACAAAGATGAAATATTTTAGCTTTAATAAGCTTTATAGGTACATATGTAGATGAATACAATGGAACGAGGTGAATACTTATTAAGGGAGGATTCTCAATACAGCACATAGCGACACCACACTTTTCAAAAATCCAAAAATGGAGAAGACAAAGAGAAAGTGTATAATAATATGCATTAAATAATGGTATTAGTAGGTATGGAAAAACTGTAGTAAGGGAGGATAACCTTCGAAATATCCGTTAATTTTGCATTTTCTATATGCTATTGTTTGTTACGTGTGTAATAACTCACTACCTACAGGCAAGGATAATCATTTACTTTGTACCTAGCTAGCTAGTCGTATTATATAATACTTTAGGCCAGTACACATGAGTATGCAATAAACAATTTTGTTCCCACGTTTTTGCCTTAATTGTTACTTCTATCAGTATAGACATGAACTCCTAAAGACCTTACATTAAAAGTGGCTATAAGGAAAGCTTATTATGGCACTCGTTTGAGTCGTAAAGGTATTTATGTGAAATGAAAATCCAAGTGTCAAATGAAAAAGGAGTGAACAGTTGTCTATAGGTAGGTTAAGTTTAATCTACATTAGGAGCGCCATTGCATTGTTCATGTGCATCACAATTGATTAAGTAAATGTAATGTGAAAATATGGTTATCTGTAGTAAACTCTAAATTAATTTCAATGCAAACATAAATCATACCAATCCTTGAAAAAAGTCTAATGTGTACTTATTACACTTATATACATAGAATACCTATGCATTTTGCTGTATAGTACAATGCTTAAACTTTGTTGTGCAAATTAATGTGCCCCTACTACTATCTAGACTATCTACCGAAATTATGTATTCAATAAAAGTATTAAATTACACAGCATTTGTCAAGGTGTAATGTTAATTTTTTCCTATGTCATTGCCTGATCTTAATAAATAGGATATGGACACATTTCGCCAAAAACGGTGTGGGGCAAAGTTGTGACAATTTTTTATGCAATTTTGGGTAAGTAAAAGTGAAATAAGATTATAATTACTTCAATGTAATAGAGTCTGACCGAGGTGTGATACAATTTAATTTCCGTCTTTAGGTATTCCATTAATGCTATTGTGCTTGTCGCACATTGGGGATTTCATGGCTAATGCCTTCCGGTTTTTGTATTGGAAGGTAAGTGACAATCATTCTACATAACAGAATAGGAAGAGATTTGATAATTTTTGTGTTGCACAATCCGAAAATCCTTGCCGCCTTGCCAATTAACTTTGTTGCATTTAAAATGAAACCTGACACTGACAATATGATGATCCTGATGAATGCCTATGTGTACTTCAGCAGTGATAAAAAGGCCATATGTGGGTGACATGGACGCGATGCGGCACACAAATTAACATAGGACAATAATATTTAATTATTGTTTAACCTAGTGTTAACATTAGCAGAAATTTAAAATGAAAATAACACCTATTTATGTTGCATAAGTTGCCTACGATTGACCCTCGTTGCCTCCAAATAAGATATTCATGAGTGCATAATTCAGAAAACCTGTTATTCCCACATGCATCTCTACTTTGTCAGAAATTCGAACATCTAGCAATATATTACAACTCACCCGATTGCACTAATAACAGTAAGTGTGCAAAGGTAATCCTACTTAAAGATAAATGATAACTAGATATTTTTTGAGCTTCCTATATTTAAACATATAATTAAGATTATGAATATAAGTTACAATTTTGGCATTGTTACTTATTGGTTTGATCTGCAATCTATTCATGTAATGAACATTGAAGAGTGAGTATACTTAGTAAACAAGAAGCGGAAGTTAACATTGAGCATTTACTCAATGAAGCGTTGTGCTAAGGCCGAATTAATGCATTGAATTCTTTCATTTGGGAAGAGTCTAAGTTTCATGGCTGAATAGAGACA
Source organism: Yoshiicerus persimilis (assembly GCA_020352615.2). NCBI lineage: Eukaryota > Metazoa > Arthropoda > Collembola > Entomobryomorpha > Tomoceridae > Yoshiicerus > Yoshiicerus persimilis. The sequence goes on from CM036942.2 coordinate 15,879,334, forward strand.
TGTGCTGCAGAGTAAAACTGTACCTTCTTATGCATTTAAACATTAAACGAAATGTTTATTTGAACATTTTTATTTTATCTACATATGAAGATTATTAGGAAACTTAAATCTTAAATTGCAAGAAGAAACATGAATTTTAATGAGACTGAAATTACTTTTTTAGACTGAGCATTTAAAATTACGACTTCTACGATAAACTCAAGCACAACGTACTTAATTTTATTAATAGATTAACCTGAATTTACGAAGGTGCTTTTAGGATGTTTCTGTATATTTTTTCTTGTAAGCTGAAACAATATTTATCTTTCCTGTTCTTACTGACTTCCTATTAGTGTATATTAGTGTTTGTATAGTGTCTATTATATTGGTAGTCTTCCAGCAATGAATTACGAAAAGACAATATATATACTTATATTAAGGTTCTAATATTTTAGGTTTGCTGTTTTATGTGTACTCGAAGACCAAAACCAATGAGACGACATCCAGGAACTTTTCGAAGAGGTAGAAGTCTCAGATCCTCTTCCACTACGAAGCACACTGGGTTAGTCTCATGTTCCTTACTTTACGATCGTGGGAGGATTACTGGAGTAGATAGGCACAGGCAGAGCAAATGCTACTTACAAAAGTACACAGTGTGAATATCTGGAGTCCATTCCATGGACAATCTGGAAAACGGAATGTAGGTAGTTGCTTATCATGGAATAGTTGGTATTTATGTTTACAAACAGAATGAGAGTAGCGATAAAATAGTTATCAAGGTGAAGAGCAGGTCTGGAACTATGGAATTGGAAATATTATTGAGGTTCATGGAAGAAATTGTTCCACAATGGAATGTCTAGGGACAAATGTGAGATAAAGCCTAAATAAACCGCATGGAGTGTGCCACAAAGTGAAGTTCTAGGTCAGCACTCACGAAAAAACTTGATTTCATTGACATTGCCACCACATCAATGCTAAATGTTCAGATAAAGTTCTATGTTACGGTCGAAATATGATTTTGATATGGACTCTGCCAATTTGTTTAACGCAGGAGCTCACGGGGAATGAAAAGGTCCAATATTAGGAGGTCGGCTCGAATATCTCAACGCAGTGCTGACTCAGCATTCTCAGACCCATCCACATTCTCCATAGCTGATACTCCAGTGAGGTAAGGCAGGTACAAACTCTGCTGATAATGGATTTCCAGGGTGATTTCCTACTAGATTGGGGTCATTTACTTGCAATAAGGACAGAGTTAACTTAAGCTCTTCATATATGACCATCAATGCATAAATGAAGAGCAACGCAATCCCGGAAATCAAATTCAGGGATTCTCAAAGCCGCAGTAGGACGAACTTTATCTTTAATTGTACTTATACACGAACCACTTGCTTTTCGTATCTCCCCTTCTCACAATTAATGTACATACTCAGCTTTTGCCTTGTAAATTGCCGGTACATATGGTTTTCATGGGAGCTCTATATTATTACACTTGATATCGATACACTTGTAATGAGTTATGAAGTACTATGTTGTGTGGTTTCCGTAAATACTCTACATAATCTCTATCCATGTGCACATAAAAATACTGGGAATGCAGAAGCGTATTTATTACGACTGTAGCACACTGTACTGCTAATTCATAAATTGCCTTTTAATTTGAATACAAAAACATCAAACACATTAAGATATGGGGAGGTAGAGGTACATATCTGTAAGCTATACTGCGACGTGTATTCTTGCCTTTAAGTTTGTATGTAAACATTTAAAGGGAAATCAAAGAGGACAGATTTAATGATAGATTACATAATGATGTAGGAGAGTCCATTCTGATGATGACTTACGAACGATAGCAGCACCGCTAGCTTCGACTTTGCCCAGACTGTCCCCACCACACTTACGACCGTACAGCCATCCTCGATATAATACTTTTCATGCTCACCACCATCAGGTACATACAACTTTTTAATATTGATTTCGATTTGGATTCTTCTGGCAATGAGCTGTTTACACTTTATATGCATTTATACAATGTATCCATGTGCTACTGAAAAGTTCTAATTGTAAGTTCTAGTTAAGCATGTCTAACTGTAACTATTACTACTTCGTGTACACCTACCTGCGCAAAAGTTTTTCGGAAAGTCTAATCATAAATGGATGCAGGCATTATGCAAAGCAGGTCTGAAATTATTAAAACCAGTCAGTAGTACACAAAGTTAAGTCTGCAATGATTCCTTCTGCGCAACTATTTAAATAATGCACTAAATAGTAAGCACATATTCCCTCACTATTAAATAACTTTTAAATTCAAGTAATACCATAATGTGCTAATGTTATGCACAGTGTTATGTACAATAATTAAAACCTAATTCAATTAGCCTATTTTACCTTTTTATATCATCTTCTAACAAATACACTTCATTTAGAAACTGCAAGTAGTTAAAAAAAATAAAACTATGCAATAAAGGATCATCAATGCACAAATATGACCATGTAATTCTAAAGTAAAGCTGAATATGCGTTGGATGGTTACCACCACCATAAACGTTATACTATGTACTCTTCATACTCGCTGTGTATTCTAAATAAAGAAATAACTTCCCCACAACTTGCAAATATGAAGAATATTAAATATTCTCACTTTTGATACTCATTTTTATCAAATTTTTAGAGATCCTCTCGTTCGGCAGAACCAGCCTCAGCTCAAAGTCCACGCAATTTACCAGTGCTATGTAACAAATATGCTGAAGATGTAATAGCAGACGAATCTGATATTCGCAGAGACATTTCCTTCTCCACAAGGTCAAATCGAATAAAACCACCTTCGGAAAGATTTGTAAGTTTCTACAATTTATTAATAACATTATAAAATACGTATTATGTACGTAGTATATGAATAGTGGTAATAAGGTATGACAATGACATGGCTTGAACTTGGGCTTAATTACTTCTCTCCCTAAGAAAGGATTTAACAAAGGCACCCTTATAACCTGAACAATGGTAATAAAAAGTAGGATTGATAATATTAATATCTTAAAAGTGAAACACTTCATCCATAAGATATTAAAGAGACAGTCAAAGTCAAAAGATTACTTTTGCTTTTCGTCTTTCATGGTGAAGTTAAGGTTTTCGATACAGAAATCTGACTTTGACAAAGAGATGCATCCCAATTGTGTATACAGATCAGTTTCAGACACTTCGGTAATTTCTTCAAGGTAGGCACTTCCACTTTTCATGCGCTCTCTAACTAAGAATAAAACTACAAAGCAGACCTGAAATATGGATTACATTCAGGTAAAAAAAATTCCAGTAAACTTTATGAACATGAAGTATTTAGTAAATACGAAAAAGAGCTGCAATTACCAAAAATAGTTGTCCGGCGATGATGAAATGAGTTCCTTGTCTAAAGCCAACTAAATCCAATAGTACTCCACCTAAACGGCAAAATACATTAACCTATATATTATAGTTAATTATATTCACTCCTTTTCTGTACATTATACATTATCGTCTTCGCCTTTTAGTTAACGATGTCAATTTAAATGCCAAATATTTCTCATCTTGACTATTACTGTTTGTTCTTAAAAATCAGGCGAACTTATTAATCGGTCGCAAATAGAACTCTCATAATTTCTGACTAATCTGCCAGGTATTAGCTGCTTTTATTTAGCTCACATATCAAAAGTTATATTTTTGTGGTAGCATGTAAAAAGATTGGCCAGGAGGTACCTGCAACTGGTCCAATAAAGAATCCAAGAGCTGCCATTGAGTTCCACAGGCCTGAAACATATCCGTAGGTAGAAAGTTCATCCGGGTAGCCATTCTCTCTAAAAAAATAGCACCTATAATGCATGTAGATTTAAAAAATGCAACGAAAGCAATGATTTTCATCTCTTACATAGAATCCTCGAGCATTTGTAAATAAGCAGACACTAATGTTGCTCCGAGTCCTAATCCAAAAAGTATGAGTCCGAAACAAGTCAACTCTATACTCCTACATAATAGTGCACACAAGCTTTACTAATGACATTATATTATTATAACATTCTTGAGTGTTCTTTATTGATACTAATTATGCAATATACACTTACGAGTCATACGGGATAAAGGAAGATGGGCCAACAGTCAAAAAACCAAAAATCGTAAACATTGCTCCTGCAAGGGTAATATATTTCTTCTGTTCTATCTTGTCACAAATTCTTCCCCAAATTGGTGCTGACAAGGCGTACACACCTCCATTTAAAATGAAAACGCAGCCAGCTACGGCTGCACTCTCAATTCCAAACTAGAGTTTTATAATGATAAAAGCAAATGAATTTCAAACTTTTAGAATTTGAACAATTAAAGTAAAAATATCTGTGTTTACTGTGGGGATTTAGACCGACCTGTTTAAGGTGACTTTGTAATGTGTCCGCTAGAAAACCAACTCCTGCTGTTGTAGATACGAGACTGTAAGCTATAATGGCAACAGCAGGTATTTTGAGAATTCTGAAAATTGCGAATCCACCTGAAGTTGGTCTCACTTCAGAAACGTCACTAATTTTGTCATTAGATTTTTCTACTTTATCTGCACTTGGAACAGCATAAAACGTAGCTACGGCGCAAATAAGCAGAGTGCAGCCCAGAAGTGCGAAAGGAAATGTATACCCTCCAATCTAAAAGATTTGTCACAATACACTAAGCACCAATGTAAAGCGGATTGAATTTTTCAGAAAATGGAATTCTAATCGCTTAAAGAAATTCTAAACAACAATGTTGGTCTGTATTACATCGTACAGCAAACCACCGACAAGAGGGCCCACTATCATTCCTAATCCATAAAATGTCTCCATTGTTGCCTGTATTAGCAAAATTAGTTTAGCTTACATGTACACAATGTGCAATATAACTATTTTCTAATTTGGCTTACAAAGGTTGTTGCTACCGAATCTGGAAATTCAACAGCAATTATTGTAAACGATGCTAAAACAAAGAGTAAAACAAAAGATGGTTTATAATGATTCCGAAATAGCTGCAATAAAAGTAAGTAATTGGATGAAGTTGTCTGCACTTCAGTATCAGTTTTCGTAGCTAAATGATGAAACTGAGTTCAACTCTGTTACCTGTGACAAAAGCAGCCTCACCAATTGCTTCAATGGCTCTTACAAATACAGAGGCCATAATAAACCAATTACTATTATCTATGTGATTCAGAAAACTACAAAGTACAAATTATCATTAGAATATTAACACTGAATTTAATGACCTGCAGTGCAAAAAACGACAAAGATTGCTTACCCAAAGACTATACAACTGATACCAGTGGTCAGAATTCCGTAGTTGTAAAAGTATTTAGGAGATCCATTTTGCATCTGTAAATTAAAAGCCTTCATAACTGAAGTATACTTATCTTTTGGGCACACAATATAGGTAATTTTCTTTCATATCATTACATGCATTTATAAAGGGGTAAAAAATCGGGTATCATGCATGTGTACTAAATAATTATGCCTGTATTCAATAGCAAATAACATCATGCATACATTTAAAATGAAAGAATTTAGAATATTATATAATATTATAATGTTTATTATGTATTTTCACTTACTAATGTCCCGAAAATTGGAGACATTACGAAAACAATGAGTTCGAAAACTCCAAAAACACAACCATGTTGCCACGCTTTAGATCCTTTGTCTTCAGCCTGAAACATATTAGGTATCTAATATTATTCTTATCCATTAATGTTTATGAGTTTATATACCTATCTATTGGTGAATGTTGAGCTTGCAAAAAAAAACTATTAGAATATGAAAATTTCAATTGTGAAATCAAAAAATGGTTTTTCATGCCCACTGCTCATCGGTTAGAGTTAGTCTTCATTTTTGTTACTGAAAGCCTTAAATATATGTAAAATAGCCTTCCTTCCTTTAGATTGTAGTCGGAATTGGGATAAAATTAAGCCTGGTGGTCTCATACTGCCCATTATTACCAGTCCCAAATGAGATAGCAATCATATAATATGGGGTTGTCCGTAACTTTTAGTTTTTCCAGAGATGCCTTTTTTATTTTAAAAGCGAAACAACTTTTGAGCTATTAACTGGCGGGTGCCTTCTAAAAGCTCAAAACTAGTTTGCAAAACTAGCACTAATATGTATTTTGTATGGTCAGTCATAGATTTACCACTTTTGGATAGAATAGTGCTTGCAAAGAGTACTCACTCGCAGCAAAAAATTCTACAAATATGAAGACGGTCACAATTAACTTTTGTCGGCTTGTCCATCCTTTTGTTTTATTCAGAAAATATTTTCTTAGCACAGAATATTTAGTTTTTTCACGTTTTTGCACTGAAACTGATTTTCCTTTTTGGGATCCCGTTTCAATTGTATTCAAATCCCCAATTTGACTATATTGCTGCTCTTTAGCTATCACTGCTAAGGTACCGTTTTTGCCACCGTTGTGATGACCCATTACTGCTTTGGGTTTTAAATCTTCATGCAAAATAGAACTCATATTCAGAACTATTATTGCCGACTTATTTCCTGTAGTCACTTTTATGCTCAGGTTTCTTGCAACATGTATTCAACAATACTTCAATATTTGTTATCAGCAAAGGTCACGTGTCGTGTAAGGATATTGCAATAATTCATGCGAATACTGATTATTCATGCGAATACTTATATTATTGCAACACAAATTGTATAAGATACAATTCAATAAACGTTAAATATGAAAATTAATGCGAAAAACAAGTACAAAAGAAAAATAGTTGACTTAAGCACCTAAGCCTGACTGTAGTAGTTCCCAGACAAATTTCCAAGATAATTCAGAAGCACGGTTTACCTATAGACTTCTCTTTAGTTTACTTTATTAAGTTGTTATTTTAACCTGAGAATTAGTGAGAACAACTTATGAAGATCCTAACCTTGACTGAATGATTTTCTGATATCTTATCCCATTATTATCCTAAGCAAATAAACATTTGCTGCCAATTTATGTGAGTGATAAATAAAGGAGAAGTGTCTTCTCGTGAAACATGTCTTCTTATTAAAGGGCAGGTTTTTTGAAGAATGACAATAAAATATCCTGTAGAGGAAAATTTCTTCGAATTAAAATGGGCTAATATTTTTGTTTGTGTGCGTTGGGCCCAGTGGAGGTATGCTGTAATCTGTAATTAATAAGTAAACGGATACTTAACCGTATTGTGCGGCTAATTGGGTTGGGGCATAGGAAAGGGTACCTCGAAAAAATACAAAAATTTTTTTTTCGCATTTTCACCGATTATGACCTCAGGATTTTTTTTGCCCCTGTACATTTTTTTTGAAAGTTGTTCAAAATTTTTTAAAGTCCCAATTTCGTTTTACAAATGTCATCATTTTTCAAAGTTCTTAAATGACTTCGGCCACAGCGCTTACATTACAATAATGACTGCTAGCATTCGCTAATTTTATACATTTTTTATTGTAATGCGGTATTATGACTATGTAAATCTATATTAGCAGGCTACGTGCTACTATTATTCACTAATTTTATATCGTTTACATTGCAACATGCAATCACATTAAAAATTACTGTTTTCCGGAAAGTGTAGAGGAAGATTTATTTTATTCGAAGACTCAAAATTAAGGCACATTTTTGAAAGCGAAGATCCAAGCTCCCCTTAGGAATTTTTTATTTAGTAGAAGACAATTTCCTTTAATTATATTCCATACTACAATTAAGCCATAAACATTGAGATTTTCCATCGTCAACATCATTATCATCTAAATAAATACGTAAACGTAATATACAGGTCTTTTCAATTTTTTCAAAGTAAACCCCACAAAAAAGACTCTTGTTTTCGTTTCATAGTAAATAGTAAATGGCTACTGGCATATTTATTGTGCTGTATACGTATATATACATCATATATTTGGTAAGTTTACTATTATTTTCAACATCTCCGTGCACGGCACAGTATCCTTTTAAAGTCGAAAGGTTGAGGAACCCAAGATTTATAAAAACATTAAAAGCTTATCAATCTCCGCTCTTCCAATTGTTTTTGTGGCCAGGTAGCAGAATGTCAGTTCCCTTGCATTACATTGCACTAAGCGTACTAATTTAAACAAGTATAACAAGAATAATCGGGATCTTTTAACTTGATCCTACTCTGGAATTCCCCTTCTCTTTCCACTCCGAATGATGCGCACGCTAGCTACTCAATATTCATCAAGGGTTTTCACCGTTTTCACGCTATAAAGATGTGTAAATTCCCTCCTGTAAAGTAATGTAGTCCCAACTATGGATCGTTTTGGGTGGTACAACTCTGCAGAATAGTTGGGACTACAATACTTATCAACATGCATTTTGTAGTTAGGTATGTTGTTTGCAAAACGTTCGCTTGTTATAGAGATAAATTGCTTATGTAAAATTTTTATATCGTAAAGATTTCTCCTGTGTGAATGAGAATACTATCACGTCAATTTGAAGAACACAATATATCCCGTATTCTTTAATAACATAATTTTGTTAATAAGTTACATTGGAATCTCAGTTTTCATGATCATATCTATACGTATTCTTTTAAACTCCTGAAAAAACTCGAAAAAATTTAAATTTCAATATTTTTTCACTAAAATTCGGACTTCCCCCTATGCTAACTTAAATGAGATAATAGGAAGTTTTTCGTCAGATTAGTCAGCTTGCAATTAGAAAAATGCAATATCATTCTCACTACGCTGACAGCTATAAGTTACGGAGAGAATGACCACAAATGAGAAACGATTAAAAATGCATCCTACACCTCGTCCAGAACCGACGATAGACTCCTATTTTGGAAATCGGTTTCCATTTTCAATTATTAGTGCCACTCAATTCAATGCATATTGAAGTTCAAGATTTCCACGATAGCCATTTAGGGGTCACAAATAGATATCTTCGGTTCTGAACGAGGTGAAATCGGATGCAATTTACGGATGCGGAAGATTCGGAAATTGCAGAACTATATACCTATAAGCATGAAGGACGAAGAGAAAGATACACAGATTAGATTTAAATGGAATTATTTTTTAATCCCGTCATTGTGTCTCTGGGTCATAATTATTTTTCTTTATAAGTGCAGCTAAAAAGCTTATTTTCTTCCTTCGTGAAATTAGCTTACATTTTTGAATGAAAAACGAAAAGATCAATTAAACCCCATAGGTATAAGACGTTTTTGACTTTTGACAACAGCATTAGAATATAAGATTTATATCGAGGACCTCAAATACTCAATACTCCTTCTCCCGAGATTTCTTCCAATAGCAAAACGTGGCCATTTTATACATGCCGAAATTCGAGTTTTACTCTAAAAAATAGTTTTACTTTCATCCTAGTTATACAATTTTTGGTAACCTTGAATATTAAATAAAAAGCATTTTATTTACAGCAGTTTTTTGAAGACTATTGGGATGAAGATGTGGATGAGTATGTTTATGGTGTTGAAGAGGAGCCGAAAAAGAACGTACCAATACTTCTTTGTCTTCTCTTAGTATTAAGTTACATTCTATTTGGAGCTTTTCTTTTTTCTGGATGGGAAAAGTGGAACTTTCTAGACTCAGCTTACTTTTGCTTTATTACGCTTACAACAATTGGATTTGGGGACTTCGTTCCAGCTCAAAGAAAGGACGACATTTCAGCTCAGGTATAAAATTGAACGTATGCGTGCTAATTAACTTACATTGACATAACTTTTTTCAAGACTATGGCATTGATGATTTCATTTATTTAGGTGAGCATAGCACTCTGCTCGTTGTACCTCCTGTTCGGTATATCTTTACTCGCCATGAGCTTTAATCTCGTCCAAGAAGAAGTAATCAGTTCTGTAAAGCAAGTTGGAGCTCGATTAGGTATCATCCGCGAAGAAGAAACATAATTTGAGATTAACAAATCAGAAATGTAAATTTGCAATTTAATTTAGACTTATTTAGATAGGCTGGGACTCACAATTATTTCCCTTTGAAATATAAAGCAGCTTTAGTTGGAGGGAATGGGTTTCTTATTGCTATTTCGTATAAAATTACCATGTAAAAGTAGATAGTATTTAAGGTATTATGTTCCTTTTTGGTGTAACTGAACTTTGTTGTATTTACATAAATGTTATGCATATGCAATTACCTACAGGTTAATTAAAACGTTGAAATTATTCATGTCTTACACTTTCATATGGAAATATTTTAGAAGAGGGCAATTTAGAGAATTCAAAATTTTTATTCGTCTCTGCTCACAAGTGTAATGATAATATTATTATTTGTATATTGTATGTAATAAATGGTTTACTTTTATTCAAAGAGGATTATTAAGTGAACCAGCTATGCGTTTTATTAAAACTAAAAGTAACATTTTAAGTATCTGTGTAGTCGCAAGTGTAAGTTTATTGTACATTACTGTCCTACTACCTACTACTACTGATATGCAGTAAGAACACATTTTCTGTAGTAGCAATTTGTAACACTTGGTAGTTTTATTAAATTGTAAGTTATATAAGATTACAATAATTATAAGGTTATCATTTAAGTCTTAAAAATATGGCAAGGTTATTTGTACGCGTACATTTATACTGATATATTGAATATAGATCCGTAATCCGTAATAGATACTGTAAGATTGTAGAGTTCACGTTTAAAAAACATTATAGCACGTGTTCGTAAATGAGATGGAAGCCTTTTTTCGGGTAGAGGATACCCAAACGATAATTATTTATATTTGCCTTTCGTCGTCCACAATGTAGGTAGGGTTGTCTGCAGAAAAGTCTGACTTTGATAAAGAGATGCCACCAAATTTTATGTGCTGCTCCACCCCAGGCGCTTCTGCAATTTCTTCAAGGCAGATGCTTTTGGTTTTTCTGTGTTGTCTTATTAAGAAAAGTATTACAAGGCCGACCTGGACAACAATAATATGTATACAATTTGTGTAACATGTAAATGAGAATAATAGGAATACCAGGTACTTATCAGGATAGTAAATTCCTTTAATTGAGGAAAGTCAATGCTTACCAAAATCAATTGTCCAGCTATGACGAAAAGAGTTCCTTGCCTAAAGCCAACTTCATCCAATAAAATTCCTCCTGCAAACAAATTGCATCTTTGTGTTACACGTGATATATAGTTTTGTTTGCTCATGGATAAATAGCTCATTAAATTATTGATATTATATGCCTTGCAATGTTGCAATCATATATGCAAGGCATATATCATACCCCATTCGCAAGTATTGTAATGCGGAATATAGTAGTGCAAACAAGCAACAATGTACCTGCAACAGGTCCGATAAAAAACCCAAGAGCTGCCATAGAAGTCCAAAGTCCTGATACGAATCCATAGGTAGAAGTTTCATCAGGATAACCATTCTCTCTAAAAATTACAAATAAAAAATTGCATTAAGACACCGAAGGAGCCAGTTTTCATATTGCAAAAATACTTTAGGCGCCTGCACTCTGGCTGCCGACAGTATTACATGGCATTACATAAAATAATACAAATACTATTAAAATGTAATTTATTATAACATCTTACATAGAATCTTCAAGCATTTGCATGAAGGCAGATACCAATGTTGCTCCAAGTCCCAATCCAAAAAGAATGAGTCCCAAACAAGTTGCCCATACACTCCTGCATAATTTTTAGCCAATAAAAAAATCGAAAAAACCCTCTTTACATATATTTTTTCTTATGTTATGTGTAATCGAGTATATTCGTACGAGTTATAAGGGAAAATGGACGAGGGGCCAACAATCAAGAAGCCAAGAATTGTAAACATTGCTCCTGAAAGAGTAATGTACTTCTTCTGCTCGACTTTTTCACAAATTCGACCCCAAAATGGCGCAGTCAATGCATAAACACCTCCATTTAAAATGAAGATACATCCAGCTAGAGCCGCACTTTCAATTCCAAACTGAAAATGTATCAGAAGATTGATTTATATAAAACCAGATATATTAAGAAATGCATTTGAGTACACAATGTACATTTTAGTAGAGAAATAGTGAAACTAACTTGTTTAAGATGACTTTGCAATGTGTCTGCTAAAAATCCAACACCAGCTGCTGTTGAAACAATACTGTAGGCTATAATTGCCACAGCAGGTATTTTGAGCATTCTAAAAATTCCAAATCCACTTGATGTTGGTGGTTGTGCTGAAAGCTCACCAGTTTCCTCGATAGATTTTACACCTGTATCCATATCGGGAAGAACAAAATAAGTGGCTATAGCGCAGATAAACAGACCGCCACCCATCAGTGCAAAAGGAAAATTGTATCCTCCGACCTGAAAATGTCGAAACAAATGTGGTAAAATGGTGTACTATATTTAAGTTATGAAAAACTACTTTTAAACATTTTGGATCTTCTTACATCATACAATAAACCACCTACAACGGGACCAGCAATCATGCCCAATCCGTAAAATGTCTCCATTGTAGCCTGCAAATTACAGAAAAACCTTAAAATTAACATTCCAATGGAAATACAGGATAAACTCTTCTGACCGCTAAAATTTTTATAGCATGGGTTTTACATTAAAAAGTTATCCCATTCAATAAAACTCTAAATTCGGATTTTTTACTGTGCAAACGCAAATGGGATTTTGATATTCTACTTTACAAAAATGCAGTTTGAGTTTCTCTTAGAAAAGAAGTTTGCATGAAAATCAGTGGGAAATATTGATATGAATTTAGTAAGTAAAAAATAAGCACTACTTTTTCTCAGAGGCACATTGAAAACTCTTTCAAGTCAATTGTCTTCAAGTTGCTTTAATAGTTGTACAAAAAGCATAGTTTATATAAGTTGCAAACTAAAGTTGGACTTACAAATGTTGTTGGCACTGAGTCAGGAAATTCAACAGCAATAATCGTAAACGATGCTAAAACATTTAGTAAAAGTAGTTTCTTAAAATTCAATTCACCATTAATTTGCCCTAGACAATAATATGCATTTCATTTTTACCTGTGACAAAAGCTGCATCTCCAACTGCTTCAATTGCTCTAACGATTAAGGAAGTTATTATGAACGTATCACTGTCTTGTATGTAATTCAGCAGCCTAATGTAAACAAAACGAATTCATTTAACCAAGTCCAAGATCTAATGACTAAATGAAATGAGTGAACTTTTACAACTTCTGACAAAAAGTGTACTGTGTAACACGTATCGCTACATTCCTGTAAAGATAAAATTGTGAATTCTCACCCAAATATTATACAACTGGCACCTGTGACAAAAATTCCATAATTAAAAAAGCTTTTAGGAGACCACTTTCCCATCTGAAATTAAAACAGTAGTGCTCAATATATCCACTGATACCTAAGAGAAAAAATGGTATGTAGTATTAGAATGAATTTATCACGTACTAGTGTTCCAAAAACAGGGGACATTATGAATACAAACAATTCAAAAACTCCGAATACGCAACCATGCTGCCATGCCTTAGCTCCTTTACGTTCTGCCTGAAAAACCATTTAGAGAATAAAAGAAATGAAATTGAGTTTTGTATTGCAACCAGCTTTTTCATGAAGTGGCAAGTAAATACATATTTACTGTATTTCGATAATATTGCATAAATTGTAAATACACTGGCTCATTAAATAAGTTTGAAAACTTTAAGATTTCTGGCACCTCTTTTGGATAGAATAGGGCTTGCAATGAGATCACAGTAGCAGCGAAAAATTCTACAAAGATAAACACTAGTATAATTAATTTTTGTCTTCTCGTCAGTCCTTTGGTTTTCTTTTGAAAGTATTTTTTAAGCATATTTTTCGATTTCTTTGGTTTTTCACTTTCTTCTATGGAATTTTGCTTTTCCAATTGAGATTCGATTTTATTTGTACGAAAACTTCCATTTCGTTTGTGTTGTTCTTGCTCGATTTCTAATACTGGGGCTGCATTATGATCCTGACCCGATTTATCGTTATGTATTTCTGTGTTTACATCTTGGTTTACAATACTAACTCGTGATAATGGTGTCTCTTTGACTTCCATTATCGTGTCGCTATTTTTGTCAAAGGAATTTTGAACTGCTGAATCTTTTTCTGACAATTTACTATCTATGACTGACACTGTCGCCTCTTTTTCACTATCTAGTGAGGGTGTTGGTGGCATATTTGTTTAAATCTATTTCTTTACGGAATGATGGTAAAGGGCAATTGAACAAATTACACACAATTGAAAATTATTATAACCTACAACGAAGTAAAATCTTACAACGCCAACACCACTACTGGGAAAATGTCATTTGGTCTTTACACTGTCTCTTAACTTAGCAAAAGAAGATCGCCAATTCGAATGAATGAGAATTGGTATCTTTGTTCTCTTTATCTCGGTTCAAGTTCGTATCGTAATGAATATGAATCAAGAAGCAAACATGTAAGAGACTTTCCAGCCTCCTCCAAAGCGCATCATTAAAAACAGGTCTTTCGCATTTTTCTTTGTACATACTAGTGATGCTTACAAAAAACTTACGGGCTAAAGTTGCTAAGCCTATTTCCAAGAAGTAGCCCAGCTTACATACATGGCACATTCGCGTGTTCAACCATACTGTATTTGCGGCTTACATTTTCAATTCATCTGCGTCTGTACTTGAGAGTGTATGTGTAATGTGTACCTACTTTATGGATGAGATAAAAAATATTGTAACCAAACTCACATTGACTAGGTCTGCATCTGGTCTTTTAATCTTTGAAATCTTCATACTTGATCTTGCTCTGGAATTCCCCATCCTGTTTCATCTGAATATGCAATGAAGTACATCAACTAGTTTGCCGTATTTATGCTACGGCCTAACAACAATGTAAACGGAGCCTTTAGTGTGGGTAAAAGAGCATAGGTAGTGTATACCCAGATCTTGATTTTATTGCAACGTAGCAGTATTAAAAAGCAAAAGAGTTACCTGGTAAGCTGGCATCTATGAGATATTACATTTGCATTAGAGCTTACTGTAATTTCCAGACTAAAGGAAAATCCCACTGTTTTCAAATTCCATTATACAGCGGAATAAGATTCAAAATTCTTATTCATTAATATTCCTTGTGTAACATGATTTATTTGCAAATGGAATGGCTTTCCTCACTCTCATGTGGAATATAAGCAGTAAGCCAGTATCACAGTCCACAGCTAAGTATAGCACTGTACACAACTGAAAAAGTCATAGCTAATAACAAAATACTACTACTAATAATTTTTATAACAAATCCTCTAGTAAAGGTTATTATTACATTGTTGCATATAATAATCCCAATTACCTACCTTAAACAATAGTTGCACATTATTTCAATGAAGTAAATGACAATAGTTGCATGCTGCACCAATAATGACGCAATAAAGAGTCACGCATTCTAATTAGTATACATCAGAAGTATTTTAAGTTACTATTCATAATCGGTCAAATTCAGTATTACAAAAATAAAACAAATAAATAAGTTCGGAATACATTAATTTATTCTTTAAAAATGGTATACAAACAAATACATTCCGTAGAATACATTATAAGCTGATTAGGTATGCTAATAGTGAAAAGACTAGTGCTGAGCTGATACAACAACACCACAATAAGTCATCATTAGTCCAGAATTTTAGTTCAATAATTGGTAACCGGGTCTTATTATTTAAGTCCGGGTAACTTATAGTTCAAGTCCTATTATAGTACGTAAGATATGTCAATAAATATTTAGGAATCCACAACATGGTTCACCGTAAAATGCAAATAAAACAAAACTATTTCCAAAGCACTTATATCACATGCTGCAGTTTTTTCTTAGAATATTTGGTTTTTATTAACAGTTATGATCTCATAAGCATGTGGTAAATTGAAGTACTTTTGCACTGGTGGTTATTGTGGTATAGTTACACAATTGATTTCTGAATATTCAATATTGCTTCCTAGTAGATACGTAAGGTATTTTTTTTACTAAGGCTTCCGTTCACAACTGGGTAGTTTGTAAATCAGTCATAGGCTCCAGTAAAACCTAAGCACAACAACCTTGTAAGTACTAAGTACATTAGTGGTCGTCATTCATCTCTTTCTCAAAAATCATTATATAGGTATCGGCTTTAATGATGACAAATGACTAAACAGTGACAATGTAAAACTTTATACCTTATTCGATTCCTGTGCTGCGTATAATACCAATTTACATACTGTTACCGACTAAGGTTTACATCGCATTTATAAATGGGTAAGAAAAGTATCTGAAATAAACATCAAATTCTAATTTGCTCCTTGTGTTGCCACTTAGCATTGCAAATTGCAACAAATATTTATTAAGATAAAAATTGTGTCGCTTGCTTGGAACTTGCTACATGAATACATGAATAATAAAAGTTTGAATTGCTAACATTTGTTGAGCGACTGGATTAAGTAGGTATACTAACTTTAGCTTTTGATATTTTTGCCTCGACATTTATTCACACTTGACAAGCGTTCTGACAGTTTGACAATTAGGTTTGGCATACAAGGTATACCAGACGATAGAACAGACAGTATGATGACACCTTATTCAGGTACTTCAAGTAAACAAAAAATATTTTGCTGAATTTGTTTAAGGAATATCAGCTATACCTGGTGCATGAAAACTGACTGACTGACTAAATGCATTTAACGTTTGCATTCCGGTAAGTACAACACGATTATGGTCCCACCTCCCCACAAAGAAAAACAAGAAGATGAGTGTGGTGAACTGCATAACTTTTGTCCGGGATGTGGAAAATACGGTCACTGAGTTGGCCTGTAAACTAAAATACGATAATTAGTAATAATTATATCAAATCGTACAATAACTACTGATAAAACCGACTGCCTACCTACTCCCCACTTAATCTCGAGCTCAACTAATTGACTAACCTCCAAATTTTAATTTTCTCTGAATAGATAGGTACTACTTTTTCGTTTTCTCCTCTCAATCTTGCCGCACTTTTGGAAAACCTAATTATCCGATTTTCACTCGATTCCACATTGGAATACTTCCTTATACAATATACCTATATCATGATTACATCAGTTAAGCTGCCCAATATGTTCTCGGCTTTGCCAATGTAGTTGCGTTTTGCGCGTATGTCATCGTATAACTATGTGCAAGATGATTGATTTAGCAATATTATTAATTAATTAAGAGTAGTGTTTTATGAAAATAGTTTCTTATTTCAAATAGATGTACCTATCCTATAATGTCTCTCAGATTCCACCTCCATAATTACAGAAGCTATCTCAGTCATCAACTGATGTGATGATATTTATAGTGAACAGTCAGTCGAGTATTAGAGAATCATAGGTGTGAAAAGTCGATTAAGTAACTATCACTGTATCCATGAAGAGTTACTGCACATTCTGAACTATTTGAACCTTACCATGGCGTGTTTCTTTTAATTCTGAAAATTCCCTAACATTCTCTACCAAATAGAGTTTTATCGAGTGTTTACTTCAATAAAAGACGAAAGTATGTCCCAAACGGGTTACAGAAAATGTGCAGAACATACCACCTCCTTTATTGAGTAGAGGGTACATATTTATCTGTCAGCACAATGTGTTACAATTACAACGGACTTGGCCTCGCATTCCGTAAGCGGTATATACCTTAATGATATAGCATACCGTAAAGCTTATTTATAGCTTTAAATGTGTATACTTTTAGGAAGTGAAAAGTATAGTATGGTTACTATTCGATATTTAGAATAGAATTGATTATTTGAAGTCCTCTTTTGCGAAGTGGACTAATAAATGAAGAAAAGCGTCACAGTATTATCACACCAACTCTTACAAATAGAGGGGCTAAGGCAATTTCTACAAATTGCAAGTTTTTCTGGGTGGTACTTGCCTGCCTACATGTATTTTGATTGAAGTACAGAATTGACAGACTCTAGTGCACCTGGATGTTTCCATGATGAATAATATATCAGGATTTCCTTTCAACAGTGGAAAGTATTTGCTTATGACAGTATCCATTGTGTTCCGGGCAATAATTCACCACTTTATATCCTAATCTAAGTAATCGGTCCTTAACACGCCAAAGTAGAATCGAATCTGACAGCATTGTGAGCTTTGCTACGCAAACATTATTATATTCATAATATTATTTCTTTTGTGATTTTATCTGCGTTTTACAATATTATAGGGCATTATGTTCTCATACCTGATTAGACTGTGGAGAAAGGAAAAGAGAAGGAGGGATATGGCATTCAGAAAATTTCGAAGTTTGACAGTTTTTAGGTTTTTAGCCCTTGTGTTTTTTCTAATGGAATTCTTTCACTTTACAGAGGGAAGCTTTCGTAAGTTTTTCCCTTTACCAATATTTTTATTTCGGAACATATCTTGAATAACTTGAAATATGTAAAATGAAAACTGTGAAATTCAGTTCTACTGTACGATGGGACGGCTCCAACCTGGAATGCAGCGTTTAGACAAGGAATTGCAGATTATCAGAGTAAAACTACAAAGCAAGTTAACTACGAAGCCGTGATTTACAGAAATGAAACTCACTGGGACGAAGGTAATCCTAACCTAAACAGAAATACTAAGTGACTAATGTATAATTGTAGGAGAAAAATAAAAAAAACACTTTTCACTTTTCCTTGTTTGTTTCATTTTAGTGTGTCAAAAGATTTCAACTGGAGTGACTGCTGTCATTGACCTAACGAAAAGAATGGGCGATCCTGAAACGCAACCCCAAAAGTTTTTCATCTCAAAATCAATTCCGTATTTCAAAATACAAGTTCCGTTGGATGCGCTAATTAACGGGGTTGATATGATGTTGAGATCTAAGAATGCAAGCAATGGTTTTTTGATTTTTCCAGGAGAATTAGGTATTGTTTGTAAGTTAACTATATACGAGTTTATGTAATTTTGCGTTTACCTTTCTTTTGGTGATTTATTATTAGAGGTGACCCGTGGAATCCATACCATGCTTGGAACTACACTTATCAGATATGCCTTTCTGAATGCTGCAGAACAGGAGCAACTAATTCTTGAAAAATTTGATTATCGTGTTCCATCCGCTGTTATAATGTTTGGAACTCTTGCAAATTTTGAAAGTTTCATAGCGAGAAACTCAAAGGTTGTGCGAAATCGAAATGATTGGATATTTATGTTCGATTCATTTCAAGAAGCAAATAAGAAGCTAAATATTTCTTTTCCTTACTTCCGGGGATATTTCGACGGAAATTTCTGTTGCAAGTTAATGAATTTAGAATCAAATGCTGTATCTTGCAATCCAATGGACTGTGCTGGAAATCCATCGCAGGCGTTTCTGCGTAGACTGGGCTATGTTTTTTCGGAAGTGTTGACCGAAGTAGATTCTGGGGGAACAAGAAACATTCGTCTGTCCTGTGATGCAAATAGTCGAGTTAGTGGAGAAAATGGGTTTACTAAAGTGTTTTCTGATGCATTGAATGCGGTAAATGAAGCCTTTAATTTTTACGGTAATCATTAAATGGTGATAGTCTTGACGAAGTATTTAATGAAGTCTTCAAAATACAATTTAGAAATCAAATGGTATCTTCAAAATCAATGATCGTCGACTGAGCATAACTACTCCATTAAAATTGGACGAGTATGTTAATGATACTAATAGCGTTGGCGAGTATACTTCAGAAACTGGGTTCGTCCAAAGCGCAGGTTATGTATTCAGACCTCGTCGTCGATATTTCCGCATAGGAATTGTTGATGTAAGTTCTCTCCACATGATGGAGTAATAATTACATTTCAATAATTTATTTTTATTACTTTACAATTTAATTTGTCGACGTGATTAGGTTTGTTGGGCTTTCTAGGACTTTCTCCGGAGAAAGTTTAGTAAACGTGTGTTTTTCTGTGATTTAGTACAAACCTTGGACATTCAAAGATGACAAAGGTCAATGGACTGGATATTGTATAGATTTGGCTGAGGGCATTGCAAAAAATATGGATTTCGATTATGATTTAATAGAAAGTTATGGTTTCGGAAAACGTCAAGAACCCAATGGAAGATGGGATGGTCTGACTGGCGACCTTGTTCATGGGGTAAATATTTCAGTTTTCATGATTGCACACTACTTTCACCAGTGATTTAAAAATTGCTAGATTTAATTGCAGACAGAAACCATAATTACAATTAAAATTTAATTACACTGATTAAGGTATAGCTTAACTAACTAATTGGTACTCTATTAGAAAATTGATATCGCTGTCGCCGCCTACATAATGACATCGGAAAGAGAAGAGTTTATCGATTTCGTTTCTCCGTATTATGAGCAATCTGGCCTTATCATAAGTAAGTTCACCATACTCATGTTATAAAGAGTTTTCAAGTTTTTCGGCGAAAAACTAGAATTGTCCACTCTTGTTAGTCATTCATCATGCATTTCTAATGTTTTCATTTCAGCAATGAAAAGACCTGTTGTGAAGAACTCACTTTTCAAATTCATGACTGTTCTTCGAACAGAGGTAAATTAAAATCTATTAACTCTGTTCTAGGAAGTTGCTGTCAGTTTGTTTATTACTAAACTATTGACAAAATGTCTTCACGCGTTTTTATTTACTCTGTCAATTAACAAAGTGTATAATATTGGAAAAGCGGAGGTATTTGTACATAATTGATACGTTTCTTGTTTATCTTTTCTCTTGCTAACTGACAGGTTTGGCTTAGCATTGCCGGTGCCACTGTTGCTACAGGGTTTATGTTATGGTTTCTGGACAAATTTTCTCCATACTCAGCACAAAATAATCCACATAAATACAAAAATTTCAGGTATCCGTACTTTTACTGCCCATGCTTAATACTTTTTATAGCTCTTTAATACTAATAATGAGCTATAACATTTAAATTCATTTTGTACAGAAAATTCACTCTCAAGGAAAGTTTTTGGTTTGCATTAACATCGTTTACTCCTCAAGGTGGTGGAGAACCCCCAAAGGGTAATAATTATTCCATAAAAACTCAAATGCAAATACATCCTCCTGTGATCATAAACTGTATTATGTTCTATAAGCTTATTGCATACAATTTGCACATTTCTGAAAATAGCGTTCTCCGGCCGAACTCTTGTAGCAGCTTATTGGATTTTCGTTGTGTTAATGTTGGCAACTTTTACGGCCAATTTAGCAGCTTTCTTAACAGTTGAAAGGATGCAGAGTCCCATAAGAAATTTAGAGCACTTGGCAGCGCAATCAAGTGTGAAATATTCGGTAGTAAATACATCAACCGCAATGACGTTTTTCAGAAATATGGCGCATGCAGAAGAAACTCTATATCAGTAAAAATATCTACTTAAATTCATACTCTTTAGTGTAACTTAATATCATACCATAGATTCTTATCCAAGAAAACACTTAATATGAATTATGTAGAATGTGGCGAAACTTGACTCTCAAAGCCCCTTCGTCAGCCAGGGAATATGTTGTTTGGGAATATCCCATTAGAGAACAGTACATTCACATCAATTCTGTAATCCAGAAAACAGGAACAATGGAGAACCACTTTGCAGGCTTTCAAAAGGTTAGCTGAACTACTTAGTAATAAAACATTTTTTCATTAATTTGAAGTGTTTGCATTATTAGTAAATTAATATGAATGTTAGAATGCGCATTTAAATTGATTCAATACTAATTAAGGCAATAGAAGACGAGTATTTTGCCTTCATACACGATGCTGCCCAAACGAGGTATGAAGTGTATCGTAATTGCAATCTAACACTGATTGGAGAACCTTTTGCGGAAGCTCCATATGCAATTGCAGTAGCTCAAGGAAATCCTCTTCAAGATGATATATCAATGGCCATTCTTCAACTGCAGACAGCTAGATTTTTTGAAGGTCTCTCAGCAAAATACTGGACGACTGAATGTCCGAACCTTGGGGAGGGTGAAAGCGACGGTATTTCTTTAGAGAGTCTTGGAGGAGTTTTCATTGCCACAATTATTGGATTGGGCATTGCATTCGTCTCATTAGCTATTGAAGTTTTTACAACAGCCAGAAATAGAAGGAAAGCCAAGATTGAAGCAGATAACATGATAAAACCTAAATTTATCGGACCCATGGACTTCTATGGAACTTCCAAGGGAAATACACAAACGCAAAAATCCGATGTATTTCGCAGGGCACAATTTCTACCTGAAGTTATCAATTGATTGACAGAAGGGCTGTCAAAACTGTTTGCTTTAATGTACATACAACTAAAAACTGTTTTTCTACAGAGAGATACAGATAGACGGATGTCATATGCAAAATATTGAAAATATTGATCACTGCTTGAGTGCTCATAGTAAATATCAATTTGCCATAATGTAAACAGCATTCTTCTCTATCTATTAATCTAAAACTCTATGGTCATATAGATATAGTAAAATGTTTTCCTATGTATGTGCACATTATCGTGCATGTTTCGTCATTTTACTTGATACATTTAATGTGATTAGGTCCATTATTTCGTATGTAATGTGCTCTATAAAACAAGAGTAAACATTCATTCTTTCTTCTCATTCTTGAAACATTCTGTCTGATTCTTTTTTAAATAAATTATTCATTGTCATATGTACTTATCGTGTGACTGTGTGTCAATTTTCTTCTTGATAGCTTCATTTACTAAAAGAAATTAGTCTCAAGAGTCTCAAGTCTCAACACGTGTTTATAAACTCACAGTTACTATTGCATCTGCACAACTTTTACAGTAACCGCTGTTATAAGAGTCTCTTTATAAGAGTTGACGTTTTCAATATAGCAGTCTAAAAGGGGAAAGGTATGATTGTTACATGAAAGTACCAAATTCGTTCAATTATTCAACCTAAACGATACAAACGCATTAAGCCAAAACGTAAGATAATTGAATTTGCTCTGGTTACAAACTTGCCGGTAGACCAGTACCAGTACCAAGTTGTTTTTTCTAGTTTGATTTTCTTCAGTACTCAGAACAATCTCACTCAGTAGAATCATTTACAAAATTGACAAAAGTTTCAGAAAGGGGATTTAAGTATGTATTAAGCTTCTCGAAATCCCGAATCGAAAGAATTATTTTATTTACTACATCAACAGAATTCTTTCTATTTTGAGTATATATAAGATATAGGTTTGCTTAACAGGCTTAACAAACTTTGCCTTTTTGAGGCAGCAGTACAGAGTAACATTTGAACTTAACTTTAATTTATAAGCATTTTCGCATAGTGCATATTTCAAAGCTACACCACTTCATCTATAAAAGTAAGTATAACTTCCGGTAAAAGGTTGAAATCATATTATTTAAGCCAAGTCTAATTTTTTATTTAGAAACTGTCGTTAGCTTTGCATTTATTTTGTGAAATCAAGTAAACTTATGCGTATTGTGTTTGTATTTGTATAGCATTGAATTGAAAATTTATTTAGCATGTTGCTTTCTCTTAATTGCCATAAGTTTATACTAAAACTTTCTCCGTAAACTTTCTCTCAAATTAAATTAATTTATATTGATAAATTAACAATTGCTTATTTTCAATTGGCCCAGTGTTACATCTGCTGTACTTTTATATTTATTTCCGTCGCTTCCAGTCTCCCCGATTAAATTTTATTCAGGGGATTTTTTAAAATTTGCATTTCTAGATTTTATGCACACCAATGGGCAGCTTTAGAGGCCATATTCTTCCAGGGACGTTTTTCGTTGTCTTTGGATGCTGGTGGATCCCAAACATGTTTTACAGGTAAAGTTGATATTCTCCACAAGAAAAGAACGTTCCTCAATATTAATGGGTGATACACTTTATTTCCTGGTGAATAGTGGAATACTAAATGTAACGTATAGGCAATAGAAATATTATCCAAGTATTATAATTATAAAATGTAAGACGAAGCAATTAATTTCACTCATTCTTTATATTACAGATATTTTAAATATAAATTACACAAAGCTCCACCGTATAAGAATACAACTACATTCCCGTGCCCTTACAGCTCTAAATGTCTCCTTACAGAATTAGAATCTCTTGTGAAAATTGTGCTTTCTTTAATTGGAGTAGTAGGTAGATACTTTTACACATTTTAATAATGTTATAATATTATAGTTACTAATTTTTATAATCGTGGTATCAATGATGTGTTTATTTTGCTTAGCTGAATTTTGTACTGGGTTTAATGATGAAGGCTTTTGGGAAGGATGGGGAAATGTTCAGCATATGTGCATGTATTTTTTCTTTGGAATTAATGGCATCATCGAAGTCAGTAATCATGTAAAGTGGGATCTACCCGTCAAACTTGATTACGTGACAGCAGCCATTGCATACGGCATTGAAGGGTTTTTGTTTTACCACCATCTTTTCGGACGAACTCCTATGAATATTATGGCAAGTGTACTTATTTACAAATAGCAATGTGACTCACTACTTTTTACTGTCGTAATAATTGTAGATTGTATTACTAATAATAATATTCACATGCAACTAATTTTTCGTAGCACAATCCATTCAACATACTTAACATGATTTTGAATACCGATAAAAATGCGCTACCACCTTAAAAAAGAGGAATATCGTAAAGAAATCAGAAATCTGCAGATTTAATTATTTTTTCCGTTTTCTAGATGCATATGTTTCTCTTTTATGCGATAATTGGTTGCTTTATAACTTGCCTTATGGAAATGATACTGGAAACAAACGTAGTGCCAGGTTTGTTTCGTGCTTTCTTTACTCTCTTACAAGGGACATGGTTTTGTCAGATTGCGTTTACCCTGTATTCTCCATTTGGAACAAAATGGGACGAAAATAATCATGAACAGGTAAATAATAAGATAATATTCACTCAAATTGTCTAATAATTTCGTGTTACAATGCAGTAATTATCCTAATTATTACCCTCTTTGGTCAATACGTAGATAATGATAGTTCCGTCAATATTTGCTTTACATATTGCATTGCTCCTGCTGATAATGATGGCTGTAGGGACGATGGTCAGATTGCATATAATTAAATATGAGAGAAAATTGAAAACGAAGGAAATGCTCTATTCGTCCACTACATTAGTAGATTTGTCTGCAGAAGAAATACAACCTTTAAATCCTGAAGAGAATAATTGTTTTAAATAACAACAGTAAAACAGTAAAACTTCTCAACGAATCTTTAAAGCAAATCTATTTTAAGAAATATAATGCATGCACCACCACTAAAGTTACTATTTATGGCCAAGGCAATAATCATTTAAATTATTGCTTGGTTCATGTCCAAAAATAGATTCAGGGTTTTAATAATGCTTAAGAAGTTCTTGAATATACAAAGCTTACTAAAATGTGAAACAAGTAATTTTGGAGCACAGTAATAACATTATGCATTACTATGGTTGATATTAAGGCTCTATCGTATCGTAGCACTTCCTACTTCTCTTCTGTAAACCAAATACAATTCTCACTCTTCAATGTTTTAAATGTACAAAACACTGAACTTAACTAAATTAAGATTTTTATTTGCATTTTGTATTAATTTACATAATAAGCTTGTCTCTCGGTTAAACTGTACAAATGTGCAGATGCAGAGTTATTATTTCCCAGCAATAAGCGATATTCGTAATAGCAACCATTGGTATTGAAGCCAGCAGCAGTCGTCTAAGTCATCCAAACGCGCAAATGAAGGCAGCCAACATTTCACATACCGCCAACCACACGTATGCTGATGTTGCGTCAACCAAATTTTTCTAACTCAGTCAGCTGCCTTTGATATACACTTTCCAGCGTCAACCAAACGTTGGAAAAAATGGTTGACATTACGAATAAGCCTTATTGCGATGCCATGGAACACGGAGTGAGTGGTATGTAACCTATCTGAACTGAACATTTGAACATGCAAATAAAAATAAATATAAGGTAGAAGATATTAACGGAAGTAAAGCGTCTACATCACAATACCTGCAAATTATTACATCATCTGTAAATTACGCATTTGGTTTTGAGCAAATAAACTTCACAACCTGCTTTGCTTGTGATATGATTGATGTATTTAAATATTTATTTCAACAAAATGTTTGCAAGGTTGAATTTGGCTATGAAATATGCATACCTAGGTAGATTTCTTTGCATATGAATAAAAAAAACACATAAGTAAAGACAAAGAATCCTTAAGCATACTTGAAGTATTGGTACACGTGTTTATATAAAAAATGAATTATTAAATACCTCCAATACCCACAGCAATACTCAAGCTACCTTTAACTTCTGAATTTCATTTAAGCAACCTGACAAGCTAATCTACTTGGACATACAAATAACGTTACGATTATTTTTGTAGCACATTTAATAAAGATAAACAAGCGATAATAATCAAAGAATGAAGATATAGAAATGTAAATAAATGTTCAAGTATTAGTGTTTAAAGAGATTCTTTTTCTGAGTATTATTGAATTTCAAATTGCAAAGTTAGTTAGGTCAGGAATGGGAGTTTAGATATAGGAAATATGAGTTGCATTTCTGTACGAGCCAGTTTCTGTTCATTTGTGCTAATCTCTATATCCTTGCTGTTTGTACGACGGAGTAAGTTGAAGCGCGTAGTAACCAAAAAGGTGCATAAATTTAAATGCACAGTGTACTGTGAACAGATGACAGAACAGAACATGATTTGACTGTCAGTGAGTAGCAGTAACAGCGTAGCAGTAACAGAACAGAGGATGTAATAGCAAGGCAAGGAGGTACGATAGACACTCATTAGTTCATAGTTTGTATTCTGGTGTAATCTGCATACGAGAGGTATGTATGTATAAAGACTCCGAGGTTGAAGACTTTTATATCCATCCATGGCAGAGATAGTGTATTAAGCGGAGAAGATCATTACTCTCGGCGCAGTTATTTACCTTAACCTTGTTTTTATGGCGCAGTAACAAAGCTATAATTAACTCATGACCAGCGAATTGTTTTTACCATTACAGATAAACAACGAAGTAATTAACTAAAGCTGTCATTACATATTATATTGTTTTACATTTATTATTGGAAGGAGCAAGTAAGCACGCAGATAAGACTGAAAGTCATTTGTTTCACGGGTTTGCTAGCAGTAATGCAAATGCAATGTAACCGAACACAAAGACAAAAGAAAACAAAACGTGGAAGATTAAGAATCGACATTAAAATAAATTTGATCCATATTCGTCAGTAAATTTAACAATACGTAACACGATCTTCTTTGACATCTCAACTTGCCAGCCAGACAACAACGATTTAACCCTGTCAGTTCAGTTAATACACGTCAAATTCATATTTGTTAGCAGTTAGCACTTAGCAGCAGCTATAGATGAAGTAAAATGACAACCCATGTAAGTTGTAATGGACACAAGAACCTAATGGAAGGCAGCTTGGTCTCGTTGGTAAGTACAATACACTTCTATTTTTCTTTCGATTTGTAAGTTTCTTTATAAATCGAACATTGTTAGTTATATGTAGGAATTGTGTCACATAAAATGTCATTTCGGTTAAAATTGAATATATATATGCTTGTCAATCATTACATTTATGCATTTGTTTCATTTTTAGCTTCAGGAAAGTATTTTGGAAAACGACCGCATTAAAAGATGTAGGAGTCCCATCATGTTAACTAATCAACTAAACCCACTTTCCATGGATCATGTAATTTATTTTATTCTTTATTTTTTGAGGATAATTTATTTATTGTAAAGTATGTAAACGTATAGATATTACATGAACTGTAAACTAAGGAGAGCGCTGAGTATTTAATATGTGAATAATATGTAATTACATTTACATGTAATAATATACAGGTACATGTAAAATTTGTATACAGTACATTTACTTACAGAAACAGAAACTACTTCAAAAACAAAATCCCAATAATGATTTCCTATACTGCTTTACGTTACATAAGCTGTCGACTCAAAATTATTTGGAAAAAATAATTACATTTTAATTTTACTATTTAGGTTTTGGAAACGATTTTTCAGTACATGGATAAAGAACATTTGTTCAAAATGAGACTGGTAAGCAGACAATGGAACTGGAATGCAAGAAGTGTTTTGACAAGAAAATTGAATGAAATGGTATTTGGGCAACTGCTTCTTAAAGATTTTCTTGAATTTTGGAAAAAGAAATCCTATGACTCACTATTTGTTAAATTCAAAATTGTACCGACTGTTTTAACTGAAGAAAATAGTGGAAACTTGAAACAGTTGATGGAAATGTGTGGAGCGTCTATGGAGTGCCTTTCAATATGGCCTGGATGGCTGAAAAGAACAAAGGATAACAATACTACAAAAAAATTTACTATGTATTTGCCAAAACTAAAAACTTTAAATGTGGGAGATCCATTGTGGAATTTTCAACCTGGGCGTCATATTGACACGATATTTTTAGAGTCAGTGGTCAAGTCGGCACCACATATAACTTCGTTCAGTTTTACAATGCCAATACTCGGACAAGGAACTGTAGACAAAGACAATAAACTGAGAATCGAATTAGTCATTTCGCTTTTGAAAACCATGATAAATCTCAAATCTTTGAAATTGGAAATGGTGTTGAACGATCAATTTTTTGCTTCATTGAATACAATCAATTTGAAACTGAGCAATCTTCATTTAGTATTTTCTTTCCTTCCTCAAAGTAATTTTGAGAGAAATCGTTTCAGTGCATTCCTTTGCAGTCAAAAAAGTAGTCTGAAACAGCTGAGCATTTTTGGCCTCGATGATATTCAATTCCGAATTCATTTTCCTTGTATGACATCGTTGATGTATTTGGAAATCGATGGGAATATACCGCTGAACAGAACAAAATTCCAACCTCACTTGGAGAAAAATAGAATCGAACTATCAAAATTTTCGTACAACAAAAACTTTCCCCAACTGAAAAGGTTAATATTGAGCACTTGGGCAAAAAACGAGTACTGGGAACAGTTTTTCCCTGGAGATGATTCTGCCTGTAACATGGAGAAAATTCAATTGCCATATTACTTTCGAGACATCAGTCTAGCTCAAAATATTTCTCCGTGTTTTCCAAGACTTAAAATTTTGGAACTTATATACTCCCCTGAAATAATACCCATATTGGAAACTATTTTCGAAACAATGGAAACAATAGAAGACCTAAAGCTACTTCATTGCATGCCTAGAAAGTTACCCATTCAAAATGTTGATCATGTGTTTACGGGAATCCCTAAAGAAGAGTGCCATCGAATTCGGACGGGGAGAATTTACAACCTACCTTCGACTGGGATAACTTCCTGTAAACCTTCGGTAGCTAATCTGAAACGTACGTGATCCTCAAAAAATGATAATCTTAACGAAAAGCGATTTAATAGCTTTTTAATGTGATATCACCTTTTGTTTTAGGACTCAAACGATTAGATTTGTCAGAGATGCTATGTCAATCTGAAATATCTGATGTGACTGTATTTTTGGCTTTCTTCAAAATGGAATCACTCGAAATCCTTCATATCCAACGTTCAAAAGTAAAATAATTAATACATACGTTATCTACGAAGCATTTACTCTACAGCCAAAGTCAATAGAATACACTTGAAAATGTGTAAGTGACTTTTCGTAAATTAGTCTCTGAAGTCACCCATTGTATTCGAGAACTGTGTCCATCCAACGGTAGCTACTATTGTTCTCCAATTACGAAAAGTCACGTACACATTGTCAATGTACTCTATTTACTTTAACTGACCAGTACATAGGGCATATTTTAACATTGATATTGCCTTGATTTTATTAATTTCATTGTCCAATGTTTGTATTTTGATTTTCATATGGTTGTAGATTGAGGAGAAGTCTCTGATTGAACTTGCAAGAAGATTGACCTTGAAACTTAACTGACAATCCATTATTTGTCATCCCTATTAAGGATGCGCCTGCGTAATAAGCATAATCAAGTACCTTTGAAAAATGCAATTAAAAAGTAATAAAATACAAATGCATATTCCAGTGAGGCTGTGATTGTGAGATTTAAATGTTGATAATGAAATGATAATGTGATGTGGTTTTTATTTGATATACGAAATCAGAAGTAAACCAAGATACATATAGACTTCACTTGTAGTTAATAATTGTTTGAGTATTGAGTACCTGTACCTTATGAAAGACTACACGGGTGTTTCGGCAACTTTTATAAGTATAATCGAATGTTCCTACCTTTTTGAACGCGTTTTAACTGAAGGAATACGAAAGATTGAAATGGTATTTTACGAATTCTTATACTTTGTACTTGATATTTCGCTTAATAAACTAAGTAACTTCGTTTATTGTAATTTTAAGGCTTGAGAGTTGTAGATTAATTTAGGTAGCCGGATATTCTAACTAGAATACAATTCTTAATCTATTTATTCATATACCTAAATGAGTAGAATAGAATGTAGCGTGAGAAAAATGCTAAATGTGTACATTGCAATATTATCTGTCTTAAAATGGAATGCTTAGAAGCTTAGAGAGTTATTAAAATCTTATCTAGTTGGAATGTATGTAAATAGAGCAGTGGAAGAAAAGTAGTATTTCCTTTTCATTGACATTGACATTTTGTTTGTTTTGTACTTTTACTATATTATATCCACATCCATGTGTACTACTAAAAGCTCCATTTTTCTCTTTTATAATGCGTAAACTATTTACTAATGCGTATATGAGATACCTAAATAAACAAAGCATCCTTATTATACGTATATCCCCATACATGCAGTCATAGGTTTGTGATTTACATGTATGTACAATGCATATTACGGATATTAGTTCAACCCTTATTCTAAGATTGAAAACTAAATTCTAGGGGTACTTATGCCATATTTAAGGTAAAATCTGAATACAATCTGCATGTTATTACTCCAATAACTGTACTATTAACTATACATTTAACATGTTTGTACTGCCGGCATTTTGCATGCAATACGTGACTGTTTGTCTTTAAGTCCTGTAGCTAATTGTAACCGTGTTTATAAATAAAGATTTATGTATCTGTCTGTACTATTATCTCCTCATATTTGACAACTTTAATGGGATATAAAAATCATATACCTACTACATTATTCAGTATAATGTAGTTTTCATTTGTCTAATTAAAAGCAAGTGGATGCAACAATGCAAGTGTAACAATGGTATGCACTTAAAGCCAAGTAAAACGTTGGCGGATGTAAGCATGTAAATCGCATCACGCCATGAGAAAAAGGATTCGCAATACTATGTTAATCCGCAAATATTATGTAGTGTTTTTCTGCTATTGACCTGATGTTCATTCCTTCATATGAGTTTTACAGGCTTGTCCTCATGGTACAATTTTCAGGTGCAAGTAGGGTGACCATACAAGGAAGATAGTTAAATACGTATACAAATTTGAAAGATGAACTATTGTGTACATTGTTTAAGAACTTTGTAGTGTTTTCTGAACCTCCACATCATGGGGATTGCAAAGGTTGCTAAGAATGAAATATTCTAAGCTTAGGCAGCAAAATCTGTGGATTAGTCTTATGGAGCTTTCATTGCACATTAATAATCTCTGGTCTCCCTAAGAGTAGTACTTAAATAGCGGAAGTTATGGTGCAGCTATTCCCCATTAGTAAGATCTAGTTAGGTTATTCTAGTACTATCTGTGGATCTAATATATCAAGTTGGATACCTACCTGAAATAATGTATCTGCTTTGTACACATTGTATAAACGAACTATAAACAATGTGTATATGAAGAAAATCGTTCATTAGTGCAGTATACAATAAGGTACTCATATAAAGTAAATTCGCACATACATATACCAAGTGTATTTATTATGTTTGCCACAAGCAAGTGTTCTACGGAATCTTCTAACAAGGAAGGTAATAAGTACCTATACAAATTCAGAAATACACACACAACACGATTCGTAAGAAGTTCAGTATCGCTATCATCAAAAATTCATAAGCAACAACAACAACGGTTTACTTCTGCGTTTAGTGCTAATAAGACATACACACAATGTAATTGTAGCGTCTTCTCTGAGAACTCATATTCTTCAGGATTACAATTTGGGATATAAAAATTTGAGTGACTACAATTGTTAGTGTTGTTAGCACCTTAGTGAACAACAGGCGATACTTTAGTGCGTGTGCTAGTATTTTATTAACAATCTAACATCTTTTGAGACATTAGAATTAATACCTACTAGTCAATTTAGAGACACACGAAATACCTTCTATTACAATTAGTAAGTTTGCCGTCTGTATACCTATATATACTAATTCCTCCAACCAATGCTTCTACAATGCAAAAATAACTTGCCTTGCTAAAATACGAATTTGAAAGTAGGTAATTTAATCAGACAGGGACAATGCACTAAATGACTAAGATATATGTACGTGAAAGATTAAAATATTTTACTGTGTGATTTCTACATTTATTCGCAGGTAGGTATTTACACTCATCATCATTGTCAAATTTCAGCTACCTTTGTAAAGGATATTCTGGTGAAACTGAAACGTGAACTCAATACTTCTTTAAAGAATTGAGATTGAGCCAGAGCAAAATAAGCTGTAAAAGTTAGTATGTGTGTGGTGACTGGGTTGTGAGAGTGGACACTGTAAAGAAAACGTTACTTCTCTGAAGTATCAATATCTTCATTTGAGTTATCGACAAAATTCTTCGAAGGCAGAATGAAGGCAAGACCATTTTTGGTATGCAACATATTTTATTTTTATTTAAAATTGAATTAATTGTTTTTCTATTTGATAGAAGGATATATACAAGTGTAAAATTTATTAGGTGATAATGAGACTTTGGGAGAATGATATTGCTATTAGGGAGCTATGCAGTTTAGCAGTTTTGGTTGTGTGTCTAATCTAATGTTAGTTGTATTTT
This sequence comes from Yoshiicerus persimilis, assembly GCA_020352615.2. NCBI lineage: Eukaryota > Metazoa > Arthropoda > Collembola > Entomobryomorpha > Tomoceridae > Yoshiicerus > Yoshiicerus persimilis. The sequence goes on from CM036942.2 coordinate 15,912,021, forward strand.
CTTTTCTTTCAGACTTCCATGTGGACATCTAGTTTTATTGTGACAGTATTATGGGTTGTAGCAAATTGTGCTGAAATCCCCAAAACAAAACCGAGAACTGATTTGTGTGGATCTTCAACGAAAAGACGATTTGGTGATGAAACCAGGGCAGATGTGTACTACTTTTGTAATAAAAATAAAGAAGGAAAATGGGTCATATATACTTTTACCTGTCCGAAAAATACATTTTTCATGGAGCACTTAGAAAAGTGCACTAGAATGGATTTTCCTCCGATTCCTACATACACCAGAGAAAAGGATTCGCAAGTCTCTTATTCTACTGCAAAACCGTATGTAATTCACTCATGGTCGGAAAGTCTTCAAGAAATACAAAGTTTAATAAATAAAAGTAAACCTGACAGAGTTACAACGACCAGAAAACCGTCTAGTGTAACAACAGCGAGTGAAGATCCTTGGAAAATGCTTTTTGAACATGGTTTAACGCTTTCAACTCCAAAACCAGTTAGTTATGGTGGCAGTAGTTTAATTAGTAGTGCCGAGATTCCAAGTCTCTCTGCAACTACGCCTCCCAATTTACAAAAGACGAAAATTAATTCTTTATCATCAGTACAAGTGTCAACAGGAATACAGAAAGTGACAACGGAGCCAACTTCTGCCACAGTTCCACTCTCTAAACAAGATGAGCTCGTCGTGAGAGATTTTATTATTAAAAACACAAAACCCCTTATGCCTTTTCCTGGCTCTGATAATTACATTTGGTCTCAGCCTCTCTTTCCTCCTGTGTCTGACAAACAACCGTTACGTCTACCATCACCACTACTACCTTCTGGCAAAGGGAAACCCAAGCACAAAATCAAGCTCCCCTTGCCTAAACCAACAAACGGGTTCAGTGTCCAATTACTAGAGAGATTCGGAGTCAAGTTAATCCCTGAAGATCAGTTTTTCTTCAAGCGGAAGCCGGCGTTCCAAGACTTTACAGCAACGGTATACTCATCTCCCGAAGAGACCACTGTTTATGATTCCTCTTTAAATCCAGGAAATCCTCTTTATGTTCCGAATCATTTACAGCGATTACCATTGCCTCCTATGTGGTTTGCAGATGTAGAGAGCAGTCGAGATAGAAACGAAGACTCCAGTAGTACCAAATCCAAAAATCTTAATAATACAAAACCTGTTTCACGAAAACCAAGAATTTAATTTAATTAAACTAATTAACTCCTCTGTCTAACCACAGACTAATTTTATTTTAAATGAATTTGTAAACAGTAATTAAGGAACATCGGCTTAAGTTATACCTGAATGGTTGTCCAATTCACAATACCTTATGTATGTAATCTACAGAATACATAATGCACACACTGAACTGTAGTTTACCTGTATATATTACACTTCTGTTATAACTGTTGCTACTTGTTTAATCTCATGTCTCGTATGTATTTAGGAATAATGTACAACTGTTTACGTAGTTAGTAAAATAACTGTGCATACATACCCATGCACCTTTGATACAACTTAAATAGTCATTTAAAGTGCAATTCTACAATCCCAAGACGAATGAACGTGACAAGTATCATTTGTGGTGGTTTTCAGTAATGGCTTTTTGAGTTATTCACTTTATTACTGTAAGCAACCTCAAATATCTATAAAACAATCTGCAACGTTCTAAAATATTTATGATTCATTTCATTTGTGAATCTCATATGCCTCTAGAGATTGATATACTGCACCCCTTTTATAAATAAGAGTAATGTTACTGTGAATCAAAGTTTTATAACTACGAAGGTAGAGTCCATTAGGATTTTATATAAGCTATAATCCTCCTATAATCCAATGGTATGGTACCCAGCATAGTAAGTACCTTGTAATTTACAATACATGTGAATACCTATGGGTAGTTAGTACTTAGTTTAGTACGTACAATATAGAAACTAACTCTGTGTACTAAACTGAAATTTCGAAAGCAATAAATACTTTGTATGTCCAAGTAAAAATTAATGAATGAGTACAATAATTAAATATAAATGTATAACAATTCTAATTCTGTTGTGTAGTATTTATTAAATTAGTTGCAATGCCTTCTCTATAAGAATAACAGTCTATTTCCGTTTAATTTAGAGGTATACAAAAGGCATTGTATTACAAATTCTTATAAACTGATAAAGGGAGAGCAAGATTTGTCATTTCGCAAAGATCTTTTACACAACAGATTCATTGCATGACTAAGTATCTATAAAACTGTTGGCATTCAGTCTGCATTATCGTCTGGGTAAATCGTAAAAAAAGAATTCAATCTGAATGATACAGATGGAAAAGTAAGCGACGAACAAATATCGAAATGAATAATACATGGCGTTTTACGAAGCCGAGGTTGAATGACATTTGGTTTTGAAAGATTATCTGATGTCGAATGAATATATGAAAAGATAATGAAATGTGCCAACGAAAATAATTTGTCAAAATAACTGAGTTAAGAGAACAACAAAGGTTTTCCGATAAAAATTGAATTAGGAAATAGTTAATAGTAGTCGGAGACGGTACACAAAGGAACTTGTTAGAAATGAGTTTGAGATGAGTATGGCAGGAAGTTGATGCATGAAAGAAATTAAGTAAAAATACATAGAAATGACTCCGGATCGTCGTCCGATCCGTCTATTTCTCTTTTCCGTCCCTTTTGCTTCATAAAAAAGAAAAAGTTCGGATTACTTAGGATAGAACAAAGTAAAGTCTGTCTCGTCATCTCATCTGAGAAGAACTATTTTCTGTTTGGTATCACATGTACGTTTATCTGAGAATACCGAATAGCGAATGTTGTATATAGGACAAGTTAGTATTAACAAGCTTAATCACAGTAGAGTGATTCTTCGTATAGTAAGGATAGAAACGAAGAAAACTTTGTTAATGTATTACATTTATACATTTTGTCTTTTGGTTGTTTTGTTAGTAGGTGCCTATGTATTCTTGTAGTTAAAGAAAAAGAGAATGAGCTAAAAGAATAGGAAATGCATTGCATTCGACTCGGAATGTATGGATGTGACACTTCTATTTTTAGTTACGCATTTCATCTTCACTTCTTTTCGCACAGTCTCTTTATTTTTAGCTTATACATCTCATCTGAGCTGAAGTTCTGAAGCTTTCTTCCTCTGTGTACTAAACTTCAAGAACTACTTCTTTCCTTATTGACTCTATCAGAGCTGCAATTCGGATTTTTCATATATAACACATATGTCGTATACTCTAAAGTAGTCTCAAGTAAACCGCTTCGAGTTGATACTTTAAATATGTAACACAGTACTTAAAAGCTTACAATTTGGTATATGAAATTAAGTAAATACAATTACTTATACTGATACAATGATACACATCCAATACTATATACAAAAGTCGTATACTTTAATATGGGTATTGTAAGTCTGGTATTAATAATGCATTGGGAACGACTACACTGCATATAGTACGTGTAAGAAAAAGAATGCATCAAAATATTATATGTTTCCCAAATAGTTATAGATACTTTTTTACCAAACCGAAACTATACAAGAGTTAATTGTAATGCATATTCTTGTAGGTTTAAACATAGAGTAGCTAGATTACTATTAAGCAAATCTACTATTACTACGGAGTAACTAGCTATTCTGCCAGACTTGGTACAACCTTTATAGAGATATAGTAAATAGCATTTGCATGCCACTCCAAGAATGCTTAACAATATAAATTACAAAGTATGTTACCTATGCACATGTATATATCTACTATCATGTTAGGTATAATAGATATAATCAATCCACATTTACCATTAGTAAATAGTACACACAATTATGTATGTACCTATCTATGTAAGTGCTTTGGTGTGCTGCTGAGCTATTCTCTGTGTTTTACTGTATCATTGAAAGTTGAAAACGATGAGACTTACTATTACTATCAATAAGTATCGTAAATGCAAAATGTTTAACCCTTTTTTCCGCCTTCTCAATCTTAAACTTCCTTTAGGGTTCAGTAATAAGAAAAGCATCAACATTGTTTTGCCTCCATATCTTTTATGAATTGATTTTACTTTTTAATCAAGGATTTTATTAATAGTAGGAATAGACAGCATAAACTTTTCCAATTTCATTTTATACTTTACAGTGCTTAGTTGTATTTCATATTCAAAACTGTGAAATTATACTGTGTAAGTGGCATTTTTAATCGTTCTGTTCCAAGCACAGCATAGGGCAAGCATCATTGTCTGTGGATATTATTACACATAAAACACAAACACAGTTTTTTATAGACGCAAACTAATGTAAAGGTTGAGATTTTGCGTACCCGGCTTGACTCATTGTTCTTTCCATTATTATTTCACTGCGACTGCCTCTCCCAGTTGATGAGCATCTACAGTTTTTCTCTTCTTTTCCTTTTGTGCTCCAAATAATACACCATGTATACTGTATTTAGCATCTCAAGAAGCTAATTTACTGCAATTGAACAAAAGATTATTGTCCTACGGTTTACCACGGTGCACTAATACATTCAGACGTCTACATGTGATCTACACTGGTGTCGTGATTTTAATCTCATAGTGGGCATACTTTTTATGTATACCAATAATAGAGCAATTCACTGATCTTTGATATTCATTTCAGTTCTTTGCAATACAATTAATTTTCAATAGTCAATTCCAGTGGAATTTATATCAATTTTTGTGAATTCAACTGTGATTCCTCAACAAAACAGCCCAGTAGTACATAGTTTACAGAAGCATAAGTTTAACTTGGTGACTTCAAATAGTACACATCACATTTACATGAATAAATATGTAAAGTGATTACTTTACAATCTGCATACTGGCTGGAGACATGTATAAATTGTTTTTAAGAATCTCAATTTTTCAGTAACATGTAACGAAAGTGTCTTCTTGTCATAAAATATTTATTTTAATTGAACAACTGGAAAAATGGCACTCCGTGAGCCTACATGAGTATGATTTATCTGAAATTGGTGTGTCACATTCACATTCGGTAGCATCCAAGTTTATTAGATAGAAGATTAGACGACGAAGTGAGATATTGCTTGCTGTTAAAGCAAGCGAATTCCAGCAGTCACCGTGGAGAGCATAATGGAAGATGAGCCGGAGGAGAAGACCCGCTGTCAGTATTGCATAGCAGGGTGCAAGCAGTTAACAACTTTTGTGTTATCTCATGTGGGTCTTGTCACTCTCGTTGTAGGCTATTGCATAATTGGAGCATTCACTTTTACGGTGAGTTATTTTCCCCATTAAATCAAACATTTTGTCTGTTTTTTGGTTCCATATGTCACTTATAATCAAATCTTGGATTAATTTCGTCTGAAATATGTGTTTTCAATTCTCATTGTGATGTGCGCGTTAGGAAACCTAAAGTAGAACCAAATAATTAACTACTGGATTTTTTGTTGTTTAGGCATTGGAGGCCGGTCATGAAAAAGAGGTACGTAAGGATTTTAGCCAGCGAAACCGTTTTACGCACACGCTTAGTTTATTTTAGCATAACTCATTTTAGTTTTTGCCGTTATGGGCGGTCTGTCTATTTTAACCAACTGAAGATGGATTACACAACTAATTGTGTGCTTGTACGTATGTGTGTATGATTATGAAGCATACTAACAATGCAGGAAATGAAGAATGAATTTGTGAAGAGGTTTTTTAAAAAGTGAATAGTACCATGTGAATTGCATTCATGTTAAAAGTCAGAGTTAAGTAAAAGTAGCTTTTGCATTATGCATGGCAGCATAAAGTAGAAAGATTGCAAAATTAATGCATGTAATAAAGTAAACATGTTCTGAGGATAAGAGTCAATATATTACATGAACCATGCTGAAAGCATATGTTGTATACAGAATACAAATGCCTCTAGAGTGCTCAACTTCTACTTCACTGGGAATGAACTATCCAGTATGTAGAGTAAGTAGGCACTTTTCAGCTTCATGAAACTCATTTTTTATCACGCTTAGAATGTAATCTCAGAGTTGCTAAGAAGATGAGTGGCTAAGTGAAATCTTGTGTAAAAGGTAGATTTCACAGAGGTAAGCGTCCCCATGATAAACTTCAATATAAATCATGATAATTTGGCAGCTTTGGCTTGATTCTGTATTCTGTATGATGTGAAGAGTGTGTGTGAAATATCGTCCGTTAAAATTTTTAAAGATGACAGAATTTAAGATAAATTTGAATCAGGTGAAAGAACAAATGGTGAAAGTGAGAGAAGCAGTCTCTCAAGATTTATGGCTCATGACGAGGAAAACTGATTACATTATTCCAGATGACTGGGCTCAAAATGCTTCTAAAAGACTTGTGGTGAATCATTTAAAATCTGTTATTTAAGAACAATATATATTTTGTCTTTCCTTTTGATATCTTTTCTGTAATAAATTATAAAAAGATCGTAAGAAATATATTGTCTGTAACTCCAATGCGGTTTTATTATTTGCTTAGGAGTTTGAAAAGGAACTTTTGTCAGCCATTAAAAAAACAGGCTGGGATGGGAGTGAAGATAAAGAACAACTTCAATGGACTTTCACTGGATCCTTATTTTACTCGATTATAGTGGTAAATAATAATTCAAATACTTAGGCATGGCATAATTTTCCAAGAGCACTCGTGAAAATATTAAATTCTGAATGTTTGTTCAATTTTCTTTTCTAGATCACAACAATAGGTAACCAATTGTGTTTTTGCGAAATTTTATCTTTAAAACATGATAATAATAAAAACCTGTGGTTATTAGCCTATAGCTGACTTCTCTATTCGTTTTTTAAAGGATATGGACATATTGCCCCGAAAACTGTTTGGGGGAAAATCGTGACCATTTTCTATGCAATTGTTGGCGTAAGAATCTTTTTGTAATGGAATCTGATTACTTCTATAATATTTTCCTTCAGCAAAAGTATCTCACTCTTACAATTACAAGTAACTTTGGTGCGATAATGATGTCAACTCTTATAGTTCATTTTTTCCCATTTTTTGCTGGAGATTAAAAATGAGAAATTAAGGAGTGACAAGTTGCAAAAATACATTGGGCAAGTTAACGTTATATTGCTGTCATGAACATGATAATTAGATTTCGATAAAAAACTGTTTACAGATTCCTCTCATGGTCGTATGCTGGTCCCATATTGGTGACTTCATGGCAAATGCTTTCAGATTTATTTATTGGAAAGTAAGGGCTTAAATCTTTTCTATACTTTCACATTTCCTGTAGTGGAATATTTGTCTAGAATTATTACTGTTAAAATATAACCAATTTCACTAATTAAATTACGGCCCAGATGAAAATTTTCCTTATCTTTTTGTTCTTTAGCATCCGGTGTTCTTTAGTATAGTATTTTTAAGTGTTTAAATCTTGAGAGTCTACAATTTTACAATTACACCAATCATGGTTGGGTAACTAGTAGGATACTTTCAGCGAGCCAGAGGCTCACTAATAGAACCGTGATTTCAAATGTAAGGTTTTCAGTTAGCAATGTAAAATAAAATTGTAAATTTGGTTCAACTTTATCTGCCTATTCGTTTAATGTAATATAATGGAAAAATTAAACTATTAACTATTATATTGGGTTAATTTTTAAGTTGGTTAAGTTGAAATGATGCTTTTTAAGACAGTTATCTTCTATTTCTGAATTTTGCCAAATTACAGATATGCTGTTACATTTGCACCAGAAAACCCAAGCATCGACATAGGGGTCACTTACGCCGAGGGAAAAGTGTCAGGGGGTCATCTACAAAGAGCTCTGGGTAATTCCAAGTTATTTATTCACCATTTACCGTCATTATAAGTGTCATAAGTACATTTTTTACGGAGTCGCAATCCTACTATCCCAATTAAGATAACAAAGAAACTTTTGCTGGGTGCAACTATAATATATATTCATTGCTATTAGAAAATGAACTTAGGGCCAAAAACTTTTCAATGAGTGATACTGTTTGTATTAGTAAAGCTATTACAAATAGATAGCTATTTAACTGTTTCTGAAATTATTATTATTGTTTGCTAAAATATTTGTGAACTCTTATACGTTTAACAGAAGCGTACGAATGAAAAGATCTATGAGAAGATCGGCTCGTGTATCTCAACGCTCTGCCGATTCTGCCATGTCAGATTCCGTGATTTCTACAGCTTCTGATCCAGCTGGATAGTAAATGACATAATCACAATTAAACAAAAATTAAACAAAAATACAAATGTACAATGCGATTGTATAAATATAGCTCCTACATGGAAGGAGGATCCCATCGATCTACTTTGCCAAGAACAACTCAGCCACGCTCAATCCATCACCATCATCATCAACGCAATTCTCAGGTTATTCTACTTAGTTTGCATACTTATATGATGGAACCTTCCAATTATATACAACAGGAATAATAGAAAGTAAGATTTCGTGATTTTTTCAAGACTATACACGTGTAACAACTTCATGTACTATATTACAGAGATCTGCAAAATCGGCGGAACCAGAACTTCCTCCTAACCTACCGGTGCTATTTAATAAATATGCTGAAGAGAGCGTTAACGCTCCAGCAGCAACTGCAATTGTAGCTGTGGCCCCTCCGGTTTCCTTAGCTGAGACAGAGGATATCTCAAAAGTTCGAAGTAAATTATCAAGAAATCGTTCTGTTCCGCCTGATCCAACCCGTTATGTTCGTAACTTATCGGTACTATTTAAAATCATTATATCACCTCCAAATGACATTTTGATATCACCAATTTCAATGGTAGGTCCCAAGTAGACAAGAGGAATTGGAGTATTGGGATGAAGAAGAGGAAGATTATGAAGACAGTGATTATGAAGAGGATGTCGCACAAAAGAGTGTTCCTATTTGGCTATGGTAAAGTATTTTAAATAAGACTACTCTACTATATTAGTGACAGGTTGGGTGGAATAACTGGTGACTTATAACGGTGTGGAAGTCAAGATGAATGTTTTTGATATTTTAGCTCAAGCTTGGTAATAAGTTATATAGTTGGAGGAGCCTTCTTGTTTTCGGGTTGGGAAAATTGGAACTTCCTTGACTCTGCCTATTTCTGTTTCATCACACTGACAACTATCGGGTTTGGAGATTTCGTCCCTACTCAGGGAGACTCTGAAGTAAGCAAATCCGTTGCATAATTGTAGTTTTAATGGCACAATAGCTATAGCGGTAGTATGTTATAGCGAAGTCGTCAGATAGGGAAGTCAGAATCAGTATAGAAATGTTGTTTCAGATTGTAAAATGAACCGTAATCATGTTTGTTTTTTGAACTTCATTCCAATTGTCAACTTACAACTCTGTCTATGCGATGAGGATATTTTCTTAGAATTTCGTAGAAAATTTTTACTGTCTTTTCATACTGCTTTGTTGTTTTTGTTTTTGTGAAGCATCTACAATAAAATTATGAACTTTTCTCAGACGTATATTTTTTAATATTTTACAGGTGAGTATTGCATTGTGTTCTCTGTACCTTCTGTTTGGAATTGCACTTTTGGCCATGAGTTTCAATCTGGTGCAAGAGCAGGTGATCAATTCTGTAAAGAAACTGGCGATGACGTTGGGAATTATTGACGAAGAAGAGACGTAAAGCAAAAAATGAGGAACAAAAAAAGACAATGTTAATACATTTACATATATTATAGTAAAATAATGGTTTGCTAGCTATGAACTCAGATTGTTTCTTGTTAATATGGAATTTACTATTTACTCAATGTTATTTACAAATAGTTGCATAATTCATAGGTCCACAAGCATTATATAATAGCTATTTATGTAGGTTTTAACAAAGGAAGGATCTGCTTTTGATATAAGGCAAGATCAATGAGACTCGTGTGCTGTTGAATGACGTGTGCTAACGCAAAATAAAGCAAAAGCTTTGACTGTACTACACAATAAGTTTCGTTAATAATTACCAATCTGCATACATTTAAATATTTTACATCAAATTTCAGTAAATAGGAAAAGCGTTACATTTCCATAAGTAATCTCTTAAGTAATATCTAAGTTGTGTTGAAATTGTAAACCTTGCTTGTTGGCTTCAGAAAGCTTCAGGATACCTTCCAATGTAATTCATATAATAATAGTATTATTTACAGCAATCAAGATTATCTGGAACTGTGGAACTGACATTTGAAATTGAATTTCAAATGTGACGCAATTAGTTAGAAGATACCGAATTTGGTAAAATACAGACAAATTAAGCAGAAATTGGTCATAAATTGTAAAGTGGCTGTAGTAATAGTATATCCACCTATATATATCTGTGGTGGCCACCAAAGCAGTTTCCTTTTCCACCGCTATTAAAGTATTTCTGTACAAGTTAGCATACTATACTGGTTCAAATAATAAAAAGATTGCCATTCACCAGTCTTATGGCCAATAATACCTAGGTATTAGCACTTACACTTGGTACAAGTGTTTTCTAGTATTCTTTTTCTGTTCTACTCCAATAACATCCCGCCCACAATAGTTTGCTTGCAGTTGCAATTTCGCAATTATTAAAGCACATATTTAGTATTTACCAGTAATGACCACATGACCACAAGAACGTACACATAAAATAAAAGTTGTAGAATTGCAGGAACTATTGCATTTGTATATCAAAGTGTTTTGAAGCGCCCACAGAATTTCCTTTCTAGTATTTTACGTTACGCATTGTCGTTTCGGTACGTACTTACAAACTACGATATTGCGTCTTCTAGCCGAATAATAACTCAGAAAGAGAAATAATTTATAAGTGAATGGAATGTACCAAGTGAAGTGATTAGGTCAAAACGTAACTCAATGATAAGTCCATGTAATGTCTTACACATTTAATATTTAGAGTGTTTAGAACAACTTAATACAGATGATAGAAAATATTATGGTATATCTCTCCGGCTTATAAGACAGGATGCAAACAGTTATACTTATAGATTGTGATAGCAGGGTTAGTCTAACCTGTAAAATAGCATTTTGCGTCATTCTTTGCAGTTTCAAATATTTGCAGTGTATTTCAAAGCCAAGGTGGCTCAAAATATTTGCTTTTGCTCTTTGAAAAGTAGCCAGGCCTGTAAAACCATTGTAAATGTTATATTTGAATAACGCAATGAAACAATGCCGAACTTCAACACGGATTTCAATCCTTTTCACGATCATAAGTTTGACAGCATCGTTCTCTATAAAAGCGTCATTAAAAGAAGAGTAGTTTTACCTGTATAAACCAGCAATTTATATAGGATTTTACGTATCATCAGGCGTAAAATCTATAATGGCATAACTATAGTCAAGTTGTAGATACCCGTCCGAAGAATGCCTGAACAGATGGTAAATATTCCACAGATGCATACAAAATTATAATTGCATATTTGATTAGGTCTTTAACATAGAGAATTATTTTGATGGATAAATAAAACAGATAAGTTACAGACTCTCATCAGTTCGTCTACATCATTATAAGCAAAAAGTTCTAATGGCAGCTGTCTATCATTTACTACATGGTATTGATATGTCATGTGCATGTGCCTACTGTTCTGCTGCTCTTGCAACTTGTATCATCGTCTAGGTTAGGTATGCACAACTACTATGGAAATAATATCCGGCTGTACTTATATCGAACTGGGAAGATCTCTGTGGACCAGATTGAATATCTAATTACGAATGGAAAATGTTCTACTTGTTAGTTGTGTGGGGCTCAAGTGAAGAGAGTTAATGTGAAATGGGAGAGGGGACGAAGGTTATAGATATGTTTTTCTTTGCAGACATCATAATAAAGTGTATTTGCCACTACGGTCTTTCATTTTGTTCACCAACGTACAGACAATCAAAGAGTGACATTTACACTTGAGTACACAGATACAAGTACAAATGAGGTTCGTGCATATTTGGAGAAAATGGTAAATCCAAAGGCAAACTAGAATCATGAAAACTCCACGCGTTTCCCATAATTCACTCATAATGGAGGATTTTACAAGCGATCCATCTTCCATTCCATCTACAACCGAATTGACACCAGCAGATCAGTTTTTGTTTACCATGACACATAGTATATTACAAAGTTACAACAGGGAAGTGACGGTTGTGGCTAGCACACTGAGTGTCGTACTTGTCCTTATGTTAGGACTTTGTGCATGTTTTATAATTCGTCGATGTACGAATCGAAAGAAAAACATTTCAGAAGACAAATTGTCTGATTTAGTGGATGACTCGTCTTTCGCCAGCAGTAGTATTGAAAATCCATTCGAAAAGCGAGCAGAAGAAAGATACATTGAGAGGAAAATGATTTCGTGGAATAACAAAGGGAAAAAGTTGGTTTTACACAAAAATATCATTACTCCAGATCGCAACATTACATTTGTAGTACCAACGGTAAGAATACATAAAGAATAATATTTTTAGAATATGACATTACTAATCACAATATGATAATTAAGATTTTTCAAAATTAATATTCTAGTATGAATATTTTTGTGACAGATACCTTTGCAAGGTCAATTAGCAACCTCTAAGGAAGCTAACAAACCCGGTGAGGAGCAACCATCATGTTCCCAAAGTTTATCCAAAGCTCCGTTGCAAGCTCAGCAATATTATCCACAGTTAGCAAATCCGACAGACACAAGTCCCCGGATAGGGTTTTGCCTTTTCTATGAACTAGGCAGCCAAATTCTATACGTGCGATTGCTAGCAGGACAATACTTCCCAGAGGACAACCCCCATTACGTGACAGTAAAAATATACCCTGGACGAGGAGCAAAGCAGCGTACGAAAGAATATCAAGGAGATTCTCCAATCATTAACCAGGAATTCAGTTTCCATGTCAGAAAAGGAGTTCTGAATACAAAAGTGTTAAAGTTAAGAGTGGTTGGAGTTGCTGGTGCTCATGCAAATACTAAAGTTATACTGGGTTGTGTTAATCTGGCTTTGAAAGATGTTTCCGGCTTTGAAAATGAAGATTTTACAGAAGATTTGAGGACGGGGCAATTGTGGAAACGTTTAGATCAACCTTCAGACATCAGCGATGGTGTAAAACTGCAAGTAACTCTGAAATGGAGTGAAGAACCTGCTCCCGGGCTTCTTACGTTAAAAGTTATTGAGGCTAGCGGACTCCATGAGAATAATGATAATGAGTACAGTAAGTGTCACTACTAATTAATTCATTTCTTTACATTTAAAATTATATGCCTTGCTCACATATGTAAATTACTTGGTGATCTATATGCAAGGCATAAATAGTATGGTTCAGTTAGTATTTCACACCTGCCATTAAGTGTAAGTAATGCAATGTTTCCGTAATCAATCGAAGCATTTTTACTCAAAGTGCTTAGTACATACTTACACTCATTACTAACAGTAAAACCGCAGTTTACGATGTGTTCGTAAGTATCTTAATGGGATTTTCTGCGTTAACTGTTCCAAACATATGTTTTCCTGGTGCTTTAAACTACTTTTAGTTTGTCAGATTGCTGTCTTTGTGTATACTTTGAGTTTAATGAAGCATTTGGGTATAATGGTTCTTGTAATTTAATATCACTTCAATAAATAGTCACATTCCACATACTTCACAGGAATTACCCATTTTAGCAGTGTTAAGTTGGAATATTTGATACTAAAATAACAAATATTTGGCCACTTAAGTAGACGTTTCAAATTTATTACCTGTGTATTATGTAGTGTACATTACTAAGAAAACATTCATTAAAACTTGAGTTCAATCTAAATTAAAATCCAAATGCAATATAAATGTCCAAGCAGACTTAATCATGTTAAATCTTTCAGAGCTTTTGAAGCAAATTTTAGATTAGAGCTTGTGTATATAACCACAGTAAAATAGCTTTGCAGCTTACAAAAGCTATAAAAAAATTTCCTTACTAAAACAAATAAGGTAGAATTACAAGGGAATAATACTGAAGTTGAATGATTTAAATTGTCCTTTATAGCATCAACGCATGTAAAGGTGACTTTGCAAGAGCAGGGAAGAAATATCAAGTCAAGGAAAACACGACTTATTCGCTGGGGTTCAGTGCCATATTTTGATGATGTGTTTGTCGTAACGATACCCCAAGAGCTACTCAGTCAAATCTCTTTTCTCTTGGTTGTCATTGCAAGGGGCCGTCTAGGTAAGCAAAACGATACTTATCGTAGAAGTTATGCTAAAATGTATTAGAATAATAATTGTAACCTGACATTATTACCTACATTACGCTAAAAAGCTTTCAGTGTGTCTAAACGGCATAATTGAAAGTCGAAAGGTGTGTGCATGTGCACAACGCTTCCTATACGAAGATTAACTGTAAGACGAGAAAGAAATAAACTGCAATAAAATGCACATAAATATTTAGGAAAGGAACATGGCAAGTCGGAAGCGATAAGGTTAGTTATGTAACAGTGTAGGCATTACATTCAGAATAGATGTAAGCAGACATTTCTAGGTTTATGGGGTAGAAAAGAAAGATAGAAAGTACACCTACTTAACATGTACTTTAAAATTGTCGAGCAAATTTAGTAGTTTACGTAAAGGAGTTTATGTAAACACTAATATTAGTTTTCTAGTATGATTTGTTGCAAAGAGATAAATAGAACTAGTAAATAGTTTTGATGCGGTTGCAATGAAGAGATACAAATGTATGTACGGTATGTCGTATGTACCGTATGTACATCTGTACATGTACGTGCACAACGAATTCTGTATTCTGTGTATCACAAAAAGGAGAATTAATTTATTTTGGTTAGATTACTCAGTACCTATATAATTATTGACAACTTTCAGGTACTAGAGTCTAAAAGATTGAAAACAGAAAATATTTAAAATTAAGCATTAAATTTATGCAAGGTTTCTGTTTAACTTGAATAGGTTCAAAAGTTGTGCTAGGAAAGATTAGCATTGGCCCAGTGCCCTTTGCTAATCCGTCAACGGGCTCAGCAACTTCAGGAACAGACTTTTGGGAAGACATGTGTCATCAACCGAACTCTGAGATCGTTCGTTGGCTTCAACTCCTGCCATGAAATACTTGCACAAACTGTGTGACGTGATACAACATAAATAAGCAATACGAGGCAACATTAACTTCTATAGTAAATATCCGAGTATTCAAATAATGTTAGTGATAAGCACATACCTAAGTACTAAGTACATGTACATATTCAATAAAATCAATGCACTTACTTTTAATTTAAGGTATTTTACGTCTAAATTGAATTGAATGTTTATTAGAAATGTACGATTTCTCATTCAAAGCATTTTAGTTTTAACTAATACTCTTTTTATCTACAACTATTCCAGATAGTTTTTAAATGTGCTTACGATTTTGAGGCTGCAATAGTTTACATAGTTGCAAGTTATAGGGAATGTCAAATCCGTAATACTGTAAATGCCCAGGAATTGTATAAAATTAAATTCAGTTTTTGAGCGACAACTTTTTTTGAGATTATATTTCAACAATGTTGTCGGGTGCCGTTCGATGCGGGATTACAAAAGGCACCAGAATTTGAGTACGTTGGTTGCAAGAAATTAATTGATATGAAATATAGAACCGGTTTTGTGTCAGGAAACCTGCAACTTTGTTAAGTAGGCTTACAACTATGCGTCACATATTGATATTTGTACAGGATCTCTTCAGTAATTCTGAGTCAAGTAGTACCCCACAACATTATTGAAAAGTTTGAAAACAATTTGTGGCTCAAAAACTGAGTTAAATGTTATAAATTTTTAGGCAATTTACAAAATTCCGGATTTAACATAACAGCTGTAACATGCATACAGTAGACACACGGGAGAACAGTATTTTCAGTTAGAAATGGCAATAAATAAAGTAAGGGTAGGTGTAAGATTGTGTGTATTAGTATTCGGTAAGAATAATGTGCACATTTCAGTGCCCAATTTAACCAGTGGATTCATACATCGTGGTTGTGGCACAAACGAGAAGATAAAATGTGTTATATACATCTGGAATTTCGATTGCATTATCATAGTTTTTATCCTAGTTTTATTGCACATACAGATAGTATACTGAAGTTAAAGAATTTGCCTAATACAATATATAATGCAGAATTCCCATATGCATATAAAGAATTCGGCAAATTTTAAGTATTTTGGCAGAAATGAATGCAAATCGGCCAAAAGACTTGTCATTCACCCACACCCAGAATTTTAACTGGAAATCTAAAGATCCTCAACCTCGTAAAGGCAGGAAAGTTAAAAGTTTGATGCATGTGTGTTCAGTACTACATTTTTCTTGGGACACATCATATCTCAAATATTAAGAATCCCATGGATTACATCTACCCCAATCTGAACTGAAATCTGTAAGCTCTGTAAACGTAAAATGCCATTAGTCTCACTTATGTACGCAAAACAAATAAGCAGGATATCTTATGTACCTTGCATTATACTTACCCTTTGCGCAACCAAAAATACTTTAGTTGTGACAGGTCTGTTCTTAGGAATCGCATATGTCTTGCATATCTGTATACTTTATATTTAGTCAGTCAATGAACGAAAATAAAATAAAAAAGTTATAAATATTGTCTGCTTCTGGGAGAAGAGAAAAAAAGCTAAAAGTTCTTTGGCCATGGCCAAATACATTTACGGTGCACACGGGAAAGGTTGATGAACAACCGAAGAAGGCAAAGGAACTTAATGTGATGTGCATTTAACAAAACAAAGCGAGACTTTTTCTATATTTTCTAGCAAGTCACAATGAGAAGCACAGATAGAGGCCAAAAGAGGCGACACAAGTGTCGTCACATCAGTACTGGAAAGTGAAGACAAGTGCAAACAAGAACCCCACCCGTTTATTCAATGTACTTTCATACATAAGAAACAAAATATATCTCTGCTTAAGTTAAGTTTGTATGAAAATTCTACAGATAGGCTTTCAACCTAAAAGATTCTTCTGAAGTAGGTACTTGGGTCTTATCTTAACCTACATGCATGATAACTTTAATAAGTCGGGTAGGCATGAACAGACATAAAACATAGGCATAGGTATACAGTATAATATTTTGTGTGTACATCAGGTTACATAATAGACAGGCTGTGCAGACTTAAAAATACTGACGGAAAAAAGAGGAGTGTGATGTGAGCCGTGTATTTGTAGTGTGTATGACGGGATGTCTATGTACACATCCGTACAAACACAAGTGTGTATTTGTACTGCAGTCTTATGTATGCAAAAACTTAAACATAACATGAATCTTGAAGAATTCGACTGAAAGTGAACTCGGGGTAAATAGTGTAATAATAAGTCCTTTCACTCTCACTATCTATCTAACTCTTGTTTCTTGTAGATCGTTTCTTGCTTTAAGTCTCCTCCAACTCTTTCTCAAATCTATCTATACTGATCAACATTCTCATCTAATCGGGTGTCTCACTAACTGTCTCCCAACTGTCTGCCGTACAGAGAAAGAGACTCTTATTCTCAGGAATACCAAACAAGTCAATAGAAATGGGTATCTTAAAGGAACCTATGTGAGTTAGTAGTTAGAGTGGTTTCTATATGCTCTATTTCAAGGATTGCTTCCTCTAAGTATAAAATATTACAAGTGTTCTCATCAAAATTCTCGTAAATTAATTGCTGAAAGGGAAGCAGATTATTAAAGATGCTCTCCTTTCTTACAAGTGTATAAAGAGATCTAGATAAAAGTAAAGTAATTTCTTTTAGTACAACAATTCTGAATATTTACAGATAAATTCCTTCGGCCAAATACACCGATTATAGTTCAAATCATTATAATAAGTATCTTCGCCAAAATATTTATCCTTTAATTTGCATTAGTGTACAATATATACCTACCTCTTGATTCAAGAAAATGCATATATCACAAACGTTATTGTTTCTTGTGTCACTGCCAATTTTATTCTGTGATGGGACTGATACTACGAATAAATTGCGACGCTATAAGGTTCTGAATTATTTGTATTATGCAAATTTTTTGTATTTAATGATAGTAATGAAATCTTTGTTACTCCTTTACTTGCTATTGAATAATGACTGTGTAAGAATTAATGATGAAATAAATAGATTTTAATCGTTTTATAGATTTGTAATGGAGCTCGATGTAAATCTATACGATCGTATACACCCCCAAGTTTTCTTTTAGATATGGACTCATTTCTGTACAGTCGATGGACTAGATGGGCTCCTTGTTCAAGACACTGCACTACGAAAAGATACAGGTCTGTTGCAGACAATTTTTAATTTTAACTGTAGAAAAACATGCCGCGACTAAAAAATCCGATGTTCAGAAAAGGTTAGTAGACATAATTATTTGTATTGCCAAAACTATTTAACGGAGTGTTTCACTAAACTGTTTGTTAAACAGGGCATGTCGCTTTTCCTTAATTTGTGGAGACACGATAGTTCACGAAGAAGCATTTTGCTATCATCGAGGAACCCACTGCGAGTTTATTTTTCAGAATAATAAACGAGACTTCCTTGCATCAGACGATTCGGACTACTTCGATCAGTCAGGCACGGACCATTACAACGACGGATCCAGTTCCCAAGAAAGTGAGTGGGGGTCATGATATATATCTTTCCTAATCCTCATTGCCAACAACAAATCCAAGTGTATTCTTTCTTGTCATATTTTCTGACAATACTAATTGCACGACAAATAGGTACCGACAAATACTACACAATTATGACTCTGTGATATACAGAGGCATTGAATACTAACTGCTAAACTTCTGCTCTACCTCTACCATTTATAAACTTGTTTTGTTCTTTAAGTTTATGTAGCTGGAGAGTATTTATTGCTATTTATTAACATTTATCTTGCATGAATTCGTCACATCAAAAGAACATCCTTTCTTGAAAACAAAGAAACAGAAATCGTTTTGCTTGAAAAAAATTACCTACCTACTTTCTTATAGATAGAACCGTATTGTTGTATTAAAAAATATCCTTTGAGTCTCTACAATAAAAATGTAAACATTTGTTTGAACTGTGCAACTCCCTTAAGTGTAAAGTACAATCTGTTTACACCATAATAAAGGGTAATGGGTCTTTCAATTTATATCCCTATTTACATTTGATATGACAAGCACATGTGTCCACATAGCTTTCAGCATTTCACTTTCGTTTAGACATGAGAATGTTCTTAGATATCACCAGAAGATGAGTGTGTCTAATTATAATGTTCAGTCTAAATTTAGATGTGCAACTAATATCTGTAAACGAAATGAAATGTAGCATATAGCTAATAATATGAATATGTTCTAGGGTCTTATAATCAGAGGTTAGAAACAAGTCTTCCAGCTCATCCGAAAATTAGCCCACCTTCCCCGTCATCACTGCAATCAATACAACCATTAAACGAAAACCGTTTCCTCCCAGGAAGAAGAACTTCGTACAGCAGGCCAAACAGAAATTCTCCTAGACATAACACAACACACTCTCGTAATTCATTAGATGATGATTCGATAGAATTTGCCGGCCCATTTCCAATTCCACCCAGAAGTGACAGCAGGATTTCTAGTCAAAGTTCACAAACTTGTGGGATTGCTCGCATTACAGGGCGTAACAGACAGGGACTAGCATTGCGAATCTTGGGAGGTAGAGAAGCCAAAAAAGGACGATGGCCGTGGCAAGTGGCGATTTTAAATAGAAATCAGGTACACCAAATTAGAAGATCGGTCCCCTTAGATGCTTAAGCATGTATGTTTAGCTGCTTGGAGATTATGGAGATAAATTGAAAATTCTTTTGACTGAATAAATAGGAAGCGTTCTGTGGAGGGACTTTAATCTCTCCTCGTTGGGTTCTCACTTCAGCACATTGCATTCGTCGTCGTATTTTTGTTACAATTGGTGAACACCATTTACATCGAAACGATGGCACTGAAAAACAGTACAAGGTAAACCAACATTAAGGCATTCAGGAATAAAATTCTTCTTCATACAAACATAAAATTTATTAATGTACTGTTAGAAATCTAAATATTTGCTATGCTAAGCATGTTTAACATAATTTTTTGAAATTTTGTTTCTGAGCAGATAGACGCTGCATTCATTCATCCTGACTTTGACCCCGAGACAGTGGACAATGACATCGCTCTTTTGCTTTTACCTGAACCAGTGCCTACGGAAGCAGGTCTGGCTTGCCTCCCCCAAGAATATCAAACTCTTCCATCACCTGATACTCTTTGCACCATATTAGGATGGGGAAAGGAAGGACATTCTCATGTATTTGGTACAACTGTGCTACATGAAGGAAGAGTAAGATGAGATTTGTTATGAAATGTGGTATTTATAAGTAAAACAATGTGAAATTCCGATTGTACATTCTTCATAAAATAATTCTTAAACTTAGGTTCCCCTTGTTGGTACAGTGGAATGCCGAAAAGCATATGGGCCATATGACATCACACACAACATGTTTTGTGCAGGATACCGAGGTGGTACAGGTAAGTCGTAAATGTTTTAAGCGAGCTTTTTAACTTATCATATTTCTTGAAGTTTAATGTATTTCTTTCCTTTAAAAAGTTGACTCTTGTGCTGGCGATAGTGGAGGTAAGGTTACCATTCAGTTTTATATTTTACATATTAGATTTTAAGTACCTCGGAAAACGATGACTAACTTTTGCTCTAAACTTATGCAGGTCCCATTTTGTGTTCCATTGAAAGCAGGTAACAGCACCATCATGACTCTTTAAAGTATTTAATTTACTAAAACAAATGAACAACCACAAACTGATTGATTCCAAATGCCCTTCTATTAATAGATGGACAATTTTTGGAGTCACAAGTTTTGGCGATGAATGTGGAAGAAAAGGAAAGTATGGGATCTATGCCAAAGTACCCAATTATGTTGCTTGGATTAAAAAAGTTATGCGGGCCAACGAATTCCTGAACTGATTTTTATAGTAACCGTAAATAATGTCTAGCATTATTACTCTAATTTAAGTCTGTCTGAAGTATTAAAAAAATAGCTTAAGCTTAACACTTAGAAGAATCAGGTCAAACAAATAGTACATACCAATGGTACACATTATATCATCCATCATATTGCAATCGACATCAAATAGAAATACTGAAATACTCATAATTACTAATATTTACTTGTTCTGCACTTTTTAGATAAAAATATTATTATACGTATAGAGGCTAAGTAGTTTTTAATGATGCTTTCACAATTAATGCACGGTAATAATAAGCATAATAATAATAATCACCTATCTAATATTGTAAATACTGAAATACTCACTAAAGTCTAATGAATCTGGAGCAGTGATGGCTCTTAATTGACTGATTAGTAAAAGTATCCCTCTCTGAAGGAAGTGTACTCTAAACACTCTTTCATACATAAAACCAACGAATACACTGCCGTTATTGTATGTAACAACAATTATTGTTTTTATTTCAAACGTTTATAATTGTCAATTAAATAAAAGTAATTTAATCATTGCCAGTTACATTTTTTTCTTACTCATTCTGCCTTTACCAGGTTTAGAGTAAGTTCCAGATCCTCTTTTAAAGCCTGATGATTTGCTTTTAAATCCGCCACTGGCCTGGGCTATTCGTCTTCCTTTACCAGCCATACCTCCTTTCTGGCGCTCTTTCTTCAACATTCTTGCCTTTTCTTTAACTTTAGCGAACTTTGAGACCTTTTGTCTCTTCACACCAGGTTCGTACCCCTCATCTCCTCTTTTAAATGGGCGACGTTTCCGAATTAATGTGCTATTTTCAGTATTTATTTGAGGCCGTGGTGGTCTTGATGAACCAGAAAACGTTCCTTTAGAAATGGAAAATACATTAGTAGGTCAATAGCACAAAAGAATTAATTAATAAACAATATAATCAAGTACCTTCATCTGGCTCCTGACCAACTTCTTTTCTATACCAATCCGCATCGTCGTCTTCGACATCATTAGCGGATCCTTCCTTTGGGGTAATTCCCATACCATCCAAGCACCTCTTTTTATGATCTTCTTTTTCCTTTTTCTTACGTTCAATGTTCATACTTTGTTCTCTTTTACGAGCATCTTTTTGTCGCCTATATTTACATTTAAAGGTATACGGTCAAAATACATTTCCAATGCTTTGTAAATGAAAATTAACTTGACGTTTAAAATCATACTTTTTTAAATTTCTCTTCTGCCGTATAAGCAATTTCTCTTCTGGAGTTTTTTCAGTCAACTTATGGTAAAGAATTTCGCCTTCGGCTAATCCTTCTTCTACCTTGATCAACTGGCATATACAAAATGGTTAATATATTTAGTTAGGATTATGCTAGCTAAGTCAAAGTTATCAGAAGAGCAAAAATTCAATTCTTCATGCCGCAATTCTTCATGCAAAAATTCAATGTTACGAATAAATACATTAATAAGATACCTGCATTGTCAACCTTGGCCCCAGTTCGACTAATTTGATAGCTACTTCATCTACTCCTTTTGTGCCCCTGGCACTTAGGTTTTGCTTTACTTCTACAGCCTCTGCAGTGTCTTCGGCTTCACTCTCAGAAACATCCCCACTTCTACAAATATTTCATTCGTTAACTAGTGACTTAAATTTCACAAAACTTTGAAAAAACTTTACAGTAATTTCTTACTTTTCGAAATACTCTGAAATGTCATTGCAACGACTTAAATCTGGAACCTTGTCATGTGCACCCAATAAAAGTTTCTTAACTCCTTTTGACACTCCAACAGGTCGATACTAAAATAAAATAATAAAATATTGATAAAATCTTGTTAATTTTGGTTTCTATTGAGTATACTTGAAAACTAGAAACACTAGTTTCTTACCGTAATCGTATACTGTCGTAAATCCACGGTATCGTCCTCTTCATTATAATTTAGAAGCAAAACCCTACGAATAGACCGTAGCCTTACTTTATTGATATTTATAGGAGGAAACATATTTTGGAAAGTACTGGAAATCAGCTGGATATTTTTTGATTCGCTTGTGAAGTTATTCATGATAAGCAATGGGTGATGCTGATATTGGACATCATATGTAACCTAATAAATTATGATATCGTAAAATGTAAAAATATTTGCGCAATTTCATTAATAAGCCGTAACATATATGATACAGGGCACAGGACCCATTTTTTCACAAACCTGCTTTCGAAGAGACGAAAGAACATCCCTTGCTAAGGTGTAATCTAAGATTCTGAACGTCAAAGTTGGGCCACGCGGTATTCTACAGAATTTAATGTAAGGGCTAATCTGAGTTCTTGTCAAAATACACATATGCGTAACGTGAAAATAGCTTGCGATAGAAATATAATCCTTTAACATATTTCCTTTTCTCATCTAAAAGGGTGAATTAAAGTTAAATAATTATATATTCATAAAAAATACAATAGTTAAATATACCTAGTTATATTTTTGTTTGACGTTGCAGAAATAGTTTACCTGTAATTTGGATGCAGTGTAAGGCTCCATGATAAGGCGGATATCTTTCATTAAATCCTTAATATGTCTTCCTACTTTCCCTCTATATATAATAAATGAGTGAGGTGCATTTTTATATTCCGCTGGCTCAAATTGGGCCCACTCATTTTCAACAACAACACTAGTCGGTTCGGCTTGCTTGATGGCTCTTACTCTCTTTTTTGCCTTCGTCTTTGAAATGAAAACATTTAAATCAGTAAACAAATAAAACATTAACATCCATCAAATCATGAATATCCCAAAATATCACATATTTCTGAACTTTTAAAAATATAAATTTCAATTTACCGTTTTTTTCCGACCCATTTTCAACTAGAGATAATAATATTATGGTGATAAATAATAATAATACAATACAGACTACACTATACTCAAAAACTCAAAACGTCAGTAATTTTCAATTTAACGCACAAATTGAAAGTAATTAATGTGACAAACGACAGATTTCTCAAATCTCGGAAGGGCTCTTTTTCAAAATTGATAGAGGCATTCCAAAATTCCAAATATTTATAAGTGTTTGCCGAGTTGAGAGTTCTGCTCTGCTGCGGGGATGTGGAAAGAGAAAAATAAATGAGATTCCACCACGAGGTTATTCACAAACCATTGAAATTCAAATTTCAGCTCACTTTCCTTGATTGGTCATTACGCAACATTGCCAACACCAAGTATTCATTACTAAAAGGCGGTAACAAACAACGACGTTAATATCACGCGCTACACTACACATATGACCGAATACCTAGATGTGTATTCGTGTACACTTGGTTGGAAAAAACTCGAAAATTGTAAATTAGTTGTATGTAAATCAAATTATGACAGATAAAGACTACCATTTTTACATAACTTGTAATTCGTATCCGTTGAAGTTTTGCCCCTCAGTACCTAATATCTAACTAAGAATTTAGTCGTCAACAGTCATCAATACTGAAGAGCTGCCTGGAGTTATAATTATAAGAGTTGCAGTTTGTTTAGTTTACCACTTTACGTTCATTATTGGCAGTTCGAGACTCGGATTTTCTAAGGTAATTTCAAATATTTATTCAAGTGATCTAAGAAACTACAAAGAGTGAATATGGCAAAGGTTCAAAATATATTATGAATTCAATATCATAGAAATTGATTCATGTGATGTGCAAAGTTGAAGTTGAAAGGGTAAAGTCTATTTTTATTTAGATGGAGGAAAAATTGGATCCAGATTTACGTTTCAGCAAAGGTAAACATGTCACTGTGGTGTCAGTGCTTAGTCCCAACAGAGTGGTGGTGAAACAGCAGTTAAATGAAACCTTGAATTCAAAGTACTTAATGCTTGAAAAAGAACTGAAAATAGAGTGGGAATCAAGGGTAAAGTTTACAGATGAACAGAAACCTTTTTCGGGAATGGTAAGTCTGTGTTCATTTCATTCTACTACATTATTATTAGCAATTATTCGTATTAAAATTTTTTTGTTACTTGCAAGTAAATTTTAAATTTTTGCTTGTTAATTACGAGTACGACGATATCAGATATCGGCAAAACTCCAACATGTCGAAAGCCCAATTTTTGTATTCTAAGTTGTTAACCATTCTAATATCCCTTCTATTCTCATTTATTCTACAGCATGTCATGGTCCGCGATCGCACAAATAATGAAGTTTATCGTGGAATAGTTCAAGAGGAATTGCCTAATCTTCCGGATATGCAATACGCAGTGTTTATGTATGATCATGGGAAAATAGAGTAAGCCGCTTATTTAATTTTATGTAGTGTTAAATATGATTACTTCAATATAATAAAAACTAATAAAATGTTTTTTCTTTGATTTTTTTAGTATATTGACAACGGTTAATATTGCTCCTCTTCCTGGTCCTTTTAAAGTACAACTAACAAACCGAGCTTTCGTTCTTAATGTAGCAGGAATATGCCCTGCGAGATTGCATACTGATTTGAATGATATGTTAACTGGAAACCCTGCAAAACAACAATTTGTGTAAGTCTTTTATGAATGAAGTAGTTGCTGCCGCGCAAAGTTCATGTATTATTTATAATGATTATGGCATAGCTGATAGATATCTATCAGCTATGATTATGGTAATATAGAAGACCTAGGTACGTAAATGGAAAACTAACGAATGTATAATAGTAACTGTCGTGTAAAATATTTCTGTTTTACGTGTTCATAGTCCAGGAGGAGAATGGTCCCCAGCTGCTGTCAAATTTGTTAAAAAATGGCTTGATGGAAATGAGGTTTTAGTTACCGTTTATAAATCTTTTGATACTGCCGTAAAGTTGGGGGACATACACAGACGAGTATCACATGAAAAAACGGAATGTCTGTCACAAGCTTTGATAGATAAAAAATGTGCCGTGTTTACAAAGGAAAAGGCTGATGAGCAACTGTCTTATGAACCTACAATTCCTATGGATGTGGACGTGGATAATCAAGTACATTTGTTATTCAGTTCAGTGTTCATAATAATGTTTATTGAGATTTTTTTAATTTATGGTTTTTTTCATCTTACGTATTTATATTTGTGCTTGGCAAGGAAATACCACCAGAAGACCAGGAATCTCAGCCTGAAGAGCATTTTGGGCTCTCTTTAGAAGATTTGGCAATTGCATCCAGAAAGAGAAAAGAAAATCGTGAACTATGTGACCAGTTAAACAAAAGGAGCGTACTTTTTTCTTCGTGTAACCAGACTGAAAAAGGAAAAATAGAGGAATCCCTAAAACATAATACAGCAGCAAAAATACATATGCCGTATGATTGTAAATCACAAATGGGGAATAGCTTGCCTTTCGATGGAAAAGTAGAAAGTGATCTTAGTGAGTTAATGGCTTCTAAACTCAAAACTGACGATTCTAATGAAGACAATATTATAAAAGCACAACTAAAGGTAAAAAAGTATACCGCTTTTGCTAAAATAGAAGAAATTGGTAGTTCGATCTTGACGGTAGCGAACTCAGAGAGCGTTAAGAGCTGTAAAATACCTGGATATGGTTTCTGTGAGATGCCTACTACTGCTCGAAAAAATATTAATGTTGCTGATGTACCCGGAAGAACTATAGTTCGCGGACAGGAAGTATACCCACCATTAGAGTCATACAGAAAATTCGAATTTTTTACCCATGTTGAAAAGGTTAGCTTGTTTGTTTTTGTATTTTTGTTACTTAATTTTCTATACAACTGTGGAGCGCACGTTATATGAATAAATTATAAAGTAGATATGTAAAATCAGTAGATGTAACTTAAAAAAATATTGCAAATATACAGGGATGGGAAAATTTGGGGCTTGAAGAGGGAAATGAAGTTCAGAGAAGCGTTTGGCCAAATTTCGTTCATGGGCATAGTATTTTTGTTGTTGGAGGAGCAAAAAATGGAAAGTCGTTGTCTTACTTGGTTCCTATGTGTGCTGAGCTGCTGGCCAATGCAACATATTTGAATAAGGTACTGTACTTCATTGTACCTAATTGAAAATATAGTTGCAATTCACTTTAGACCAACGAAACAATGGTCGAAATAGTTAATAAGTGTTAATAAGAAAAAATAGTGCGTTTGTTTATTTATTTCACAATATCTTTGGAATAACCTTTCAGATTGAAGGCACTGGTCCTCTTGCAGTGATATTATGCTCAACTCCTTCGTCTGGAATAAAATTGGAGGGACATGGACATACTTTGCTCACTTCAAAGAATCTTAACCAGATGAATTGTGTGTTTGCACATGAAAACAACAAAGAAAGTCTGCACAAACTTAGAAAGGGAGCTGAAATACTGATAACAACAGTGGATGCTCTTATCTCTTGCCAGAAAAAATTTGTCCCCTATTTCATGTTTGACAGGTTGGGTATTGTTTTGAAAGTGAAGAAATGCTCAGGAAGTAAATATGTAAAATTGAAATAGATATAATCAATTAACACAAATTGTTCTTATTTCAGGCTTCGTTATTTAGTGTTTGATGATGCACATATTCTTTTTGAAGAAAAAGCCAACGTAACTATGCAAATATATAGAGAATATAAGGATTATGTTACAAAGCAACAACGAGGCTCTCAACTTATTGTATGTGGAAATGAATGGACTAAAGGAATAGAAAGTATGTACTGGAAATTAAATGGGCGCCCTGTTGTACACATAAGTACTCCCTACCAAGCAATTGTTTATTCAGGCGTTGACCTCGCAGTACATTATGCTCCTTATAGCACTGCAATGATAAAGCTTGCAGGTAAAGCTATATAAAATTAAATTATCTTACATGGTTAGCATACATTGGCCGTTTCCAGTCATAAAACCTACATTGTTTTAATATAGACGTTCTCAAAAAGGCAACCGGTCACAAAAAATCTGTTGTTGTTTGCGGTTCATCCGATTGTGCAGAATTTATACACCATGAGTTGCAAACTAAGTACAAAGTGTATGCACTTTTGGCTGTGGATTATTCACGTGAAACTTTAAACTGTGAGTAGCATTTTAGACTTAAATTTATGAAGGCACTAATGTTAGCCCGTAAGTAAGTGGGTTGTATTTTTATGACTTGACCGATTGTCCAAATCCAAAATAAAGCTTTTGTGTGTGTGTCTTTAAAGCAACTTCTATGCTTTGGGAAAGCTCGTCCGACGAAATGCAAGTATTAGTTTGCACGGATGAAGTGTTAAAATTTATGAAAATCACTGATGCTACTAATCTAATACATTATGACATGCCGGAACCAGCAGATAAATTACAAAAAAACAGATTGACATTATTTGCTATGAGATTCGCTTGTATGTGGAGACATATGAGAGATATAACCATTGAACCCGAACCTGTTCCTTGGGAGAAGCGTGGTTCCTTTGGAAAGGTAGACTAGTTTAAAATACGAAAATTTCTAACCGCTCTAAAAGTTGTATATTACAATTACGATTTAATTCTTAGCAACTTACATCACACATTTTTCTAACTGGAAAAGAACACGACTTGGACAAAATCATCAAGAATTTAAAAAAGATAGGTGTACAAATTCCGCTCCCTATTGATCAGCATGCAGATTATGTAAGTTCCTCAAATACTTACCCAATTGATTTACTTCTTACTTCATTTTTGTCTATTTCTTCATATTTTTTTCTTTGTAGATATTCGCCAATAAAATGGAAAAAACCAGCATTTGTCAAGGTGTAAAACTGTTCGGATGGTGTAATAATACCAAATTGGCTAGTTGTAATAAACGTCATTATTTCATAAAAAGTGACGTTGAGAAAACTCTCACATTGCCGCGCTCAGGACAGGTAATTGACGAATTAAAAAAGTTCATAATAGCATTGGAAAAGTTTTGACAATTGTGTGTTCTTCTGTTCTTAGGTTGAACTGAGGGTAATTAATTGTATTAATCCCAGTGCTTACAATTGTGAAATCGTAAGGTATTACGAAATAAACAGTGAAACAGGTAAGTTGAAATTAAAGGAGAACTACAATGGTAAACTACGTGAGTACAAGAGACTTCTTGAAAGGCATTTTGAAAATAAGGATAACAGGTATGCCAAACTTGAGTTTGAATAATAAACACCTGAAAAAATAAAACTAGTATAAAATTTACTTTGAATGGTTGTATATTAAAATTAATTATATGACTAAAACGATTGAATCATTGACTGTATTAGAATTCTTCCTGATTCCCTCAAAGCTGGAACATTGTGTGCTGTTGTACTACCCAATGGCGAAGGAATAGTACGTGGAAAAATGCTAGAAATCATGACCAGAACTAGTAGCAACTTTCCAGCAAGTGTTAGGATTTCATGTTTTGATATCGGGGAAAAAGTTATAAGAAATGTTAATGAACACATCTTCAAACTTCCATCCCACATTGCTGATTTACCAACGCTTTGTGTTGACGTCATACTAAGTGGTGTAGTTCCTCCCAACAACGACAAAGAGTACACAGACAAGCAGATAAGGAGTGCCAGGGAGCTAACAGAATCTCAAATATATTTAGGAAGAGTAAGCAAAACGTTCAAATTTAAAAATCGAACTCACTTTCATGAAACAAATAAGAGCTACACGATTTTTTACTTTAGATCGTCTGTTCCATTGGAAACACAATTTGGGTTAATCCATTAGTAGACATGAAGAGGGATGCAAAGGGTAACACGGTAATTAGCGATAGTGTAAGGCAGCAAATCGTAAGGGACAGGATTGCGGTAATAAAACATGACTATGAAAAGGTACTTATGAACCTTTGTGAACAAGCAGAATATCCAATGGAAGAGTTCAAAAATCGGCCAACCCTTCAAAATGGCAAGTTAATTTGAGACTACATACGTTATCTATTTATGTTCTGGGGCTTACAATTTTTATTTTTTTAGATTCGGAATTTATTGCGACATTTTTCCAAAAAGTGGATTGTTACAACTGGGCACATTTGCCCGTCTCCTCGATATCGTGTCCTGAAGAAAATCTAGTCAGCATTGTGTATATTAAAAATCCTTGGCTTGTTTACGGAAACATTGTCAACTTCATTAATATAACGGATGATTTAATATCTGACATTAATGAAGACACTAATAATTTAATTGAAACCGCATACCAGGACTATTACGAGAAGTTTAAAGATTATTACGAAGTTGGTCTTGTTGTTTTAGCTAAACAGCCAGATTTTGAGAAGTAAGTCTTGCTATTGCACTTTGAAATGATCGAAAAACTGAAAGATTAAACTTTACTAATTATTGTTCTAATTGATTTGTACTTTATTAAAGATGGCACCGTGCAATAATTACCGAAAAAATAAATAATGACGATGAAATCTTGTTCAACGTGTTTTACGTTGATTTTGGAGACACTATGGAACAACTAACAAGTGAAGATTTGTTTCCCATAAAGAAAGAGTTTGTAAACAAAATTCCATTCCAAGCTATTGCGTTTAATGCAAGTCATGTTACCCCAAAAGAATGTCCAGAAAATTCATCAGATCTTCAATGGTGTTCAGAAAGTTTTGACTTTTTAGAAAATTTATTGATTCCTGATGGTGTGTCCAGTGATGCAAATATTGTGGTAAGATAAATTGTCTAAATAACATCGTTAAGTAATCTAATGTCTCAAAATTGTAATACTGATTGATTTCAATTCAAATTTTTCAGGTTTTAAGCAAAGATCCGGCTAGCGAAAGCAGTGCAGTTCTGTGCCGCTACTATTGTGCTCTAATTTTTCCGAAAGCGGACTCTACTGCGGCAAAACATGGGGATGAAGTTGGGGAAAGTTTGGTTAATAAAGGATTTGCAGAATTCACTAGAATTGGACAGAAAAATTTAGAATCCGTCAAAACTGCTCTTCTTGACAAATACAATGCAATCTTTAACCAAAAGCAAGCATTAGATATTGATGACGATGTTTCAGAGGATGATTTGGACCTGGCTACCGCTGTTACCAATAGTACTCTTAAAGATGAAAAGGCATACCCTGCGGGGTACTTTGACGATGAATGTTTTGACGTTTATGTTCCTAGCATTGAAAATACTTTGAGTACATTTGGTATTAATCCATCTGAAATTCTTCCCCCGAAATCCGTGGATCCTTCATGTTCTACCAAGTTGACCGACGCACCAGTGGATTCCGGAAAAGGTGAGGCAATAAGCATATAATTTTCTATTTTAGAAATGTGATTTGGATTGATTAAATATCTTAACTATTGTTTTAATCTTTAAGATGAAAACACCTCAAACACGAAAAAGGAACAAAACCAAAGTGGAAGTCCATCATCACGTCTTGTAGCTTATCCCTCGACTGAAGAACCTGGTTTGAAGCATCCTAAGACGTATTGGTCTCAGACCGAAGACCAAATTCAATTAATAGTAGAGTTACCTGATATCACCGAATATACTTTCAATCTAGAGAAAAATAGATCTATTTCCTTCCGTACAACAAAACCACCAAATTACGGCTTTGATGTAGTTGCATTCCTCGCTTTACAGAATCCAGAAGAATTTGTAACAGGACAATATTTCAGAGTTAAGTTCCAGAAACGGCAGCGTGGTACTATGTGGCTAGGGTTTCATAAAGATTACCGCAGCTTAAAATTACCATGGTTGAAAGAGAAATTAACTTTAAATCCAGATAATGACGATTCAGACGACGAAAATCGACGAAATAGCTTAATCCCAGTAGAGTTTGACAAGATGTTTCCAGGTTCAGAAACAGATAGTGAAGATGATGACGACTTGGAGGATTTTGATGAAGATGATTTTATTAGAGCTGATTTGTCCAGAGATAAATTCCAACGGCCCCCTCTTCCTATGTGAAATTTTCACTGTGCCTTTAGATTCAACTTTATTAAATATAAATTAGAATTAGAGTTCTACCTCCTTCTATATACCTAGTGAATTATTTAAAGTTCCTTTTAAGTTTATGATTAAATGTGTTGTTTTATATTGTTATAAGTTAAGAATTTAAATTAGTTTGTAAAGAATAGCTATCAGCTGAATGAACTGGGGTAAACTTAAGCGTTACTGTTTATCCTCGGCATGCATTAGTTTTGTTTTCATATTTACTAACGATAAAATAATGCTCCTATACTAATCATTTATTACAAAATTACAATCAATTCCGGAAAGGAAGAAGGGAATTAAGAAAGAGTGACTATTTTGTGAGCGAAGGTGATTTACATACAAGACTTAAATAAAAACTTTGATATTCTTTCATTAAATGTTTTCTTTCTATTACTACTTGATTTATTGCACCATATTGTTTTTTACATTATTATTATACATCAAGTATGGCTATTTTCTATTTGATTAATTTGCTTACATAATCATTTAATTACATAAGCTATACATTACAATTACATTGTATTGTTAGACTATGGACTTTATGTCACAAGTTTCTTAAAGAGTTGCATCTTTTTAATAATCCCACAATTGCAAGTTACATTAATAGAACTACATGATATGCACCGAATGCAAAATTAGGTACTAGTAACAAATCATAATAACACGTTAGGTTCGATTAGTAACAAATACAACACAAAGTTCATTCATTCTTAACTATTGTTAATAGCTTGCACGCAAGGGTTCTACGAACTAAGAAACGACAGTAAGTAATCAGTTTTTTTTAATTTCTATTTTGTTTCAAGAAGTTCTTTCTGCTTGGACTGAAGAAGCTTGTCAGCCTCTACTACATAGGATTCCGTGATCTTCATAATCTGTATGTAATGTAAGGCAACAAAGCAACAAAGAATTAATTGAGGACGAGACGCAAATGAGATCGAATAGAAATAGTAATGCAGAGTTTAGAAAAGTTTTCATGCGATATTCACCCACCTGTTGCTGTACGCTGAAAATAAGATCTTCAGACAGGTCCTTCTGAGACTTACACTTTCTGACGTAATTGTTTTGCACAGATTGCAACGAAGTCTTGTATTTCGTGAAAATGGTTTTGGCGTTCTTCGCGAGATTCTCACGGTGTTCCCGAGTCACTCTGTGAATTAGTTAAATAAACCGATATTATCAGTATACTATATCCGACTTTGAATGTTTTTTACTTAGTAAACTTACTTTGGTAAGGCCACATAAATAGTTGTGCCTTCTTGTTGGGGATTCAGGTTCATTCCAGAATCCTGGATAGCTTTCATGACTACTTGACACGCATCTGGTAAGGAAGACAAATTCAGTACGGCTAATTGTGGAGTTTTACGTCCAATTTGAGCCAATTCTTGTAAAGGGTATTTTTCCCCTTCATACTCCACCGTAAGGGATTCCAAGGCACCTGTGTAGAACAGAAAGCACAAGAAAGTTTTGAGTAAAAATACAACCTTTTAATAATCGATAATAAAAATTTGGTATATTACGTGAGGATGAATAATTCATCCTCACGTAATATATTTTTTGGAGTGCTTACCGGAAGTCCCACGTATACTTAAATATTTGACGAATTCCTCTTTCATCTGGTTAACCAGTTGCTCTGACTGATTTTTAAACGCATCATAATCAATAACAGAGCGCATTTCTGCTTCGTTGACGGCAACAACTGATTTTTTATTCTTGACGCGATCTTTTCCTTTAGAATAGAATCTTTTACACTCTTTGTTATGCTGATGACCCATTTGAGTCATGTCAACTGGCACAGGTTTGGCGAATAGACTTCCACCAATTCTGGTACGGGCAGCAAAAAGTGTCACATAGCTGTCGAAACTACTGTTATTTATTCCACTGGTTTTGAGATCAAAAGGGTACACAAACTGTAGCGGGGGAGAAGCCTTTTGCTGTTGAAGAAGTTGTTGCTGATGGTGGTAGAAATGACGATGAGCTATTACAGCGGGGATAATAGGCATGATGGTCAATTTGTTTTGGTTATATGAGTAGTCTGTCCGATAAACACTATTAGATGACTTTTTACTAGAGAAAACACTTTTATTGGAAAACTGTTTATGAACTGCTGTAGTTCTTGTTCTTAACTGACCACACTGTAATAAGACTCTCCCGCCGGCTAAAGACACTAATTGTAAGAAACGACTTGACATATTCCAGCAGCTTTGGCTGCTTACGTATGTATCCTGTTTTTGTTTATTTTTCGTCACTACTCCTGTATTCCTATTAAGGTAGTCACATTCATTCACACAAACGTGGCTGGACCCTTATATGTACTCGAGTCACCATACACCATAAAACTACACCACCACAGTCACTTTCAGAATACCCAACCAAAGGAAGGGAAGCCGGCTGATAGAAATGTACAAGAAATGTAAATGATGGGTAATGACGATCTTCGTATCGCAAGTTTACTTTAACTTGTGTGGCAGCTTCAGTTTGTTACTAGGCTTTTTGACGTCCACTCAGTTGGATCGCTGTGTCCTGCCTCTACTTCGTTTAGTGCGATCTCTTGACCTATGCAGACTAAACAAACATACTGTATTAATATCACACAACTTGAGAAACTTAGGATTGCCTGCTCAATAAACTTATCAATACTTAAATACAACACAGCCCACATGTAAAATTATTGTCCTATCTATTCTCACGTCTCTTATTCCTAATTATAGTAAACACTGTATGTTCAGAAGTTCATATGTATATTCTAAGCATTCAAACTTCAATTTCTCTGTCAAATAAGCACATAAATCATATATATAGGTATACGTAGGTACATAACAAATAATATATTGTGTTTTGGTAATGGATTTAGATTAGTTTGTCTACGTAATATGTATGTATGCTGTCGACTCGTGATACTCTAAACCAGGTTGTAATTATTGTGTATTTGAATTTGTTTGTCTTTGCTATGCAGATTTATATCATATCCTAGGTACTAGGTATTTGGTATAGCCGTACACATTGAAAATAGATTACTACACACGCACTTGGATTGAAGCCTCCAATTCAATTTGAAGGTGTAATAAGATACCTATCCCGGCGGAACTAAAGTACAGTGCATACTATAAATATCAATACGACAATATAATTAGTAAACCTGACTAACTTAAGTACTGTTACCAAATTACATGACCTTTACACAACAAATGATCTCATGATATACTTTGGGTGCCTGCTTTCCAAGAGCGTCTAGTGTCACTATAGTTTACATACAATGCACATTTAAATACATTATGGTACATAGGAAGTCACGTTTAATTTACTTAAACAGTTTATTACGGTAAGAAATTGAATAATTTAATTGGATTGAGTAGTTTTAATGTTCAAGTCCAGTAATGGCATACAAAACATAAACTAAATTTATAAGGTCATGCTATTGAGGGATTCATGTACTCAATGCATGATGAATCGACACGACAAAAACCCAATAAGCAGTAAAAATATCAATATGTATGTTATATATTAGTAACACAAAAACACAATACTCAATACAAAACGAGCCACATTAGTCGCCTGAATTATCTCATCTCTGCCTGGAAGTCTTGTCCTGTCTATAGCTTATAAAATATGCGTGTTGTTTTGCCAGCTATGTTTATAGTGCTTCAGTGCTTGGTGCACTGTGTGTATTTTGTGTCTAATGATAGATAATAATAGCTAATATTAGATAACTGCAGACGTAAGCAGCAAGTTATTTGCAGTCAAAATGAAAAGACAAATATACAATATTATTGTCACTTAGCGTGACAAAGGACGTAAGTAAATGCAAAACAAATAATGCTACAAAAAACATACCCGTTGCATTGTGATGAAGAGTTGGCATTAAAATAGTATGCAGTAAAATCTGCTTTATTGCTTGAGAATCTTTGCAATATTTTATAGCGAGAAGTCGACACTCAAATTTTATGTGTAATAAACACGTCGACTTATACAGAGTGGCACGAACACTAACAAGTATCAACCAAACAAGCCTCTTCATTAATTACTTCCCTGTACTCATTTACTACAACTTTCGTTAACCATTGAAACATTACTGTTTGGGGCTTTAATAGTATTAATTCTGGTAATTTTCCACTCTGTCATAAATAACACCAATACCTAATTATAGCGCTGCCAAATAAACATTGCTATCAACTGCCAACATCCAACTACTGGTAACAAGTGTGCTTTACAATACACTGCGATACATAACTATGTTAAATGTTACACTATTGTTAGTGTATGGATTAAACCACAACCATTAAAATCGCCTTCATTCAGGGGCACTGCATTAAAGGAATAGTCGAATCATTCAAATAAAATTTCTTTTTTACGGCTTATTGAATTTTTGGAAGTTTTGCAAAGTAAAAACAAGTACTTAAAAAGAAAATCTTCCCTCAACGCGATGTAGTTCTGACCGTCAGCTAAGTGTTAAGCACACAGTGAATAGACAAGCGTCTAGACGGATGGCAGTTTAATAGGAAACACGATTACATAGAAATAAGTAATATCTACTCCTTTACTACTTATGATATATCATTATTATTTTGTCTTACTTAAGGAGAAATGTCTACATCTAATATAAAATATACTACAAAATACAAAACTAGCATAATACGATTGTCAGGATTCGTAACGTACTTTGAACATTAGTGTCAAAGTAACGAATAGATAGATAGATTAGGTAGTTGTTGGATTCTAACCCAACTAAATGAATTAGAGAGATAAAGAAACCCAAACGAAATGAAATATCGCTGCTTAAGGATGATAAGAGCATCCGATATATATATTTTTTCTCCTATCAGAACTGCTATAGCCATTGCTATCGGGAGATCATAAAACCACATTAAAAGAAATGTCAAAACTATTTGTTAATTACACTGTTTGGTTATACCATCAATTAAATACCTTCTATACCAAGCAGGCCATAAGCCATATCATGTAAAACAAGATTATTATAGTACAGCAAAATTGCCAAAAGCTGCAAGTAAACATAATCACCATAATATGTAATTCATTATGTTTATCAGAGATATGCTAGATTTATTAAGCATACTTACCCAAATAAAGATAAAAATGTAATTCAAGTAGGCAATGAAAATGCATGCATAATTAACTACATCTTGCATCAAATGTATTAAAGATATAAAATGGACGAGACTCAAGAATTTCAAACCACATAGTACTAGAGAATTTTAATGTAAAAATATGTAACATTAATATTAACTAAACTATGTGTGACCGATATTGAACAGACCATTTACAATTATTACATTATCTTAAGGTTGAGAAACGCACACAACCAACGATAATAAACAGTGCACTGTAACCGTATTTGAACTGCGGTCGGTTAAGTACAAAATTCAACACATCACATCTACACAGTCACTGAACCCTTCATCACATAATATTAGGAAATGTGTTTTTCATTGTCCACCAGAACGAAATAGGCTATAATGTTGCTCTCTCTTTCTTTGTTTACTTAAACTATGCACTGAAATCTTAAGTAATCAAAGCTACGTGCGTCAATGAAGATAATAAATCTAAAACCGGAAATTATGATACCTGAATTGAAATGTTTACAGCAACAGTTTAACAAAATATATGCATTATTCTTCAAACTCAAACAATGAAAGTTATATCTATTGAAAAACAACGGTACCAGAATAGATGAGTTTAAAATACTTTCTATTTTACTTACGTACGATTAGACATCACAATTGATTATTAGTACATGGTTATTACGTATTTGTACATGATATAGTGGCATTATATAAATCCTTGAAGACTAATTAAGAAATCCGACATAATTTTTTCCGAGTTCGATTAGGCACATCCACCTTTTTAGTGTTTTTAGGTAAAGTTCCATCAGGTGCTACTGACGTAGCATTTCCTGAAGGCTTTGATATATTTTCGTGCTCATTAGCAAATGATTCATTGATCCTTTTCACAGTCGGTGAAATAGGCGACCGATTAGGAGGACTTATGCGAGATGAATAAGAATCCGCTTGGGTCAAACTTATTGGTTTGGAGTCATTCTTATGAGGTCTACTAATGTAAATGGGAGTATTGCCATTAGCACAGTATAAAATTGATTTTTTCGTCCCAAGGAGAAGGTACCCTTGAGCCAAACTATCATGACACGTCGTCTTCATAATCTTTAAGATTTCTTCAGCTAGTTCCTACGAGCAGAAAATACCTTCTTAAAATCACATCCAATCCAAGCCATATTACAAAGAGCCAAAGGCTATAAACAACAAATAGGGCATCAGCAATTCTTGGGGATACTTAACAAATAGGGACGATAGTTACAATGCGATGAGAGTGCAATAGAAAATTCCCTTACACATACACAGAGATACTACTCACTACGCACATTGCATGAAAATAACTTAGGACAAAAAGAGATGCGAACTGAATGTAAAACATACATTGTAGATAGAGATGGGTATAGAATAGAGGATACTTAAAAAGTACAAAAATCCCTTACTTGCGCTCTTTATAAGGCCAAGGCCTGTTGTAAAATCCTATTAATCTACGTAGCGGACTGACAGAACAGAAAAGAAAGCCTATAGTGAGAGTGAGTAGATCAGAAGAGGCAGAATAGTTTTAGTTGCTTGGTGCAGGTTCTCTTGTTTATGAAGAAAGGTACATTACATTACATTACACAAGGTAATGCAACTAGAAATGTAAAATGTAATCATCATATCATGAAATCTCCATAAGGGAGGGGGACTCTCATTTGGGCACAATTTTTTTCTCCAATACATTCTCGCTTCTACAAAACACAACTCGCTACTTTAAGCTACAGCTCTACTCTTTTGGTCCTGGTCCGGTCCTAGTTTTTACTGAGTTCAGTCTCAGCTATTCCAATCCTCCACTCCAATACTTTTCCAACTGAATTTAAGTGCCTATATGCACCTACTAACAATAAGCAAGTTCCTTTGCACTCTCGCATTTACAAAGCAGTCAAGTCAGTGCAGTTAACAAATTCAGATGCAAGTCTCATTCAGTGTCATGTCAGCTCAGGTATAATTCTATAATGCATTGCGGTAAAGTAAACACTAGCATTACTCCTACCCACTTCCAAAACCATATAAATACGTTCTAAACCATCTTCTCCATATACGCACATATTTCTATACTATTTATACGTTGTATTCCCTAAAAACAGCGTATAATAATAAAAGAAGCCAACTAAAAACGAAGGTACTGCAATGCAATAATATAGTTGAGAGAAGGCGAAGATAAAGTAGCTAAACTAATTCAAAGTCAAGACGAACCATATAGACGACTTTTGCTGTATCCTTATATCGTTTCTCAACTTCTTCCTTGTCATTTTTTGTGATGGTAACATCCGTATAACTATATTCAGAACAACTTGCACTGCCACTATCTCTCTTGCTCTTTTTACCCTCCTCTTCCTCAACATTAGTTGGTTTTACTTTTACACTTCGCATGACCACTTGCTGTTGTGCTTCTCCGTCGAGGCTCTCTACAGAATAAATGCATTCCCAACCACGACTACTACCAATTAAAACACGTAACGCATTCTCTCTCCAACAATATTTTATCACTCTGTTAAATCGACATCACCCCTTCGTTATGCTAAGACATTTCTCAGCAAAGTTGTAAAAATAATCTCAAATAAACTCTTGCCTTTGGAAACAATAAGCTCTCCCACACTCACAACATTTTTACTAAACCACTATTCGGTTTAACTTATTGTTAATTGATTTCCTTTCCTGTTTCCAGTCGATCTATTCACTTTCTAGTCTACGCATTTCCACAGTCATTTGAAAATGGGTAACCGATCTCACAACGAATGAGCACGTTCGTTGATGAAATGTTTCCATAGTTCCTAATACTGCACAGGTTAGCACAGACGCTCTACGTTGGAAAACACCTGGGTCACCGTCATGTGGAGTTTACGCTAAGATCACCAAAAACAGCAGAGCAGTCCTAATTTCACCCCTTTACTTAGTGTAGGCATAACACTCGAATTTCATTGAAATGACATTTTGTAACCCTTTACTTACACAATTCATATATATTAGTACCTATTACCTGTAGAGTATACCAGTTTGGTATGATAATAATGAATTCAATAATTAGGTGGCAATCACTTTTACAGACATCATGATTTCGTTACTGCTTCATACTCGTACATTGCATTACCATTACCAATTACTAAAAAGAATACAGCGAACACTTTAAGATCAAAATGTTAACTGGGTCCAAGCTCCAAACCTTCGATGGCAATTATCAGAGATCAATGCAATATAAGGAAAAGTAGATTTTAAAAAATCAATAAAATAACGAAAATACTAACCCGTTGAAAGAACCTCCAGTTATTTCTATGTAAAAGTGTAAACCTGTTACGAAAAAGCGTTATCCATCCAAAGAAACACCAAAGGGTTAATTTGGTTTAGTTAGTTTTATGCCACTTTTTCCAACTTTGAACCATCAGATTCATTAAAATTGACGTATCTCAATCAGCCAATAATACCACATTCGTCACGACACGTTAACGTTACAAAGGTTAAACGTGTGATTAAATAAACTTTACAAAATATGGAAGTACAATACAGGCTGCAAAAGCCTATTTTTAACGATTATTTTGCAAATCAACAATAGTACTGGGGATAGATTTTTAATCATAGGCCTGATACGGCTTAAGAGTAATTTTATATTACAGTATCATTGTACTGCAAATGAACCAGAAGTTCCTTACTACACTGACTAATTGAATTAACTTTTAGCCTTATAAATGCAATTTGGCAAGTATAAACATTCATGAGACTTTAAAGCAGATGCATCAGATGCTTTAAGAGATAGTTCAAATTACCAGGCAAAAGATTGTCAATAAAGTATACATATTTTAATATGAGAAACTACAACGTTTATGTTGAACTTTCTGAAACATATAAGCCAAACCACTACTAAAGCGAAGATGTTTTCAATAAAGAATGTGTTCATTTGGATTAGTGATAGATATCCTTTGAGATTTAATAAACATGTAAGGTCAAACCCAAAGTGCGTTTTAGAATCGTAATCTTCTCGTAGACCTAAATGTGAGCCATAATTTTTTGTAAGTTACACAATATAAAGTACATCATAACACCGGCTTTGTACCACTTCCAAACAGAAATATGAAAAAATTAAAGTGAATCGCAGTTCTATTCCTGTTTCATAAGATTTTAGTACCTACTTCATTCCTAAATCCATGGTAGAATTCCAAAGTACCTTATACGATTCATTTACTAATGTAAGATATATCCAATAACACCCATGATATAATGCCACAAATCGCGAACTGCAATATTTGCCCTAACAATAAATTATTTTAAAATTTTATTTAATTAGATTTGAACGTTTGACCTATTAATCTGCAACCTTCATTACTGACCGTGGTTTCTAATCGGACTATATTTTACAATTTTATCCTGTTGCCGTTTGAAACGATGATGAGTTGATGAGTCATCAATCACGTTTGCATATGCATTGAATTAGGGAATACCTAAACTATTTCAACATAGAAGCTGAGTAGTGAGTAGTAATCAATAAGGAAGTACTCCCATTTTAATTTCATTCGATGTTGTGAAAATGAATATTCTCAGTCTTAAAAAAGTTAAAGATTCGATCGAACTAGAAATGCATTTAATATTACTTAGTGGTAATTAGTTGCATTTTTTAAGGTAGTACCAAACGGGTGGTTATAATGTTTTAGTATAGACCTCATCCAGTAAACCACGTGACTAAGTTATGATGCGTATCCTACCTGTGTAGATATAAATTTCTCACCAAATTCATGTAACACAGGGTTAATAGGTCTTCCTGATTAATATGAACTTGGCGCACTTTTTTGCTGATTATTTGTCTGTGTTTGTCCCAGCGTTTTATTCTCCTAAGGCTACCCTACCAAATTGTACTTCTCAATCAATCTAGTTTTAGTAATACTATATCTATATCTGTGGGTAGTACTAAAATGTTCCAACACAGTAAATAAGCTCGGAAGCCTTTAGGGATAGAACGCAACATTTTTTGCTTTATGCGTTTCTTAAGACAAGATTCTATTTAGATGGGCACCTTAAACTGTTAAACTCTAACAAATCTGGTAAAGCTACTTTTGCTTTACTATACTCCGTATGTCAGCATAAGTTCTGTAATGTATATAATAAACGCAGAGGCATGGTATCTAATGAAAATTATATGGTGCTAATATGAACCGAAATTGTTATTGCACTATGTACCCACACGTCTTACAAAGGGATGATTCAGTTAAGACTAGTAACGACGACCAGGAGCCATGCAGAGTGCGAGTGCTCAGCTTAATCTGAAATCCTACAGTAACTTCACTTTGTTCAAATTCATTATATTATTTACTGACCGAAGCAAAAGCAGAAGACTTGAGCATCATAGCAGTACGCATAGAGCCTTGCATATTCCTAAGGAGCATCAACATCACATAATCGTACATACAGGTCTACTCCTTAGCACAGATACATAAATATACAAAAGAAACGATAGGAGTAGAGATAACTGATATAGGCAGAGCAGAGACCCTCAAGGGTGAATTTGGTTCCGCAGCAAATGGAAATGGAATGAGCAGAGTTGAGTTAGGGGATTTTTTTCGCCCTGGCGCTATGAACCCAGTACTTGTTAGGTATGTTAAAGTTAAACTGTACGTACACATACAAACTACGCACTTAAATACGTCTCCACGTTTTAAGGGCAGCGTA
The DNA here is from genome assembly GCA_020352615.2 of Yoshiicerus persimilis. NCBI lineage: Eukaryota > Metazoa > Arthropoda > Collembola > Entomobryomorpha > Tomoceridae > Yoshiicerus > Yoshiicerus persimilis. Next base: position 15,954,408 of record CM036942.2, read on the forward strand.
GTAGACTCGCCTTGGCTTGACTAAAACTGTATTAAGGAAGGAACGATACGAAGTAAACTAGTGAGCAAGGCTGGTCTGCCGTGGCGTTATAAACTACAGTAAACATTGAAGATAGTTTTCTAATCGTATTGCATGGAGGCTGGATTGAGATGAAGTTTGGTTGCATTGTACGTGCGTATGAGAGCAGTTTTCTACTATATGACTGTAAATGGAATTTCATGGCGCTCTGACTCTGCCTCAACTGGATGGCTTAGCTTGGCCTTGTTGGTCCCTTCTAATTTCTTATTCTCCTCCACTATTCCCTGCAGATGTGATTTGAGGAGCCTTACCCTTATTGCCTCACATTCACATTATGACGGCAACATAACAGCAAACAAGTATGGAAATATTATGCTTTGCCATGTCAAACCAAGCTGAGACAAGGAACGCAGAAGGAAGGCAAGCAATGCTAAGCCCTCGACTCTACAAGTGAGAAAGTGGTTCCATCATCATAAGAATTGAATGCAAAGACCCTTTCCTTTAAACCACAGCCATCCATCCATCCCTTCCTTTTACTTCACTTCAATCGTTCTAAATATCACAAACCCTGCAAAGTAAATTCATCGCAAAGTAGGACGAAGACTACTTTATAGTGCACTGGCTTTGGCCAGACTTATATTCATAAGTCAATATTATCTGTTGTTAATAGTATACTGCTCTCCTTCCATCATCCATTCTTTCTGCTATGTACGTGTGTACGTTTTCTATTCGATGCTAGTATCTGGCTTAGATAGAGCAAAAGCAGAGCTGGAGTTGGAGTAGGGGATAAGGATCCCAAAGAAATGTGACGTGATAGTAATGGTAAAACTTGGTTGGAAAGTATATGGATGGATGGATGCGTAGCGCCAGGCGAGGCATGCCAAGCCTCAACTCAACGCACCACACTAACAATACGTCAAAAGGGAGCCCTTCAAGTTTAACATTTCATTGCTGAATCAAAAAGTAGGCATGGCTTACTTAAATGCCATGCCAGGAGCAGCCATAACAGTTAGGTACTTGTTACTTCCCAGATATTCCTTCCCATGCGTTTACAATAGTTGGTTTGCTCATTTCACTTACATATGCCAAAACTGAAACTACTACAACTGCAACTGCACTCACACACAAACACACAATTTTACATTATCAGCTAAACCAACGCAACGCAACCTTCGAAGTGCAATACAATACTGCACAGCTAGGGTAGTAAATATTTTATATCCCAACGTGCTGTGGCACTTTGCTTTAGTAGTGCATGTAAGTATATATAATAGAGGGTAATAGGACTTCGACTTTAGTAATATTCCTATTAGTAGACAGTTCAGTTACCCACAGTATATAGGATACCTATCTCTATGTTCGCCAGTACTCCTAAGAATTTTAGAAAGGAGCCCTATTTTGTTATGTTCGCATACATCCTCTCTGCCTGGCTCTCCGTGCCGTGTCCTCTACAAAAATTATCATCCTGTCCTATTCCCTTCTTCATTCTGTCTTTCCCTTTTGCTAGGCACAACTCAAGTTGTCAGCTCCTGCTTAACAAAACCATTTCTCTGCTTATCGCATAGCGAAATCTAACACAATAACGTAAATTCTACATACACACATACATACTTATCTCTCAATTCACAAATAGAAGGCAAACTTTCGTAGCAAGGCAGAAAAGTGCAGATAAAATACGTTCAAGGTATTTGGTAATACACTGCATTACCTCCTGGTTTCTTTCTCCAAGTTCTTAAGCTCAAGTCAAGTCAAGAGACGCTACTGGGTTAACCTTGTGTTCTTGTAGACCAAGAAATAGTACTATAGTTCTGTTTTGTAAAATAAACTGGTAACTTGTGTGTAAATTTAGCTTAAAACTGAAAAGACCCCTATAGTTAAGTTAAACAATCTAATAAACACATAACCTTTATAGCAACATTGCCGATTTTTCAATACTTAAGTTTGTATACACTTTTCTACGTTAAATAGTTAGTTAGGTATATATACTAGAACTACCCGACATACTAAAAACATACTTTTAGGTGCCTATTCAGTATCCACATAAATGACATAAGGTGTCTGTTAATGTTCTATACTGCTTAGAATCTTCCTTTTTCTACACAAAAAGTTATCCTCATGGAGCATAGAAGATAGAGAAGGAAGCATAAGGTACTACAAACAAAATCGTCAACAAACTAAACGGAACTCTGACTTTAAACAAACAGAAAGAGTTTCAAGTCTACTTACGCAACTTTACGTTACACTTACACGCATTACATAACGACATAACCTACCCTTACGTTCATCCATTCGTTCATCTGCTTCATACATAGTACATTTCATTTAGCCCTGGCCCTAGTGCAGCAGGCAACAGTGATAGTAAACCTGAACTGGATCTGGCGGTGCGGTGTGTTCTTCTGTCTGTGTGCTGTATTACTTTCGCATTCAATAACAGATACAATCAAACATACCTTTTACGTTCATACCGCTTTCAGAAACCAAGTTTTCTATTCCCACGAAAACTACTCTGTCGCGGAGTAAAACTGAACTGCTTCCTGTTCATCAATGTAAGTAAATCATTCTCCTATTTTCGCATGTTTTACTGTGTCTAAGAGCAATAATAGTAAATTGTTGTTAACATTTATTTCCAGTGTAAAATAAAGCAACTAGTATTTATAGGCATGCTAAAAATAAAATATTTACTACATACCTAAACACACAGGGATTTATATTTTTATTTATTATTGTAATTGTAACTTCTATTGCAAATTATATTATTGACTATTCCCATTTTTAAATGAACAGCTAATGTATCACTCACTTAAAGGGCCATTATGAATTTGTAAGATTAGCGGAAGCCATAAATTATAGGTTAGAATAATGAAGTGACAACTCTTAAGAGGGAAAGAGCAGTCGTAGTCGTAGTGTGTTGCATTGAAATAATTGAAATACTAGTTTACTGTGTATCACTGCAAAATACCGTCCTGCCATTTTCATAAAGTATCCCAAAAGTAGTACCGGCATATTATACTATATGTCCTACACGTTACGGGCACCTTATAAAAATGGTCAATTGGCTTTGTTTATGTTATCTTCTGAAAACAATCGCATAATTGCAGGTACATATACATGTATAATTGTATAAACAGTAAACGTGCAGCAGTAAATCTATCATTCCTTTATGATGCTATTTTAGCTCCATTCTCAGTCTCCAATGTAAGCCTTATAAGAACTAGCTTTGAAAGGCAAGTAAACAGTAAACCTTCGCTTTTCGTGTAAGTGAAATGCATAATTTTAAATGATCATGAAAGCGCGGAAACTAATTCACCAACACAAAAGTAATAGGTATACTATTCATTTTAAAAAGAACACTTTGAAATTATGATTTTTGTTTATGATGAATATAACAAACAGGCCATATAGTATGTTTTAGTATTTCGCACTTGGTATATAATAAACTTTCTTCAGTATAAACCAATAGTGTCAATAGTCAAGGGTATTATCATTTACCTCGCAACTATGCCCGTTATTACAATGTTAAATACTTATGTGATGATAGCACATTATAGTATGTGATTTCAATAGTTCAGTCCTATAATTTTGCATAGTAATGCAACATAGCATGAATTTACTATACAGCAATTGCAGCATAGAATTACATTTTATGTATTTGTATTACTAGAATAGCAGTATGTATGTATATGTATAGATTTACTGTACAGCCAGGAAATGCGCTTTCTCAACGAGAATAGAGCTGAGGACTTGGGGCTTTTAAAATACTAACTTAAATACAACTTTTGGTAGAAAAGTTTCTAAATGTTACACCATAATAATAGTCGGTCAGATATTGCTACATAGGCAATAAAATTCTACCTCTACCGACTTAATCATTACTTACGAATTGTTGTTGGAAAGGTAAACACAATAATTTATTTGGCCATGTTTTTCAAGGTGAAGCTATCAAATTCGGTGTTTTCTATTATATGAAGTTTCAATTCTGACTTCAATTGGCCGTTGTCTACCACTATCAATAACAAAAGTCCAAGTCAAATGAAATGGCTATAATCAGGCGACTTAGTATTTAAAAGCTGCAGTGACTGAATGACTTTGACTATACGTTTATCTTTTATTTATGTACGATTGTGATATTTGCTGTTGTGCTTGTTGCGTTAATCGCATTCTCAAGTACATACAAAGCAAAGTTGTAGATTCACTGCAGAGTTTCAGAGTTTGTTTACTCAGATTGTACATTACTTTACGAAATCATAGGGATGAACGGATGAGGATTGTTCACCTAACTAGTTCATAGATGTATTGCAGTGAATACCTAAATAGAATGCCTATTCTACGCATTAGTATTACCTAGTTAAAATGTAAGTTAAGCTATGTATAAGAGTCAGTGGGTAAATGAGATAAGTCATTTTTACAGGCAACGATTGATAACATCACCTCTGGATTGTCTGGATCTGAGGATACACTAAACTATGCACAATGTCTGCAACATGAAATTGTGGTTTGGTTGAGGTTGTGCATAGTCTACTTTTAAGAACTCAAGTTTTCTTAAGTATAAAATGTATTAGTAAGTGCATACATAGCAGAAAATGGAAGAGCGATATCTTAGTACCAATTAAGTCATATACTTACATAAATGTAAACAATATTTAATACCAAACCTAACACGTAAGGAAAAAATTGTGTGTACTATGTACATATAAGAAAAAGTAAGGTACCTACGTAATTCATAGAGTCTAATCTATTTCATGACTGCCATGACAGGGACAAATGTAAGAGCAGCAGGTTGCCAAGATTATGATGATGATGGCATCCACAGATCCTAAAAGCAAAACTAGGAAGAAGAATTCTAGAAAACCTGCAAGACCTTTGCAATCGCAAAGCACGGCATCCTCTGTAGCAAAGACAGGATTGCCGCCGTCATCTTCCCTGCGACAACTTCCCACTCGTTCAGAGAGTGTCATTGTAGCAGCATCCACAGCTACGTCTTTGAAATCACCATCCATCCTTCCAGATTTGTCAAATTCTGCTGTATCAGTAACAGCAGAAAATGAAATTGCGTCGATTCCTGCGGCCTTACCGTCCTTAGCGACAACAAGAAACGGTCGCCGAACAACTAGGAGTAGAGCGAGAAAAGTCACGAATGACAATCGATCAGCTTTTCAAACAATAGACAGAGAAATTGAGATAGGCCAAACTAGGACAGGACCGGGAGAGCCAGGAGATCCCAACGTGGAGGGTTGGATCGGAACAGAAGCGGAAGAACTGGATGAAGCAATAAATTACTCGACAAATCCGAATTCGAGTTGCAATACCCCTTCGCCCTGCTCACCTGCAGGATCCCTTAGTAATGGCAGTAGTGGTGGGGGTGGAGGTGGACGAAATGGGAGCTCCATTTCAGCAACCCGGCGTAATTTCACACTCGAGTTTAAACAAAGTGTATTGGAAGCATTCACAACCGACCCAGAATGCATAGGAAATCAGCGAGCCACGGCAAGAAAGTTCAATATCCATCGCAGACAAGTACAAAAGTGGCTCCAGCAACTTGCAGACGATAAGGTATTAGCAGTATTTTTCTATTCACCATCTCTTACATTTATTTGTACTTTTCCAATTGCAATGCATAATACCAACAGCATAAAATTCACTTCATATTACATACACACACGCTATACTTAAACTGTTACCTTACGCACGGGATATGTTATGTATACTGTATACTTATCTTACCCGTATGTAGTAACGTATCAGTATTGTTTAATTACAATATTCCACTCACTAGTCCTACGTTCTACCCTAAGCTTACCTTTCATTAACAATAATAATATCCTAAAGGTACCCCTTAAGTTTTAACCTATCTACCCTGGCAAAATAAAATAGTGTTATGCCAGCTGTGCCATGCATACTCAAGGTACTCACCCACCTAAATAGTATATACCACTAGAACTAGGAACCTATATACCTACATTATATGCCATCCAATCCATATCATAATATAATCTGATGTAGAGATGTACTTACATATATGCGTCACTAAAAATGGTTTACCACTACTTTCTGCGGAACGTGTATCGTGCAGTGTGCAGTATTGTTCGTGATAGGATGTGTCATTCTAAGTTGCAGACTGTAAACTTGCAGTCTTTGCCCAAAGCTTTGGGTTCATTTAGGGCTTTCCGATATTAAAATACTACATATCATATTATGATAAGTAAATTAGTTCTGCGAACTCCTACTCTTACCTTATTAATTCGAATGCTAATTGGAATTGTACTGAATCCATACTAACGTCAAAACGCAGCTAGATATACTTTTACTTAGGAGTTAGGTATAATGTCATTCGAACGTTTTATAAACTTTGCAATCTGTGGCGCACACAATACTTGCATAAAATGGGCTTTGACTATTTCCATGTTTTTCTATCTTGTAATTACTTCAGAAATGTCAAGAAAAGAAATCACAAATTTATGTACCCATGTGCAATGTTGTACTTTGTGCCACAGTAGAAAACTTTGTTGTTTGCATAAATGCTTTTGCAATGCAAGTGTTGATTTAATGAATAATTTCGGATATAGGTGTAAAAACCTGTACATTGTGCCACAAAGGTTGTTACTTACGCTACGCTATCGTTTGTACTTTGTAAACTATGGTAAACTAGTACGGTAAAATATATTTAGGTTAGTTTTCATTTCCACAAATTAATAGCAAGTAAAATATTTCTGTGAAGGAATGACACTACAGATACAGGATGTCCATTTTCCAATTATAAAATTAATTTACCACCTGCACCTGTACTGTCCTAGATATTATTTAAGTTTTAAAATGTAAGCTTAATAATTGATAATATTCAACACACTGAATTTTGCATCGTATAACTTTGGGATAACCGTAGCAGTACCTGTGTAGTATAGTGAACAGAATACATAAAAATGTTAAAGGTAAAACCTAACCTAGGTAACATAACGTCATAACTAGGTGCGATTGGGTATCACACAAAGTATGAAGAAAGAGTCTAAAAGTAATTTCCCTTCTTTCTAATTCATTTATATTGTTCCACTGCGTTTGTGTTGCAGTTGCAGAGTGCGTAATGCTGTATGCATACTGCATTGCACTTGCATGTATTGCATTGTGTTACGTACGCCAACATTACATCCTATATTTGGAATCCTGCGTTCTTTGCTTTTTTACACCATATCCTTCCCCCTTTCATAGGGAAATCATAAAATTTAAGGTAGGTTGTTGTCGTTGTACTGTTAGTATGTTATGTTTAGTAAGCCAAGCAACCATCCGAATCAGACCTTGAATCTTTCGCTGGTCTCTTCTGGTCCTACGTACATGCCTTTCTTCTATTGCATGTAGATATTTATTACAGACATAGACACTTTTTAAGGCCCAACACGGCAAAGCAAAGGAATAGAGTTTTATCCTGCGTACTCCATATACACACAGCGAACAGGGAGTATTATTAGGGTAGGATAGGGATGGTTGCGAGCTTTTTAGTAGGAGGATTTGTTTACCCTCCGGCCGGCGAAATGCACACTTAAAACTAAACCCTACCTGACTGACTTGGACTTGACTAGGCTGACTTTTTGTCCAGAAATGTACATACCTACTTACATACATTACTTACTACATACAATTTTAGTTCGAATGAAGTGAGCATTGACTTAACTTCACTATCAGCTTCCTCCACGAAATATAATCTGACGCGCCTAGTCACCATCACCAACCACTCGACTCTGATCGTGAGTAATACTCTATGTGTGTATAAAACACCAAAACACGTACAAACTTTACGGAGAAAATGCTCTGGGTACTTTGATTGGACTATGGGACTGACTTGACTGACTGAGGGTTAAAAAATGAAGCCTTCTAAGTCTTGACTTGAGTTTTTTATACTTGCCAGTTCAGTTGCCTTCCAGAGCACAAAAAGTACACACATAAAAATAACACACATTTATAACAACGTACATCCACCCTTGAATACCTTCAGTATGGTTTGCAATCCGCATCTAAAAGGGTTTCAACGCTTCCCTATAAAACATAATCCAGGCTTCAGTTCTCAAGGTTAAACAAAGTTCCTTCAAAATAGTTATCTGTTTTAGTGCATTTGTGACAAGTTCGGTTCTTTGTGTGTTACTGTGCCATTTTTCGTGTATTCTTCTCGGATACGGTCAAAATTCTATTCATATGGTTTACTACACAGGATGGGAGCCTCTTGCTCTAAATGCTAGAGCAGCTAAGGTAGAAACTCCTATTTCGTATTATCCACAAATAATAAACGGTAATGTAAAATGTACATGTTACACGTACTACTTTTCCACTTTTCCACTGTTTCCATTCCATGATTTGTGTTCTGCATATGTGATAAGTATTTAATTCTGTCTCATCATGGAATTCAACACATGCAATTGTACAAGTGCATTATTGATTACAAACGCATTTGTTTAATTACTATTTTATATTGACAAACATTTTCATGGAATTCATAAGACTGCATTTCAGACATGTTTAAAACGCCCTAAATGACAGTATTTTAAAGCAAAAATTCATGTAATGATACACATGTCGTCATTAGTTGATAAGTTATTATAACTCATGCTATATTGATGCATTAAATCAAAGCGGACTTAGTACTTACAGTGTAGTGCAGCTTAAAATATAGTCCGTTTAACTAAACAAGCTCTATTATTCGAGCGATACTTAGAAGTTCGAAATTAGTACTTTTGCAGGGATGTGCTAATAGCAATAGTTGGTAGAAATTTTAATCATAAGTAACAGGCTATATATATTAAATGTGTATAATAATAACCTGTTGTCACCTACAATAGGACAAACTAATATTCCAACGGAAATGTACAAGCAATGGGTTTTCACATACTAAACGACTAAACTACTATACATACTCTACATGATCCAAGGACTCAGAGACTGAGACAATCGAATACGCAGACAGAAACAGCTAATACTTGCGTGAAACCATGATTTACTCTATAACTGTTACATGCCCTAATGCTAATTTCAATTCCAGCGTCCTTTAATAAACAGACCTCTTATTTTCTACACTAAACCAAATCAAACCAAAAAGAACCTCCATGCTAATCCTTTAAGGCCTTAATGTATTAGTACCTGTATGTTTCTCCACTTGTTAGTACTGAAGGAATACATGACCCATTGTAATGAGCTTAAGTAGGATACTGATTAGTGATTACTGGGTAATTTCATACAAACAGTTTAGATGCAGCGTGTTGTACTATTCCTTTAACATTTTATTCAATGTGAGTCATTTGTGTTTATGGGCAAGTTGTATATACATACATTCCCAACTGCTAATATTAATTAATGATTAGCGTTTCAAAAGAGTATGACCCATTGTTGTTCGAGTGTGTTGCGGACATTATAAATATTTACAAATTGCAATGGTCGAAAGATTCAGTTCAACTAAAGCTGGAAAATGTGGTATAAACGTTTTTATTAGCCATGCCGTAAGTTATTTTTAGGTGTTTTCTAAAATGTTGCGAAGCGACTTGGCTTACTCATGTGACTCACTCTATAGTATTGAGGAAACCGTATCTCAGTCGAGTAAAGCCTCATAAATAAATAGCCCTTGGAGTGCCTTGCACAATGTAGTCTTATTTATTGTGTATATGACCAACGCGCAACGGTTATTTTTAGTGTTAGTATGTAGCACCAAAGTTAACTCCAGATCCATTACAGTTTGCATCCATCAAACAATATACATATACTACATACATCTTAGACATCTTTTATACAACAAATTCAGATTTTACAGTACTCACTTCCTTCTAGTCATGCCACACTAAGATGATCTCATATGCGTTTGCAAACTATTTCAATTGTATTATTATTTACGATTTTGACTTTTGACAATTGTTTGTATAGGAACAGCAGTCCGATGAACAGAGAGACCAGGAAGACGGAGAAAGTCTACCGATTTCTGGGAACCCTATGTCGAAACAACTCAGAAAAGCACTACTGCAACCATCACACTCAGTACATGTCCCACCATCATCAACATCATTCCAGAATACACCTGAGCCTCCGATCCCAAGCGAAGCTCGCACAGCCCCAACAAAAACTAGCATGATCCGCAACCGAGGAAAAGGTAGAGGTGGTAATACTAATGGCAGAACACCACCTCATTCTCGTCGTCCTACCTCACACTCACATTCGCTGTCTGCGCCTTCAGCTCCTGCTCCAGTCTCTATTCTAACTTCAACCCCTTCTGCCTTTGCCTCGAACACTCGCAATCTTAGCAAAGACTTCATCACATCCAATAACTCTTCCAGACTCATGCCTCCAAGCCTAAATATCAACACAAATCCTCTTCTCCTGGGTCATTTATCTATGCCTTTGTCTTCCTCAGGTTCCTTGAATGTCAACAATAACAATTCAGAGCGACATTCTCCTAGAATCAGTCCATCGAATATGACCAATGGAAGTCAACCTTTTCGAAGTCCTAGCACGAATAGCGGCGAAGGGCTGGATCTCTCATGCAATCCAAATTTGGTTCCATTATTACTAGTCGACGAATTGTGTGAGATGTATCCTCACGAAGATTTCAGCCTACTTCGTAAAGCGTTAAGTAAAAATTCTGTGTCGCTCACCAAACTTCCCCCTCCACCTAGAAGATTTAATATGAACAATTCAAATAATAGCGACCAATCCCCTTCTGGAAGATCGCCTAATTCATCACCAAATGATTACATGACACAACAAACGTTGCAAATAATACGACAGCAAAACGAATATGTAAAGTTACTGCAACAATCAGGATTAAATCTTCCTGTTTTTCCTCCAGAAATGGCAAGCAGTCTCGGAGGGATGCCTGATCAGAGCTCCAATCTACCCTCGTGGTATCATCCCTTAGCCCATGCAGCAGCAGCTGCTGCTGTTGGATTGCAACTTCCAGGATTTAATACCAATGGAAACGGAAGCATGGCCAACAATCATTCAAATAGTAGTGGTAGCAGTACGGGTAGTAATAATGGAAGAAAACAATCCGAACAAGAATCACATATTTTTCTTTCTCCAAAACCACCGGGAAGTAATGGAAAAGTCAGGACAGTAGCTGCAGCATTAGCCGCTACCAGAGAGAATCATTGTCCCATGAAAAAGTTACCTCCTACAAGACCGCGAACTGCTGCCGAAAGAAAAGGTATTGTTCAAACAAAGCCCTGTACAATAACACGACCACCTGACGAAGATTTTATGGATCCTACATCAGTTTTGGAAGTTAGCACGTCCTATAATAATGAAGGAATTGATCTCACGACAACTGCTTCTTCCACGTACCACTACAATAACACAACAACTAATACCACTGCCAATTCAATGACCAAAGGAAAAGGCAAGCCTTCTCGACGAAAAAGTGATGAACCTCAAAGCCCCCTTCTGAATTCCAATGGTCCAGTCCGCATCTCAAGTGACGTTCATTCATTTGAACATGTAATAGCCAATCCGACGCCGATGTTTCCTACAAATGGACATCAATTGCATTCAGCAACAGCTGGATTAGAAAATTTCATACAAAGTGTACTCCCATCTAAGAAATCTCCCCCTGATTCCAACTCAAACGGTTCTGAGTCTGAATGTTCCAAAGACATGGTTTTAAATGCCTTCAACTATGACCCAGAAGTAAAAGGAGATGCTCGAGGAGTTGCTAGAAAGTTTAAAATAAGTTTTCGAAATGTTACTAAATGGATTAGAGAAAGTTCCACTAAATTGCCAATGAATGGTGGACTTGCCTCTACTCTTATGGAAAATCATTTGTTATCCCTGGCGCAAACTAATGGAACCAATTCAAACGAATCTAATGAGGATTCAAATAACAGTTCTGGCTCTTCGGAAAGTAAACCTATGCCAAGTGTTAACCAAACACATAACAAGAGGAAGAATTCCAAGCCTAACCACATCTGTGATATGGAAGAGGACCATGCTGTGAATGTCCCACTGAACATGGTAGTTCCTATCAAAAAACGTCGTGTATCAACACCAACCCCGTACTCAAATTAATTTTACTCATGTGAGTTGTTCATTTTACATTTCCACTTTTATCTCTTTATTTTCCATTCATAACAAGGGTAAAACCTGCTTGTCAAATTAAATGACGGAATTTAATTACATATTTCAGATCCTCCAGCCCCGATCGTTTCACAAACACTTTTCAAGGAATTAAAAAAAGGTTTTTCACTTCAGGTCAGAAAGGTCTGTTTGAATTTAAAAGCTTGGAAACTTGGAACACGGAAGTTTAAAGACATAATTTTCTGTAAAACCCCATATAAACTTATTTGACTGAACATAAACAATATGTAGACTGGAGATTGAGACTTGTATTAAAATTTAGAGACTGTCCATTTAATACGTATGTGATCCCAGATTCAGTTGCGACTGGAATTGGGAATGCACAATTAATAACTAAATTGAAAGTGAAAAGCCATTTACCAATAGAAATACAAATGACAAATGTATGCTATTTTTAATACAAACATTAGTATGAAGGAACTGAAACATTTCACTTTACAGGAAATATACCTGTTGAAACACTCACTACTGAATGCGTATTATTGCTTACCCGGGTACACACCCATACACACCATTGTAAACAAACTTAAACCGATGTAGATGTACTGAACTACACACAAAGCGTCATTTCGAGGTTTACTAATAATGGATACAAATATTGTTTTCGCCAACCAAGCCGAGCTATTCTCCTGATATAGTTAATTATAGAAATGCACAATGTTCTTTTTAAATAGACATGTGTATTTCCTAGCTTTTATATCACTATAAATGCAAACTTTCATCATAAAGTAATACAAAGATTTTAAAGTAGCATTGTAGCATCTTGAAAAAATAGTCTAGATTTTTGATGAATTCTTCAATTCATTTAACTATAATCCGCTCTTGGTCTAACCAACCGTAAAGCTACCAATTTTGTAAATATTTATATTATATATTCCTATTAAATAGTAATTAAATGAACTATTACTGTTCTTTATACTGCATTAGAACAGTTGTAACTAGTAAGGATAGTAATTACATCACGAGCACACCATATATTATATACCTTTAAATATTTTAACTAATTTACTGGTTACTGTATTGTATTTCACCATGTTAAGAAGTTAACAAAATCCTGATTAATTAAGAATACGTACACATACTTGTATGTTTTACAAACAACGCTCTGAGATAATCAATTTGCTCAGGTTTTCAGCTCCTCCTCAAGCAATAAAGTGCACACAAACAACGCACTTATTAGTTAATTAAAATTAATATGCGGCCGATTCGCCAATTCATAGACGATATTTTATTAAACAATGTTATGATTCTTATGATTGCTAAGAAAACGTACTGAAGTAATGTTTACTTAGTACCACGAATATTCCCTGAAGCTCAATATTACTACTGATTAGTTCTAGTAACAGTAGACGACTGAATGAGGATGAGGTTAACTGATGAGAACAATAGACAATGATGTTAAAGACCGGGTACCTTTTCTATAAATTGCTACCTCCAAAATATAAAAATATTTATTACAACAGTGTTTATATTTATGAATATGAATAAAATGTTTAAACAAATCTAAGGAACACAGTAAAATCCAAGTGCCTTATACATGAATATACTTAAGCAATGCAGACCAGCCACTGTTCATGTTAATGAGAAAATGGTGATGCGATGCTGACAAAGGTATTTTAATTTTACTAGTGATTATGATAAATATCTGTAATTTACACAGCAGCACTATGTAACTATAATAAATAATATTATTGTTTGTGTCATCGTAAGTAAAACGTACCAACTTGCTGCACTAGTATTTTATAATAAATATTTCATTACAAATTGTCTACTGTGCCCTGTACCCTGTACCTTACTGAAGTGTCCACTATTTCTAATTTTATTTTCATTATTTGCATAACATCAAAATGTTCTGCTTGCAATTGATAAGTTTGCATTTTATTTTATTTTGTCCGAACAAAACATAAATGAGAAATTTCGAAAAACATTGTTATGTAATCCATGCTATCATCAGTAATACTAGATTTCTTTAACGGTGCTTGTTTGTACAGCAGTCAGCCTTTTAAATATTCCTCTAACTCTTTAGCACCAACAATTTCAGCATTTCTAAATTATATGCTTAAATGTTAAATATAGTAATATAGACAAAGACAGTATAGGAGTGTTTTACATAAAAAACAGAGGCTAAACACATCATGAGCAGCATGCGAAATCCGATTTCAATGATGCAAATCAATTACATAGGACACAGTGTAGTGTCCTATAAGCATAATTTCTTTTCTCATTTCTAAAAAATAATTGAAGAATTTTAGCTCAGATTAAGCCGTTATAATAAATTGTTAGCCTGAGCCTATAAGGTATAGAAGTTGAATTGTAATCGCAAATCTGCTCTTTGAATTTGTGATTGTGATCTTATAGTTAATGACGACTTATTTTTATTTTCATTTTCATTCTTAATATTACGCACTGGTGCTGGTGCTCAAGGACTTTGCAAACATTTCAAAGGCTTTGCGTTACGCAGAAGTACTGTAGGTTTGAAAAATCGTACCATATTCTAAGACGATGAATGACTGGATAAATAGTCATGAATGTTGTTTACGGGAAGCATATCTACATTATAGGACAAGAAGGCCTTTATTTAGGTGATGAGGCATTAGTGAGTCAACATCTTTTTACCTGCTTATTCAGTTGTACTCTCTTGTCTTCTGAGCAAGCAATGTTAACTGTTTCTTTAGTTTTGCTTATAGATGCTTATAGAATGGCCTTGCTTTCTCTTCGAATATAACTCCGAGAATTCAGTTTGAAACCGTAATGAAAGTAGCAATTATCCAGGAAAAGGCAAGAAGCGCCAAAATTATCTACCTTCGGTACTTGAACTTTATCCTCGCAATCTGTTTCAAATAATCCACAGCCTTTTAAAGTGTTTTAAAAGCAATTTTCGAAAGAAAATATTTAATTGATGATTTGCACAAGGTACCTTACGTATATCCAACACGTGTATATACATAAAGGGTATAACGTGAGGTACATTGTGTAAATCGTCAAATTAAGGTTTTCGTAGATATTACCTATAGTAGTTATCATTGATTTCTTGATATTAGTAATATTGAAACCCCAAACCCTGGAGAGAAAATACAACGAGTTAACTTACTTGCCCCGGGTACTGGAGTAAGTACTAAGTACCGTAAATATCCATTATTACATTCCAAAAAGTGTTCGGAAATGGGCAGATAAAGATAACTTTCTACTTCGGCGATCCCATACTCTTGCTTTCATTATTAGGGCGCTCAAAGTGCACGTGGCTGTACAGCCAAGGATTACTTTTGTCGTAATGCTAATGCTCTGCGTGACAGCCGACGTCTTAATAGATTTTTAGAATAATTAGTCGATTCGGATGGCTATCAAAATCCATTTCATGTTCTTTTTTTGGAAGAAAGTATAGTATATGCAATTATGATGGATATAAAAATTCATACACATCCCACAGGTAATGTTTAATTACATGCGTTTTATTTTCTCCTCTCCCACATTTACTTGTCTTTTCAAATATTTATCGTAATTTTTAAGTTTAACATTTAAATAGTTTTACATTTGCTGGTATGTAATTCTCATTATATGACGACTAATTTTCATACAACTACTACCAACAGTATATTAAGTAAAGTAGGAAGAACAATGCCAATCACAAGGAAACATTCAACAATCGGGCAATCAGAAGAATCTGACGCCCTGATAAGACATTGTTACATTTAAATACGAATAATAAAAAGAATAAAGCATTCGCATACTGTATTTTGTTTTGAATATTTAACAGTGAATTGTTACACTTTCAATAAAATTAATATGATATTGATTTCTTACAAGTATTCCGTCATTAAATCTTTAGCACTCAGCGGAGGCGAATGTAATTGGTAATTAAATGACAGAAGGTGTGGTGTAGTACAATATGTATTTAGAAATGTTTGAAAGAATGTAGGTGTTTTGATTACAATATTAACATTAACACGAGATCGTTTACACACTAGTTAAACAGGTGGTAAGACTTCGTTCAGAAAGTTCTTAACATCGTCCATCTCAGGCTCACAAGAAGAATGCATCAGGCCAGGATAGGATTTTAAAGTATGCCTGGCTATTTTTGACTTCAGAACTTGTGACGTCAAGAATCCAAACGAAAATGGAACCAATGGATCAGAATCCTACAAAGTATCACTTAAAATGTTAGAACGAACAAAATAATCCACGTATTTCAATTTCTAAGTAAAACCAACTTACCCCATGGCACTGAAGAATTGGTGTCTGCTGAACGTTGCCCCATGGAAATTGCTTATGTAAAGGTAGCCATGAAGATAAAGCTACTATTCCAGCTAGTGGTGCCGCATTGGTTAATCCAGCAAATAATGATAACGCTCCCCCTTGACTAAAACCCCCAAGAACTATTCTGTTAGCAGGAACACCAGTGCTGACCTGTTTGAGTAGAATTATTGTTTTAGTGCTTTGCGGTTAGAATACATTACATTACTCATACCAATAGCAAAATTCCATTATAGGAAATCACAAACATGTTACAAATATAAGACATTTTTTAATTCATCATTTACTAAATATATCAATAAATCGAATACATGCCAAAAATTCACAGAAAGGTCATCAACCTTGAGAAATTACCGGGAATAAAATAACTCAGAGGCAAGCCGTTTCTAAACTGATAAACAAGAATTATTGCTTTCACTTAGCTTCATTCACTGAACGGCAGCCTTTAAAAGCTTAAGATCTCAAATATTATTACATATTGGATTTAACCTGAGAAGGTCCAACGCACTTTGTACCGATAAAGGTTCAACTAGGTCCGTTGACGGATTAGATATCTATATTCGTAACAATCGGCCATCTTTATTTCGTAATTCAGTATCTATGTCTGTGTCCCAGCGGGGACCGAGGTGGGCCCGGCCATAAGAAAATCTGAAACTTTTTGATTTTTCATTCGTAGTTATCCTTGGTTAGGTGCTATAACCTCACAGATGTTTTATTCTTGTAGAGAACTATCTAATTGAGGATTACAAATTTTCCTGATTTTTGGCAGCCAAAAATACAGAAGTTATAAGCGAATATATAAACAATGTCCGTCCACGGACCGAATTGGACCTTCTCAGGTTCAAAATCAATATCACAAGGCAGGACAGAAATGTAATGTCAAATATCTTCTTTATGACTATCACTTTTATTTCTGTAAATCAAAAATTGTGAGATCTAGTACTAGGGGGTGGTCAGTCTGTTCAGACCAGTTTCGATTTTATATTTTATAGGTCTAGGTCTAAAAATGTCTAAAACTACTAAAACATTAGTATTCTAGTTTTACAAAGTAGTTCTCCATCCAGTAGGCTATCGGGACCACCAACATCATCAACCAAATTATAAGAGTGAGCCAGAGCCACAACACATTACTTTCCAAACGTGAGGCTCTGTATTAAACCTCATTTCACTATAGATTATTAGTATTAGTATATGGGCTCGGTTTGACTCATTATTTATTGCCTTTTTTTATTCATTTCTTTCTCACCTCATCCTGAATCATCTTCCTTATGTTGTCAGCTGCTTTCCTGATACCATCTTCATCTTCTGGCCCATTTGGGTCTAATCCTTTAAGATCAAACCACGAGGGCATTCTCATGCCAGCATTCAAGGTCACCGGAATGGATGCTCTAAAGTAATGAAAATACACAATGAGAAAAAATTGACAAAAACCAAATTACGCAACGAGGAAGGTAATGTATTTCATACTTACGCAGTAGGGCAAATTACTTTTGCATGTGCAGGTTTAATGGCAGCTAGTGAGCTAGCCCATCCATGCCTAAAAACAGAAGTATATAAAATAAAGGTACAACAAAATTACAACTGCAAATCACAATATTTATTTCAATTTGAAGCTTTTGAATTAATATTTAATGTAACAGGATAATAGCTGTATGGCTTTTAATCTGCTACATCAATTCGCATACCCAGTGTCACCAAGTCCATGTAGAAATATCACCTGAAAATATTTAAAAAATTAATGAACATACACAATAACCGCAGAAAATCTTAGGTTAGGTAGGCTGTGTTTTCCAAAATTCAAGTACTATGAACAGAGAGGGTTTCGTAAAATACAACAAACTAATACGTTATTGTAAATCGAAATGATTTTATACGAAAAATAGAAATCACACTTACCGTAGCCGTGTGTCTCCCGGTAGCAGGAACAATAACTGGAGCTGTAGCAGCCATGTCTAATACTCTTTACAGTATAATAGTTAAGCTTAGAGTACAGGTATGGTATAATAATAATAATGGATCCACTTGCCAAAATACTCAACTCAACCAGGATAAAGTGCCCTACTTGCAATTGGTGCACCTTATGTATTCCTCTGATATGACTTTGTTGATAAACGCTGGTGACAATGCCTGTGAAACACATTAAAGAGATTAAGGAAATAATAAAAATACTTGACAAATACCTCTTTTCGTCCTTTACTTTATGAATTTAGAATGAGCATTGAGGCACAAGATGTTTACTGCTCTATAAGTATAATAGAAACAATATAAAGTAGGTAGAAAGGTTTTTTTGCATTGAGCATCTTCACTAGATCGTTGAACTTTTAATTGTGCTCTCAAGAGCCAATTTCTAATTTTCATAACTGGAAACGTGCAACCGTACAATCAGTTAAATTGCTACTGATGGTAACTCACTGTGGAGGCCATAAACGAAATCCCATAAACCAAAATTAACTTGATGGGTTTAAATGTCACTGGTTAGAGTATATATACAAATAATGGTCAATGTCACATTTGAATACGGAATGTGAATAAAACTTAACTTTATTTTATTTTTAAGCCTTAACTAACGATTTATTACTAACTTTATTTTAAATTACTGATACTTAGATTAACAGCTGACGTGTCCGTTTTGTATATTTTATTAATTGTCATTTCTACCAGGAAGCAATAAAGAATATAATTATTTTAAATCAAATAACCTGAAAAACTCTTCAATCCCCGGCGGCTCTTGTGGGCGATTGGCGTGTGGTTTTCCGCTTTTTAGTCGACTTCGTGAAATATCAAACAAAAAATTACGCGATTGTCTCCTCGAGTTGTGCTCGGCTGATCGAGTAGGAATGAATGACTTGGCTTTGCGTTCTTGCTGATGGAGATGAAACTCTCATTCCCATTTATAATGCAATAGTACACAATGAAATCCACATAATTCACACGAGTACGAGTACACCTCTTCCACCTACAAGGAGTCACACATCACTGACATCGACATCACACACTTGCATTCATTCATATTCATGACACAAGTCAAACTGGTCAAGCTTCAAAAGCAGTATAAAACTTCCTTATCGTAATTTTTTTCTCCCTTCTTGACTGTGCATTATTTTATTGAATTACTTACCTACATACTACATACATTACATTTTTTACATCTTTCTAGAGTAGGTACTGTATACACATGCATGCAAGCTAATTATTGTGGAAATCCTAATTTGGATGACGCTTGCACGCATTCAATAACTATTAGGTAGGTAAAGTCGGTAAACTATTATTTAAAACAAGGATTTATGTTGCGAATGGCTTTATGAAAAAAATATGCGTCCTTTTCAGGAGAAAATCAGCACTAAAAACTTCCGTATAGTTATGCTTATATCAATCTACCTACTCTATGTATAATGCACCGTTGTTGCTTTCACAAGTTTCAACCATAGTACCTACATAATTATAAATATAATGCTTATCTAACATAAAACTACTTATGCATTTTGTTTGGTATATACTTTATTAGTCAAGGGTACCATGTAGTTTGAAATTATACTTAGTATGTTTCAAAATTAACCCAGTGAATCTTTAACGAGAATGAGAATGAGAATATTATGCAAAAGGAAACACAGCCATTGTTTGAATAACGTGTAGATAATCAAGTACATTGTAAATTGTACTTTCCACTTTTAATGTACCTATGTTATGTTATAATATTATGCATTCCTTCACAACACAACATTAAATTCATTGTCCAACTTTAAACAAACTAGGAACATATGCTAAACGATTAGCTAATACCGTTCTCGCTTCAAAAATGACACAAACTGGCATATTACTACTGTGCCTGGGCCGATAGTTGCACACTTTCTTATCTGGAACGCATCAACTCTCTTCACGGCTGATTGCGGGAGAACAATGAGTCCATTCATTCGCCCTCAGCTGAGTGGACTGAGCGAATGAATGGACTCATTGTTCTCCCGTAATCAACCGTGAAGAGAGTTGATGCGTTCCAGATAAGAAAGTGTGCAACTATCGGCCCAGGCACAGTACATTAAACAATAATATATATCCCAGAGAGCACGACAGATTACTCTGCAACCTCGTTAACTAGAATAACAGGTAAAGAATAACAAAATAAAATACTTTTAACGAAGTACATGCATTAAATATTTAGTTCGTTTACATTATGTATAGTATCTTTGAAAAACTTATCGTTAATGCACCGCATTGGATTTTAAATACGCGCAACATGGTACTACATAACAGACAGGTAATTTTTTCAGAAACAATCCATACTTTTCATCTTTACTATAATTTCATAATACAGTTAGCTAAATATCGTGAATGCCACCGGGACTTATCGATTAAAGCCAGGCTGTCTCCCATTTTTCTAATTTGTCTTCTAGAAAAACGGGATTAATAATTCTTGAAACAATAAAATAACTCTTGATTAGGGGGAAATAGCTATTCTTCACCCTTGATTGTTTAGAAAATCAAGAAAAGGCAAACTCTAGACAATCGGAAAGGAAACGATATTGTGTCAAGGTTTTCGAAATAGTTTTCAAACCTCTGTATTATTAATCATTACGTCATTTCATCAACATTCGAATACCGCAATACATAATAGATAAGATAACATAATGTAGGGACCCATTAATAATTTAGTTAACAAAGGAAAGCACTTGCATATTGGTCAATAAATTGTATCAAAGAACGAGTTTCAATAAAGGTTTTTCATAATGCAGTCCCGAAGTTTTTAATTCATCGCTGAATATACAATTTTAAAGGTGGGATTGGCCAAAGACTTCGTACATAAGCTTAACATTGATAGGCTATGCAGCCCACCTCCAAATCGTGAGAAAATTTCTAAAAAAACTGGTCCAGTGGACACTTATGAGAAACTTCTATTACTAAAATTGAAAAATTTCAAAGGATTAGGGGTTCAAAGTTAATTTACAATTGGGATTAAAAAACGTTCCCTAAATTAATTTTATGATAATGTGTAGCTGAAAAAGTGCCTAGATCTAATTTAATTCATTCAATTTAGATCTTGGTTATTTTGAAACTACTTTTACTAATCCTTACTTCCTTATGTATAACGTTGAAAGGAACACATACTAAATGTTAACATGTCAAATGTCAATGGTCTCTTTAAGAATAGAGAATGTATGTTACTGCAAACATACGCTATTGGGGACTATCCTATAGTCCCTTCACATAGTTAACACTAGATGTAAGATATACATTTTAACGAGATTCTTTAGACATTGTAATTTGTAAACTGCTTTTTATTATACACTTATACTACTAAAATTGTATTGATATAGGCAGTATTTTTATATAGTTAGCTTTGTTCTACATTATATTATGTTCTTTGTTACGCAACAATATTATATGCAAATTCTAGAATCAAAAGGTAAAAGCCACAATTTTGATCTGCATTAAATTCTACAAATGACTAATGATTAATATGTGACACCAAATGTCATCAAATTTCTTGAGTCGACAAAAGTTGTACTTTTATTAGCATTACGAATTTTAGATTGCAACAGATAAAATAGATGCTTTTTCATTTTGATTTCCTAAATTCTACAACTGAAACAGTACTTCCTATTTGGCATTTTTTGATTCGACACATTTCATAAGCTAGGACTTAAGATAATTAAACTAACCAATGTCACACAAAGTTGCATTAAAACACATTAACATCGCAAATTGAGTTTCGTCTCACCTCAAGTTGCTCATCAATTCGATTGTAACCACGATACAGTACAACTAACTAAACTGAGTACAGTCAATAAACTAAAGCTATCCAGCAATTATCTTAAGCATACGAGCATACCGCTTTTAGTTTGTCAAAAATATACGATTTATAATTTATATTTCCAAAACTAAACAAAATATCTGACGTTACTGACGGCACACGACTGAATATTCGAATATTTTTGATTTACAAATAGTTACAGCATAATAATACAACTCATACTAAAGGTGACAGTGACACTTGTCACACAGCGCGGTTTCAATATTTCATAATGTTAATATGTCCTTTCTATTAACTATTAACCCAAGACCTATAAAAACATAAGCTAAAATTTTGAAATACTATTTACGACCAGTGCTAACTAAGTAACCAAAACGCTTAGGTATAAGTAAATGTCTTGCATTAAATACTATTTTTGATATGAGTACCTGCAATTACTGTCCAATCGTTGTTTATAGCGACAAATTGTGCCAGATCGGTCGTTTCGTCTTGCCTCTGATTGACTGAAAAAGAATAAAATGACGTCATTTATTCAAATGTGGGCCACTTTATTGGTTACTATAGGGAATATTTTATTCAGTCAATCAGAGGGCCCATATTTGAATAAATGACGTCATTTTATTCTTTTTCAGTCAATCAGAGGCCAGACGAAACGACCGATCTGGCACAATTTGTCGCTATAAACAACGATTTCACAGTAGAGATTTCATATAATTAGAAATAAGTCTGAAGTGAAAATACCCAAATACTTTTAAGACAAACCTATTGCACATTGCAATTCAATTGCAGCATTATCAATTCTATTAAGAAATATTCGCTTGCCTTCTTATTTGTACTAATTTTTTCATCACGCAAGTAGCACTTATTTTGTATTTTCTATTTTACACGTACTTAATGCCACTTCACCTATCGAAATGCTGATCACTGTGATCAATATTGTATATTTTACCTATATGTTCATTTCATTGCTCTGCGCGAGATGTCAATTATTAGATATTTTCATCGCGAAAACACGAATCAAACTAGTCAAACACACGGAATTCTAAGTTAAGTTTACTTACACAAAACTCTGGTCAGTAAATCAACATTTCCTTTTTACCTTATCGATAATTAATTACCAAGCCATTTTATTTAATGGACTGATATCACAATGAGCAAAGCCATTTTACAGGGTACATCAGCTACAATAATACAAACGTGTGCTATGTGCTTTTGGTGGGTTCCTTTGCTCGGGAGAATTGAGATAATATTATTGAGACCAGACAACTCGATATGAAACCATAAAACAAAAAATAATATGCATACTTATACTAATTGTAACATGTGTTGAAATATTCAACCTGTTTCATGAGGAAGCAAGACTAAAATCAAAACCACAAATGCTACTTCGCTATTAAAAATCGTCTAATAGTCGAAAAAGATATACAGACAGATTCAGATTTTGATATTGACTGACTCGGCTGACTGTTACTGAAAATGAACTAAAAGTCATAAACCACATAGAAAAGTAGACCATTGTGATGCCAATATTGAAAGACGGAACTTTCAGTTTTCAATCAATTGAAACTCACTTATTTATATGCCACTATGCCAGTTAAACCAAACTTCGCAAATTGGAATGCTTATTAATGCTGGCGGTGCGCATGGTCTAATGGTTTTGGAAGTTCAGAATTATAGTCCAAATCTGTATTACATTGAGTTGTTAACTACATAATCTTGTCTCCATCAAACAGGTAAAACAAATATTTTCATTTCAACACGCTGTTTACGCCTAATTTGTCTAATACAGTAATAAAACACTTCATTGGATAAATAATTTAAGTAAAACTACCTATTCAAATAATCGCTGCGGCCGCTGCGGCGGCCGCAGCCACAGCTTTATCTGCTTGATGAGGATTTTGTCGTTCTGGAGAAAGTAGATCCTGCCGGTCCCGCTCTCTTTCTCTTCCGGGTCTGTAGGAATCAATTAAAGCGTCGACTTTTTGCTCTGTTGGCTTCCATTCCTCCCATCCTGAATCATTTTGAAGCCAAAATATGACTGTTGCGTGGGTTGACCGAACAGAAACTTCACTCCTAGCATAATTAATTAGAGTACTTATTAATAATCTTTTAATGTAACTTTTCTAAATATAAAAGTAGAAAAAATAGTTATCTTTTTTGCAGTTATACAGAAATAATTCTAAGGTCGAAAACGGATTACAATCAAATCAATCAACTGTATATTCATGGCAATTAAGGATAGTTAATATTGTAGTTTCTAAAGTTCGTGCATGAATATTACTGGCAAAGTAGGTACAGGATATTTTTAAAAAGCACAAAAATTAATGTTAGATGTAAATAGATGGGGACTTCAGAAATGGGGAAAGCACTGTTGGATTGGCAAACAGATCCACCGCGTAGGGTTTACAGACATCTAAGTTGGTGAAAGTGGAGAGGATAGGACGAGGAGTGGATACAAAACTATGAACGACTCGGTATTTTTTGGTCATACAATGTCTAAAGGTGACAATAAATTGGGATAAAAACTGGCCTTGAGTGAACTTACTTTTGTACAGCATGTTGTGCCCCGTGGCGATATTCATGCTCATAAGCAGGAATAGTCACTTGTTTTCTTTTCCATCTCGACTTTTCCAATCGTTTTATCCACTGACACTCTGGCTCGCAGACACCGGCTTCCTTTTCATCAGTGAAATCTGGAACGAAGACAATGAAAGACATTGGCTCTCTAGTACCACCTGTAAAAACGGCATATTATGTTATTAGTATTTCATACACACAAGCTATTATCATACTATTACACATTCTACCATGCATTGTGTAATGGTAAGCTGACTTTGTTGCGTTGGTTCAGACAAATGCCTCAAATCTGTCAAAATCCACTAATTCAAACATTTAAATTCGCCTTTTGAAGAGAACCTTCTTGGCGAATTCTTACAGAATTACACAGTGGTCAGACTCGTCATCCTTTTCATCACCACCAAACAAATAAAACTTCCAAACGTATTTTAAATTTGAACTTTACCTAGTAGTTCCTCCGCATGGGTAATGGCAGCATCAATAAGATCTTCGGCAAATGGTGGATTCATCTCAAAAGAACCCGATACAGGATGATAATCTAAAAAGTTTCCACGGGAGCCAAAATAGCCATCTATATCTGGAAAGGCAGAACAGTACTGCCGGAAGTAGCAGTTAAGTGGAGATGAAAAGCACTCAAACGTGACACCAAAATTTCTTTGAATTGATTCAAATACTGGTACTGGCAATGAACCTGTATACAAAAGTTAATGTTTTATCGTGATAGACTTTCAAAAAACAATTTGAAGGCAAAATGAAATACTAACCTTGAGAACTTTGTGCGTGAGTAAAATCTTCACAGTAAGCATTGTAACGTTTTAAGAGACAATATGTCCGCACGAGGAAAAATTCAAATTTTCTGTCATCCACGCAGTTATACCTGTAAAGTTGTTCCTGCAGACAAATTTCATACTATTACTTATTTAAACTTTACAACTATATCAGCAAAATGACTAATGAGTTTTTACAAATGAATCATGATAATGAGAACGATGGGATCACGTACTAGCTTTTGAAGGTACTGAGTGGCAACTTTTACGCCGTCTTTTCGAAATTTCAACATCACATGATCTTTATCTTTTTCAATATGAAGAAACTCGACTTGCGGCAAACGCCCAGCTTCTGAAAAGGGGTATGATCCGCATAGTGCAGGATGACATCTTACTCGACATTTTTCCTGTTTTGAAGCATAGTGGGAAATTTCAAATTAATCTTAAAAGCATATCACATTTATTTTTCCTTGCATTTTGCCACTAATATTGATCTCTGCTTTATAAGTGAAACAACATACATCAACCTAACACCTAAGCCACATTGGTAATTCGGGGGACATGGCAATACTGGAATTGGACGGGCATCAGATTTCTTCTTCCTGGATTCGCGGATGTCATCCGTGACAGAGCGCCGCCAGGCACCCTCGGATGACATACGCGTACGTGCACCCAGGTGCCCTGAGCCGCAGGGGTACTTTCTGGGAACCCTGCAACCCTGGCGTCCAAAATCTCCGACTTGGGCGCCGCAGAGGTGCAAAAGTAGTGTAAAAGATGGCAACATTTCTTTATTTTGACCATTTTTTTGTGCTCCCAGATTGTATCCACGAATAAATATTGGGTGCTCAATTTTTTCCTCGAAAAAGGCGCTCGCGTGCATCCAAAGAAAAAATCAGAAACCCGAATACTTAAGCAGTTTCAGGAGAATTATTCCTAGGCCTAGTGCGTGTGTGGGGCGTTCACTGTGCACATAGCTGTGTACCCAGCTGAAGCGGAGCAAACTCTGTTTCTGAAATATCTCAACATGGATCAACCCTAAAATATTCTATACATTTTTCTGAAAATCCGTTTTATTAACATAAGAGATTCGATAAGTTTCTAAATTCATGTAATATTAATCGTTTTTCCATAATTTCCCGTGTAATTTGCTGGTTCAGACAAATGCCTCAAATCTGTCAAAATCCACTATTCTAACATTTAAATTCGTATTTTGAAGAGAACCTTCACTACGAATTCTTAAACAGAACTACTTTGTGGTCAGACTCGTCATTATTTTCATCACAACCAGACAAATTTCGAATTTAAAATGTGTTCCTATTAACTTATTATGGCATACCTAGGGTATTCTTGGTGACTATTCTTTTTGGTAGGCTACTGTAATAACTTGCATTATTGCATAATATGAAAAAATTTACCGGTTCAACTTCTTGTTTTGCTTCAGGATCCACTAAGAGCTTCAAATGAGAATCGCGAACATTTTGGGCATATTGTTTGGCTAGTACACTAATTTTTTTACAAATGCCCTCAACTGTTGCTTTTGCAGCTGTGTGAACATGAGGTTGACAAGTAACCTTCAAATGAGCTAATCTTTCTTGAAATGCTTCGTAAGGTTGACCAGTTGTAGACTTCAGCCATGAAAACGTTTCATCCACTTTCCACTTCACAACCTTTCTTGCTTCGCTAGATGCACTCCTGCAACGAAATAAATTCAATTACATACAGTCATTTTAACAATTTTATATATACCCATCAGTGTTTTGAATTTTAAATTAGGTAATATATGTTCAGACAAATGCCTCAGTTCTGTCAGGACCCGCATTTGCAACAAATATTTCACGGTGCCAAAGAAAACCTATGGCGTGTGAAATCAAAATAGCAATTTTAGTGCGGTCAGACTCGTCATCATTTTCATCATTACATTTATTACATTTAGCCTTAAAAAGCTTAAACCTGGGAGGCTTAAGTATGGTACATGGTTCCCTAATAGTTTTGTACTTTATTACCGAAAATAAAGCAAATGAAATTGTGGCTTATCATAATACCTGGTTTCTATAGTCTTCTTACAAGCTTCAGCAAATTTTGCCAGCTGTTTGCGTGCATCTCCAGTAAACCTAGGTTTGACAACTTTCATGGGGATATCATTCATTATCTCTTTCATCATGACTTGGGAAACGATTCCATCCGGATTATCACACGAGGGAAATATAGGATCTATTCCCTTAAGATCTGTCACTTTTCTTTCAAGTATCCACCTACAATGATCAAAAGCATAAAACTTTAACACACCGTCGCCAACGGATCTGAGTCTGATCTTTTGAAAATATTGCTAAATAAGAGTTCAGACAAATGCCTCAATTCTGTCAAAATCCACAAATTTTCACATAATCAGTCCAAATTTAAAGAAAACCTTTAAGCAGGACTCAAAGAAAATTAAAACGTGGTCAGACTCGTCATCGATATCATCACAACTCAATATCATTATTTGGGAATTTCTGTAACATTACCATTACTACTATACATCTACAACTCCAACCTACTGTTATTAAATTACTACTAGTTTACAATTATATGTTAATATTTATTAGAGCAAAATGTACCTGTTCAAAGATTCCTTAGGAGCGTCAATTCCTTCCCTTGAAATACAACATTGCTGATAACATTGCCTCAGTTTTGCAACTAGCTGGGCTCTCAGTTGTTCAACTTCAGGATGGGGAGGTAGTAAATGGGGTTGTGGAGCAGCGACTTCAGAAGAAAAGACGTTAGATGGTATTTCCAAATCCCATGGCCCACTAAAAAAAATAATTTCCAATGTTTACCAAATAAGAAATTGCGTAACATTAGAAATACAATTAAAAGTACTTACGTTAATATAAATTTTTTTAAAACCGGACTTCCTATATGTTCACCTGAAGATGCCCGTCGCTTAATCCCAACAGTAACGCCAGGACCGTTATTACACTGAATTCCAAGGGGATCGGTAAGAGGATCATACTAAAAGCAAACAAAATTGTGTAATTCCGATTTTATATTGTCCATGCATGAAATTCAGGAATTAGTAAATGGCGAAATGCTTTGGCTCAACGCTTAACAAAAGCTAAAAACACTAAAAAGCTTACCAGATTATGTCCAGGAGGATGCCGACCAGGGATGGATGGTACTTCCCACAACGATTCACCTGATGTACAATTCCAAAAGTACCACCTATTCTCTCTTTTGCTCCAAAACTTTCTCCATCCTAAAGCTAATAATTCCGGATGGAGGTCATGTTCTGTGTTAGGAGGTCCGTTACCAAAAGGATTTGCAGCAGGAACACCCTGTCAAAAGTCAAACCATTCCAATAGTGAAATAATATTATTGTAATTTAAAGACAGTTGCAGTTGCAAACACAATACATCATGGGGTTTGTTGTGTGAACAGTTCTAGTTTTAAAATTCGAATTCGACGACCATCATTAATAGAGTTCAGACAAATGCCTCAATTCTGTCAAAATCCACAAATTTTCACATAATCAGTCCAAGTTTAAAGAAAACCTTTAAGCAGGACTTAAAGAAAATTAAAACGTGGTCAGACTCGTCATCGATATCATCATAACTCAATAATATAATTTTGGCTTAGTTTTATTTTATGGT
Source organism: Yoshiicerus persimilis (assembly GCA_020352615.2). Taxonomy (NCBI): domain Eukaryota; kingdom Metazoa; phylum Arthropoda; class Collembola; order Entomobryomorpha; family Tomoceridae; genus Yoshiicerus; species Yoshiicerus persimilis. The sequence goes on from CM036942.2 coordinate 15,983,489, forward strand.
AAGTCTCTCTAGCACCCTACAAAAAATAGATCAGTTAACGGCGACACTTAATACCAAAAAATTTACAATCTGATGGACTGACGGAGTACTTTCAAGAAATAATATTGAATAAAGGACAAATGAAAATGGTTTTTCTGCATTACTTGAAACAACTGGAAAAGTGCAGAGCAATGGAATTTATTAACCACTGTTAACTAGCAGTGCTCCAATTGTCGAAATAATATGGCAACATACCCTTAAAAATTTTCCGATTAACAACTTGATATAATTATAGAAGCACACCTTAATCAAACAATACTTTCGTCTAACGAATCCTGCCTCTGAAATGGTTATAAACAGATTAAGCCTAAAATTAACATTTTCAAGCTAAACATTTTATAAGTGTCAAGTACTAGTAATTTTTTCCAGTAATTTATTAATTAGCACTAATACCTGAGGCGTGTGTGGTACAGGATTGGGAGTCAGCGGAGCTGATATAGGTTGGGGTGAATTTGTTGGTAACTTCATACTGAACGGTGGATGCTGAGCTGCATTTATATGTGGTTGCTGGGGCTGAGGATTTATATACTGATGAATCGGTGCTGATTGCAAATGACTTGAGATCGGTACATGGTGCGATTGGGATGGCACAACGTGAGTAGACGGATGCGTTGGTAATTGCATTCCTGGAGCACCTGAACTTACAACTGAATGCTGCGGTGGTTGGGGTAATTGTGGCATAGGCGAAACTTGCGTATGATGGGCCGCCCCATAAGGTGGGAGAGGATTTCCTAACTGATGGGGCGGAGGTGGTGAGTAATGAATATGATTTTGATGATAAGGTAAATACGGTGAAATTGGTTGTGGGGAGCTTAAATGATTATGATGCTGAATAGCTTCTTGTGACTGAAGATGAAGTGGATGCGGAAGGGAATGATTGCTTCTGTGATTGACTGGAGGTTCTGGTGAAGGACTAGGGCCAAGTCCCTGTTGCTGGTGGTTATTTAAATTCGTATGTGGTTGCACAGCTGCATTATTGTATTGCTCCCAAGATGCCAACCCTCCTTCTCTTCCCACAGGATGCATTTGTAATTTCTGAAATCAATGAAATGACGCAAATTAAAGCATTGAATACATGTCACATATTCCTTCCACCTCAAAATAAGTGACAACTATCATACTCATTGATTGTGATGACAGTAGGTTTATAGTAGCTATAGTCCAATACTCCCTACATTTCAGCAGATTTACATTTTACTTGGCCGAAAACTCAAAGGCTCGCTTTTATAGCTCATTAACTGACAAGGTTAATTAATGCTGACAAGTTGAGTATAATAAATCAACACTGGACACCTATAATTCAATTCACACCTGTAATAATATGGCATTCCTTCAAAAACCGCAAAATATACTCTAAAGAAACTCATGTAATAAACCTTATAATATAAAAACTACTTCAATTCACATTTCAGTGTGAATTAATTTGCAACATAAATGAGCATTTCATTATTTTAAGTGTAGACAACAAAAGGAGAGACCACTTTCACCACTACTTACAATTTCAAAAGTAGAGAACTAGTTGTTCTGTAAAACAATCAAAACAACTTAATTGTTAGAATCCTGTGTCCAATAAAGTTAACTGGTTAACTCCTTTCCGAGTGGTTTGTAATAGTGTGGCGGTTGGGTATAGTAGGTGCTGGAACAAGCATCTCAGTACTCACCACAATGGATGCAGCTGTAAACCAAAAATGAAAGATGGATATTATGACAATAAAACGAACGAAAAATACGAATAAAAATCTTAAATAATTTGTCATTATTTTGGTATTTAAAGCTTTACTTCAACTTCCCGGTAAAATTTTTTATTGAAAAGCTCTGCACAATTCTTACGCAGAATGCAATTTTTGGTCAAAAATTAATTTCCAAGCACGTTATAATATTTGTCGAGAGTAAAGTCTGTAATCTTTTCCTCACGACGCCACAACTCAACCTAACTACCTCGGCCAAGAAGCTCAAGCACAAGATTCTTCGAGTCGTCTCAAAAGAAGATACACAAAATGCAATTAGAGAGTAGGTCCCGAAGGCGAAGTTGTTTTGTTTCAGCTTCCGCCTACACGGACAACATGCGCAATACGGAGAAATATCACCTCAGCGAATAGGAAACTACATTGCATTGCATGTTGCTTTGATTTTTGGTCAAGCTATCTGGCTGTATGTGTTCGTTGGTGATGTGTTGTGCTTTGGTGACTGTATAAGTTTCCTTTCGTGGGGACTATTCATTAACTACGAACTCGGTTATTAAAGCGGAAGCTTTCTTTATAATACGGCTCGGAACAATCTGTCTGCCGTCTGAACGTGGATCTTCTACAGTCGGCACAGTCGGCAGTCATAGGCTAAAAGTTGACCTGTGCTAAGTAGTTACACCATAGCTATAGATGGGTCCCGGTCCCACCCAAATATTAATTGTTGTAATAATTAATAGGCGACTTCCGCTTCTTCTCTATACGGATTAGTTGCAATGGTTTATTAATTCTATTAATTTTCGTTAAAATAAATATAAACGTCTTCAGTATTATTGTGTTATATATTTTCAGGTTGACGGGTATTATAATCTTCGTAAGCATTATTCACTGTAGAACTTTTACAGTTTTTTAAAAGTTTTTTTGATAAAAAAGATTTGATAAAAAAATGAGTCTTCGAAAAAAGTGCAAAATGTATAGTAGTGTAGTACTTACATACATATCCTTAAATATTAACATAAATTTTCTTATACTAAATAATTGCACCCGTTGTCTTAAGAGATGATAATAATAATATGACTCAGTAATAATATACCTTCCTAAATATTGCGAGACTGTAAATACTAGTCTTGGTTGATGAGTTTCTTGCATGATGCATCACGGGTCAACTGAAGACACGATGCCCGTCTCTGCATTGCTATGCCTGTATGTGTACAACTAGTCCACAGTCCACACTCTACAACTACCTACACGTCGTACACGTACAAGAACCAACTCATCATCAATGAATGATCGATCATGGTATGGTAATTCGAACAAGTATACATACGTACTTTATTACGTACACATAGTGTGAGTGTGATCCTCCAATGCTCTAAACAGGGTGCACATAAGCAAAAGGAGAGGGTTCAGGAAGCATGCAGAAAAATTAGTGGATTGAAGGCTGTGCTGGCGCTGGCTGAAGTAGGCTCTTTCGGATAGTGAGTCATTGGAAACGAACGTCGCGCGTTGTTCTTGCAATCACATTTCACACAATAGTACTTCATATCATACACTGATACACTACACTAACACACCAAATACAATTGAAGAGAGTAAAAGTAAAAACTCAAAATAAGTTGTTGTTGTCTAATGTACTACAATGTAGGGTAGAGAAGGTTGTTATAAAAAGCGGTGTGTTGTGCAATGTAGGTAAGGTATATGTAGGTAATATTGTATAAAAGTCATAAAAAAGGCTTAATTAATTTGCAGATTATAAGCTTAAAACCTACAACGTTACAACCTATGTAATACTTGAAAACTAGGCCAGAGACCACGACCGCAAAAGGATAAAATTACTGTTTGCATTTTACAACACTAAATGAATTCAAGCCCTTGATCTGCGTGGTTATAAATTCAACCAAATAATTGGTGGGTAAGTTTTGTCATTTTTATTTTGTAAAATATTTAACTCTTACTTTTGAGTTTTTTAAATTGATTGCACACTGCTAATCACAATGTTTTCTGCATTTAGTATTCGATGTAAAGTTCAAGTGCCATCAGTTGCTATTGCTAATAAAAGTACTAGGACACCGCATATCAGACGAGTCACCATCACCGGTATAGGAGTTCCCAAGTACACACTGTTTGTGTGTTAAGGACAATAAAAGTATAGGTAAGTAGTACATTAACTACGTCATAAACTTATGACATGACATAATCGGGTTTTTATCTGTTATGATATTTTTAATTATCCAAAGCCAGTCACATCTGACGTCATAACTTTTATCCGGTTATCTCATTCCTCGTCTTTCCTTCTACCTTTCGACGTATCAGACAAATAAATCTAAATCAGTCAGTATTTGAATCACCTGTTTAAGTAAAAGATGGACTGCCAAAGGAGACTCCGCTTAACATGTTGACGTAGATATTCAAAGTGATTAGTGGATGCCTCCGGTAAGCATGTTTTCAATTTTTAAATTAAAGTTTACAGTATTTCTGCATTTTGTCTAATAAAAGATTTCTCTTCAACAATTATTATATTAAACCCTTTATGTTTGCGTTCCATAATAATAACCATAAATGTTTTTATGCTTCACAGATTGGATTTGTCTTAATATCAAGTTAACGCTGTAAAAAGTGTACAATTAGCCAACATGGGTTACCGTCTCGAAGTCCAATATTTAACTCCGGATCATTTGCAGGGATTCGATAACTATAAGGTAAATTATTGTACCTTTATTATTGCCAATAACATAATATTCGTTAGTCCAATAAATGAACATATTTTACTCAAGCATTGATATATGTAGAGTATATTTTGTTCTGTTTGAAAGTGTTTTTCGTTTTTCATTGTATTCGCCTTTGAAACACCAGAAACAGCAACAATGCAATTATAAAATTATCGTTTTCTTTTCATTGTCTGATTTCTTGCTGTTTCAATATTTTGCTTAAAAGTATAAGCTTTGGTCTCACTTCGTTTATAGCGTGATAGCTTGTATTCCTTAACTGGTCTCTAATGTTGTGGAACGTTTATTTTATCTTTTTAGTACTCGTCAGTTGACACAAGTCCTCTAAGTAACTATGTCATGCACCCATTTTGGAACGCTGTGGTTAAGGTACGTTTCTAAAAGTCTGTTTTCTGCTTTGTTCCAACTATAGCAGTATAGCATATATGTTTACGTACGATATGCAAAGTGCCAGAAAGTTATTTTTCATAGACTCAGACTCAGACCTAGAGGATGTAGCATTTCATATCAAGTTATTAATTTATTTATGAATTGATTCAGTATTACCATCATTCAAATCATGAATCTGTTATCAGTTGCTCACATGCCCTTTCTTATCAACCATATTTACTAAATGACTTACATATTACGTAGGTTGTACAGAAGTGATTCTCGGCATCAAAGTTCAAGGGCTTATTTAAAATATTTTGTGCGCATATATTTTTTGTAATTTTCCTTACAATAATGAAAAATAATTTTATGATTTACGCAACATTGTGGGAAACTACTAGCAAAGTAACGGTAGACACACAAATAAACTTATGATTTTACCTATATTTGCAAATTGTGGATAACAATTACAAATAATGAATGACGAATTCCAAAATTTATCATTGCTCCTCTTTTTCGGAATTCATATTCGGTTTGAAAGTAATTTTTTGCAAAATTGACGCACACTACCAATAAAGGTATTATTTACCAATGCGCAATTACAACTGTTGACCTCTTCGACAGTTTACAATGTAAATGTAAAATTCAATTTGGGGAAAATGCATCTTAACTAGTCATTACTAATCATTTATTACTGATTTTTTTGTGAAATAGATCTGCCCTATGTGGATTGCCCCAAACCTACTAACGTTTACAGGATTTTTATTCACCGTAGCTAACTTCGTCTTACTAAGCATCTACGACTACCATTTCTACGCTGGTGGAGGCGGCAATCCAGAGTCAGACTATGCTCCAGTACCTAAGTGGGTTTGGATATTGGCTGCATTCAACCTGTTTATGAGCCATACTCTAGGTATGAATAACCCTTGTAATAAATATTCTATTAAGGTTATCAAAGTTATCATGTATTTAATATTTATAAAACGGAAACTTGATTTGGTAGGAAGATAAAATCTGTCACATTTATTAGTCGAAATCATTGATAGGGGCCGAGCTTCGTCTGAAGAAATGTTTTTACATGTGATGTACGCAATTATGTGTGTGGAATTGTCGAATATAAGACAATATATAAGAGTTTGTAAGCATAGTTAATGTAGTTCCTTTAGAATTGCCATAAAGTTTAGACAAGGCATTTTTGCAGTGTGACATTACAGTATTCATCTCAAACCTCATTACCTCATTTTTACGTTAATGGTTTTATCACCTCGTAATTGATTTTAGGATAAAACAAGGTGACAGTACAGTGTCCGTGTTCCGTTGTGTACATTAATCAACCAAACCAGCATTGGTTAAGCCAAACCTAGGGAGACAATTTTATAATATACTGAAGATAGAGGCTAAAAGGAAAGGATTTGATCAAGAAGTCAAAAAATATTTAGAAATCCTATCGTGTATTAAGAAAATACCGATAATAAGAAGTGGTAACGTGAACGAAACTTCTTAAAATTTGAAACTCTCTGATTGACTGTCGGGGGTTGCTTAACTAACTGAATGACGCGTAGGATGCTTCGTTGCTGATTGTTGGCAAAGTAGTTAATTTTGAGGTTTTTTATTTTTTTTATTCGGAGGTTGTTAAAGGTGAGAGAGTTGTCATCTTCTAACTAGAAGATGCTGTTTTAATGCTCGACTTATTAAAATGAACGAGTTATGTCACTGCGTTCGTTTTCAGTTATGGAGCACTCTTTCTCACTCCCAGACAAACAAAACAGAAGCATGAAGTAAACTTCGTTCACTTAGTAAACCATATATTGTGTGTAAATACTATTTCAGTGTCTTGAAGTCACGTAATAAGCAAATTATTAAAGGTAATGTAAATGAATGTAATCCTAGATGGAATTGATGGCAAGCAAGCAAGACGGACGGGATCATCAGGGCCTCTCGGTGAATTATTCGATCATGGGCTGGACTCATGGACGACGGTGTTCATTCCTACTGGCTTATACTCCGTATTTGGTCGAGGTCCTTACAGTATCTCTATTAAGCGAATGTTCTTCTGCTACTGGAATGTTTTCTTTAATTTCATTTTTTCTCATTGGGAAAAATATAACACCGGAGTATTGTATCTTCCTTGGGGATATGACGCATCCATGCTAGTAATATCACATTATTACAATTGGTTACAAGTCTAAAATGTATGCAGAATATGAAACGAAATAATAATTTTATAATTGGTTTTGGTTTAGGCTTGCTTCCTGGTTTTCATTGTAAGTGCGTTTGGAGGCCACGAAATATGGAAGTTCGACTTGCCTGGAGGCTACACCAGTGGAAACTTAGTAGAATTCCTGCTCTACGCCGGCTCTATCGGTCTGTCAATGCCCATGGCATGCTATAATGTATATAGGTAAGTTTACAATGTACAATAAACATGCTATGGAAATTGAAACCTCAAAAAATGTATTTTAACGTTTATGAATGGTGTATTCAGGGCCTACAAAGACGGCACTGGAAAAATGCGCCCCTTTTTAGAGGCAGGAAGACCGTTATACTCTGCTATTATTCTGATGGTTGTTACTACTCTGTGGGTATTTTTGTCTCCGTCAGATATACTGATTCATGAGTCTAGAGCCTTTTTCTACATGGTTGGAACCGTTTTCTCACACATGTGTTGCCGTTTAATTGTGGCTCAAATGAGTAATACCCGTTGTGAAGCCTTTGATTGGCTTTTGTTCCCCGTCACAGCCCTTGCTTCAGTAGCTGTCATTCTGAGTCCTGGCCTGGCTTTTGAATCCACGGCAGTGTACGTGCTGGCAATTCTGTCCACTCTTGCCCAACTGCATTATGGAGTTTGTGTTGTAAGTATAACTAAAAATTAATTTATTTGGCATTTTTGTCAAGTTATGCAGACTGATTTTACTGTTTTAAAGGTACGGCAAATGTGTCGCCATTTTCACATCGATTGCTTCCGGATAAAAGATAGAAGCGATTGACTATTAGCCGACAGCGCATGAATCCAGCAAAATCTTGGAAGTAAACTGATGAAAAAACAACATACCTAATATAATACTGCTGCTTCAGAAAAGAAGTTCTAACTCCATGCACAAGCCAACGTCTTAAAAGAAACCCACATCTCAGCAAATCCTGATGTACCTTGTTTTACTGAATAATTAGCCGCAGGTAGAACAGTATACATACCTACAGTATACATATTCTCACTGAAGTTTAATTGTCCTTAGTTCTTTTAAGAGTTTGTCCGTAGTGGTATCATCAGTTTACTGCAAAACCCTCGTTTTGTCAAGTTTTGCTAACTCTTTAGGCAAAGTCATTCACATAAAATATTTCCTATCACAGTTTATTTACCCTTCTGGTGTTTAACCTTGAGAGTGCTTCGTCTATACTGCTTTCCTAGGTCGCGTTTAAGATTTGAGAATGTTTTCAGTTTTGAATTTGCTGTTTATTTAAGTAATATAAGTATAACTCCACAATTGTACTCTACTATGATAACATACCTATATAATACTGTTTTCCGTTTTTCTCAATTATTGAAATAGTGTGAAGTGTAAAACTATTGCTAGTGCCACAAAATTACAATTGAATGGGTAGTAGATGTGAATTTTAAGCTTATCTGGATATTTAATGTCATAAAAGGTAACAAGTCATTTTTGGCAAAATGTGCCATCGGAACTGAATTATGTAAAGTCACAATCTCAGTAGCCAGTTTTAAAAAGTGATAGCAACAAGAAATGACTAGAAACTATTCACACGTAACTAGATGCAGCTGCTCAAAGAGATTGAGATTTAACTGTATGTTATTTCCTATTTCGTTTTCCCAAACTTACTAATTTCAGTACAGCAAATTGTGTTAAATTGAACTTGTAACACTGCAATTTAAATCTGATTTTTTTCGTATTTCTCAGGATAACAAATTTCCAGTTTCTTTCCTTGGTTGCATTTGTAAATTATTTATTGGCCTTCTACTTCATGTATTGAAGGTGCCTTTCAGTGCTGTGATTTTGCCTAAGATATAATGTTGGTTTTCAATTTTAGTCCACCATCTCAATTACTTCATCTTGTAAAATACTACAAGAAAGGTAATTATTGAATAACCAATTTCATGTGCTGTCGCCTCGACCGAATCGGTTTTCAACTTGATTGAATTATGGTTTACTCTACGTAGAGTGATAATTCTTTCACGAACATCCCACGAACAAATGTTTTTATATTATTGTATTGTAATATTGTAAATTATATGTCCATGAACATTCATTCTTTTGTCCATAAAAACTTAACTGTGTCGGTTAGTGATGTTATTACATATTTGTCTCGTCATATTTGTTGCTGTTCAGTCCTCGTGAAACTAAAATTGGTGTTTGGTACGTCTATCAATTGTAATTATTAATTGTGTACTACCTATCCTTATTTTACCTTTTATGTTATTTGTGTTCAGTTTTATTTTATGGGTCATTTATATTTCCGAATCTGTATAAAGCATTTAATAACATTTTTAGCTTAAATCTGTGTTTGCGTGTTTATAGATGTTGTTTATTATTCTGTTCTTGTATCTATAAGCGTTTGTATAAGACTCAATATTCTTTGGTTATAAGTATATTAGACGTATTCTTATGTAATCGTGTAAAGAATACCGTTTCCCGTAATTCACTTTGAATCTTACTTTAGTTTTCAATACACATATGTATGCATTCCCTTATTGCAAATAATTATATAGGTAGGTAGCTCTTTTACACACATATACACAATCTGGTAAAATTTCAGGTATGTGTAGTTGTGTAGGTATTAGGATTTATACCATATCAGAAAAGCTGTAAATTAATTTTTGAAATGTAGACAAGAAATTTTTATTATTCGTTAATTACTTGTCTTACTTATTGTATTTATTCCGTATTCTCTTTATTCCAGTTAACGTTGTGTTAACATTTCTATTTATATGTAATTTTAAAAGATTAACTATGTAGTAAAGTAACTATTCACCACTTTAATGTGTATAAAGCATTAAATACCGTGTCAAGTCGTTAAAAAATAATAACGTGAATTGAAGTCACAATCGCCTTATCAATCTTACCTGTAATACTAATATGTAAGATCAATTTAAATAAGTAGTTTTAAAACATTAGGCAGCAGTGCTAGTATTAGTATAATTGATATTTTATTTAGCGTTTACGGATTAGAAACGTATTAAATCGCAAATAAATTCGTGGCTTTGCGTGCAACCGCACATCGCCTCGCCACCACTAATTATGCAATTGGCAATTTGAAACTATTACTACGTTTCCCTAGTCTTAGAGGTAAATTATCAAAGTAATACTTAGAGTAATAGATTTCAAAATGCCATAATTTGATGTAAAAAAGCAATATCAGAACTATCTTAGTATAGCTATAAACTCCTTGAATAAAAATATGATGGATTTAGCTTCATTGTCTCTTAAAGGATTGAAACTGGGTGATAATTTCAATTTTGAAGGGGATGAAATAAAATGAATTCATGATTACAAAATTACGTTATACGTGTATTTATTTATGTCTGGCTGTATTTAATCACTGGTTTACTGCTTACCCGAATACATCAATAGTGCATCCTTACGCCGTTTTTGTAGAGTACTTGAAAAATTGGCTGTGATCGATGAATTAATGAAATGTATTAAATATTAGTGCATGATTTCATGTCAGGTCAGGATTACATGGATTTTCTGGAACTAAAAAATGTAATATTCTTGACAATTTTATAACAATCAGTACTCGATGGTTCTGTACAAAAATTCTTAGAACAGACTTGAGAATATACTTAACGCGCTTTATTACAATTGCAATAACTTTCCATTATTTGCTACAATGTTCAATGTTCAAGGGACATACGAGTGTATATATTTTTTATTGAATCGTATCAGTATTTACGTACATACATGTCTCATTTTATCTACATTTGTTGCACCTACGCATTTGATAGTAACGATTTGTTGTTTGTATCCTATCCTAAATTATTACTCGTAATTACGTCTTTACAAACTATAAAGGGTGCTGGTTACTTACACGTATTGTAGGGTCATGGAATGGAATGGATATGGGCAATGAAAAACATCAAGAGAAATTAGGTTTGATGCTTAATTATATGGTAGAAGCGATTTTTCTATAAGTGCAATCACTAGTTACTAGTGTTTGTTTGTATTACAAGTAAAAATGTTAACAACAATAAGTATTATAAACGTTGGGCATAAATACACTTAGCAGGTAAAATTTTTTGGGTTCAAGACAGGTATAGTAAATGTAATAACAATGATTATTGTTGGTTGATGTGTTCGATTTAGTGGGTCATACCTAATGTAAATTCATTAGGCAGGCTTGTGTTTGGTCGTCAGCCTGAAAACTGTCTCGACTCCTTTTACATTCACGCTGACTGTCTTGACTCCTTTCTCCAGCTTATCCAGGTAGTTTGTAAAGCTGTCGACAATGTTCCTGCGTAAGACAAATATAAATAGCATCCATTAGCACATAAGTAGTCACTTGTTCTCATTTGCTCAAAATAATATTATTTACAGATTGTGAGGATAGAGAGAGGTACTTCAGCCACCAATAAGTATGCAGTGTGCTATGTCTGTCGATTACATGCCTACATACAATATATTATGCATAGGTAATAATGATGTAAATCAGCGCTTACGCAAAATGCATACCAAAGTAGGCTCTTACCCTTTGTGTCAAAAACAAAGCAGGAAGCTATGATTGATCGAGACAACTTGAAGACTCAAAAGATATTCATCTTGTTATCACTTTCAGAATTTTAAGAAACTTGGTCTGTTAAGTGCATGAAACAATATGATTTTGTACTACTAGAGTGTAGTAACTTTAACTATGGGCTTATTTTTAAAATATTTTTACTTTCCAATAGCATAACGCAGCAATCTTATTTTTGTATTCATAATGCACAGTAATTTGAAACTTCTCTTGGGTATATTCTTTTTGGAATACGAATTTAGCATCGCTTACGTTGGACCTGAATTAATGAAGGTTTTGGCTATGCAGTAAAAATTACAGTACCCTGCTATTAATTTTCGTTAGTACTCTTTTGTCACTTTTGTTTAGAAGGGGTCTTTAATTGATTTTTTGTCTGCATTTTGACACTAATTTCCATCAGTACCAAAATTGTAATCTAAGCACATTTCAGTTTTAAAGTTTTAAAATAAAAATCAACTGCACCTATTTTAAGAATCGCTTTCAATGAGTACATCACAAAGATTTTTGAACCAAATGTTTCTTTTCCTCACTTAAGCATGCAGTAAAGTGCGATTCTTCTTTGTTATCAAACTTCTCTACCTTACAACTTTACCAAGGAGTTTATCTCCGTAATTGTCTGCACAATCACGTCAATAATGCTGTCTACAACCGACAACTCTTTGCCATTATAAATCAATTGTTTTGCTACTTGCTACAGTCACAGCGATTTTTCTCAGTACTGGAACCTGTTCCTCATTTGCTATTTCTGTCTATGATGATAAATAAAAATTTCAATACTACCATAAACACCCGTGGTATTGTGTCAGGCTGTTAGATCATAAGATTGGACACCATATTATGCGATGCGCTTCCTAGTATATGTGCACTTATGAGAAACCAAAATCAAATGCAGCTGCTGAGCTGATTGTAACTTATTGTGCATTGTATAAAAAAGCATGACATGGATTTGGTGTATGTATAACGAGCATAATGTGAAGCGTGAAGTCAAGTAGTACTTACATGTATTTCTCGATTTGTCCTTCTGAGTTCTTGGTGTACCTAACAACGAACCAGAGATCACTGGGAAGTTGATACGCATAAACATCATGAGCATTTTTAGCATTTTTGTTCGCCGGTCTCATATGCTGTTCGAAAGCTTGAGTGAGGGTTTGATCTTCATTCAGCTTCTCTGCTGAGGATTTCCTATTGTCTGTTGTCATGAGGTATGCATGTCGCCCACCTCCATCGTCATAGTCATAATCTTCTTCTGACGGGCGCCAGTAGGACGACGACGACTTCACACCATGAGTCTTGCTCCGATTTTGATTACTTGAGCTGCTACTGTGATGGTGGTTATGTTTATTAATGTGGTGGTTGTTGTGATTATGATGATGGTGACTCTTCACTCCACGCGGTCTGCTAACAGCCAAAGTTATACAGCTCAGGCAAATGTATAGCAACAGAATCTGCAATAATGCAATTAATGGAATAAATTCATTCATTCATGCCACATCGGAATTCAATTTCACTCCCCTAACTACTTACGTCCTGCTTAACAATCCAAGTAATTAATCCTTAGTACATTACACACTATATTTACAATGGCTGTCCATCTGCAGCCTTATATTATAGTAGTTGTACGTAGAAGTGTTCATATAATAAAATGCATTACAGCCTCATTCTATACGAACAAACACCTGCGCATGAAAAAATCCATTACTTACTCTTTGTAAGTAATAATAGAGTATGCATTTTTTTTTCAAAGCGTACCTTCCCTATTCTGACGATCAGAGATGAGATGAGACTTTGAAACGAAGCTGGCATTATGTTGCAAATTGAAGTAGGTAGTAGGTACACTTGTAGACACTGAAGTGTTTTGTAATTAGTCGGCTTACGTTAGGCTCTTCAATTTTAATTTTATTTCACAGAGCTTCTATTCGTACTTTGCAGATACCTATCATTACAGTTTACATACATGCTATAATACTATTTTACATTAAGATGCATATCTCATAGTAAAAATAACATCAAAAAGAGAAGTTACCCGACCTACCTAAGTAGTTTCTGCTACTCAAGGCAGTACGTTATCTTGATCATACACTTTCGGTGTTAATAAAGAAAATTGTATTTAACTTGCATTTTTATGTGATTCATTGGAATATAACGTGCATATCTATGTACGGATACTTAAGTACACATTTACATCTGTTCAGGAAAATCAGAAAAAGTGCATCACTTATAGCACATAACATAGGTTAAAGTAACCACCTTCAACTATAATGTGCAGATAATTGGTTTACTTTTGTATTTGCAATCTAATACGTAATAAATAGAAATATATCAACTACATCGTTGCATCACAGCCTACAAAACAATATTACTAATTCCTGTTCATATTATTACGTACGCATGTTAAAGTAATTTTGCTACCTATGAAATGGATCCACCCTTAAATGGTAAAACCTAAATAAACAAAAGAAAGTGCTTGTCTACGTAATAAAGCGTGTTTTCTTCACCCAAGTCATTATAATACCAAAAGAATTGCTACTATCATCTTTTGACACAATCGTATCTTTGTGAAGCTCTTCTTATTCTTGAAATACTACAAACGGACAACTTCGCTTTGTCTTAAAAAACGTCAATACTATTCAGCCCATCAGTCTTTGAATATATAAAAACAGTTCAGAAAGAATGATATAGATGCATGCAGTTTGTATAAGCAAATTCTATATTGCATCCCTATAGAGTAACGTTGTTCAATAAAGAAAGGCAGACCCCCATTTTGATTGAAATTGAAACTAGAGTGAGACGAATTTGGAATGAGACAACGACCACGAATTCGAGCTATGTAAACTCTCTCATTATTATTTGCTCGAGGAAAGCCATAGTCATACGCATACGTCTTGGCAGTTAGTGCATTAGTGAGTCTCTCTTGCAATAAGAATGAGACTGACGATAGGAATAATAATAGTTCCTAAGTCCATGAAGACCAATCTTTATGTATGTATTCGTTCACCGAGCGTGGATGAGTATCACCTTTTTGTATCTTGCATCTAACGTTACAGCTCATTTTTATTATCTCTATTTTACTTCTGAACTGCCTTATATGTATCTACCACTGCCCTATTATTAAAATCTGGAGATATCGATTTAAACTAAACGTGCCTTGTAGTTTTCGCCTTTTCCCCCGTACTATTGTTGTACTGGATATCAGGGGTACATTTTGTTCAGGATTGCTGATGCTAACTGAATCAGCTTATTTTTAAGTATATTTAATCTGAATTTCAGATGTTTTTCCCAATTTGTCCATTATTTTTATAACTGTTCTACTAAAGCTTAAGGAAATACTAATTGTGGATATTGATAAGGACGGTTATATAGGTAATAAGAATTATCTGAAATAACTTAAACCTTCTAGACTTAGGGTCTACTTGCATTTGTAAAATAGCTATGAACAAACTGAGATAATCAGATTATAAGTTTACAATGTACAATATGTATGGATTTAATTGGACGATAGCAGTAAAACTGGGCCCATTTTTGTTATTGAAGTCTAAAAACAAAATTGCTAGCACAAGGTTTTATATTACAATAAACAATATTAAAGGGTTATCATAAAGTTTCTCAAGTCAAAACTTCTTAGAAATCAGACTGAAAACTAATCAGAAGAATCAAGTTACACCAAATGACTCATATCTGAACGGTTAAAGAATTCTGTTTTTTAAGGATAAAAACATAAGGCTTAAAAACAAGGTGTGTAGAAACACATGGTTTACGCTGATCACTAAGTTAGTCACTCAATCAATCCTGTTGGGATTACTTTATATTAATTACTTAGTTGGTATAAGAGCCTAATACCAAATTTAATAAAATTATACATATAGTGTATTGTGACAATAAAATGATAAATAAAGTGCCATAGATATTAGATGTATATTGTGGTGACCCTCTTTTCTGCAAGGCAACACACCATTACGGACATAATTGCAAGTACTTTTATAACTACTTATTGCAGCTACTTGTTATTACAAATATCCAACTCTTAAACCTAATTATATGCTTTAAACAAGCGTACGTGGTAAAGTAGTCGTAACCTAAAATAATTATCCTCACCATATTTATAAGTACTATAAGTAACCACTGTATTTTGTTTCAAAGAGGGATTGTGTTTATGAATTCGGTTTTGAGTCTAGATTCAAGGCATAATATGAGTGTACCATGAGAAACATTCTTAAAATGTCAGTAAAAGCATTGATTGCACTCCAATTTCATTGTAAGATTGTAAGGCACGCTATACTTATTAAGACTAAGAAGATTACAAAGGAGAACTGCCTTTCACAGCATGAGATTGTATTCATTGGTAATCTGTTAAAGAATTATTAACCTTTCTTTGAAATTGAGAAAATAACACCAAGAAATGTAAATTGGTTGGTTATGGTACGCCATAAAAGTTCTCACACTCATAAGGTTGTAAAATATTATGGTGATAATAATCATTCGTGGTATTATCCTGCCGTGTCACAGTTGTATATTTCTGTTTATTGTTCTTTACTTTACTGTTATTCAGATGGCTTGTTAATGCGAACAGTAGTAGACAGCACGTTAGGTTTGCTGGAAAACAGATGAAAAAGGAAGTAATAGAAAAATAGAATTAAGCCTATAGAAAAACTTCGTTCCTTCTAATCGTATCTCTGAATATTTCATTTATAAACATAGCACAACATTGCGAAAGAAAATTTATTCTAGGTGCATCTAAAACAGGAATCGAGTTTTCTTCTAGTAGGTAGCGAAAATGCAACGATTGATCCATGTATTGTTTGTTTGATTTTACATTCAATGCAAGTTGCATGAGATCTGCACGTACTTGACTTTACAAACATGCCACAAAATGATGCAGAATTTTAAATGTGCAACTTTACCAATATGTGTACATAAACCATTTTTTATTTGAACATGTTTCTGAGTAAGTTGGTATTAAATTTATTTTAATACCAAAGTTCCAAAGTTTCCTTTAAATTCTTACTTGATAACACATAATTCACCGGAACTGGCTAAGGAAAAAATATCCACTTGTGTCAAATGCAATATTATTCAACACAGTGAGGCTGGTGCCGTAATTTTTAGCATAAAGGAGTATACAATAGCAGACAAGAAAGAAAGCTTATAAAAAATAAGATGCTATAATTATATTTATTATTTTAATACCTAACTAACAGATGGAAAATATAATTGTGATGCTTTTGGCTTACTGTGACAGTAATGAAACGTTAGGTAATATTAATTGGTAGAATTCATGCAGTAACAATACACTACTGATATTTACTTCTATGCTTGATGTGGGTAAAGTATCAATCATTACTCTAAAAGTCAGCTTTTATGGCATGCGTAGTGCTTAAAAAGCATCTTAATTACATTTCTTTCATTTACCTTTGTCAGTTCACGAATCAATGAAACTTTACGATGCGTATTGTTAAAGTGAGTGAAGTAAAATGGCGCAATGCAAAGTGTTGATTGGAATGTTGTAAATTACAAAAACCTGTTGGTGCATTTTGTTTGAAATGAATGAACTATGCCTATTGAGATATTGTAACATTTTCATAAGAAAAGAAAGTTATACCTGCTTGAACACACAATATCAATTCTTAAGCACGCACGTATACAATGTTACTAACATATTGTGCAAGCCTGGCAGACTAGACACTAGACAAGTACATGTCTACATTGTTTATTACATCGAAAAAATCATTATAAGAGATAGAATGAAAAATACATACTTGTGACACGTATAGGTAGTTTAAAGATACATTATAGATATGATAATTTTCTTTTTATCTATAAAAGCTTGTACAGTAGATTACGTTTATAAAGAAAGACCAGGACCGCCAATACCATGGTGCCTTTGCGTCGCCTGCTTACTAAAATTATTTCATGATTCACTTTTATGATCCAAAGATTCATTTCTGCACCAACACGTACAGCTGTTAATAATTAATTAAGCGAATGCAAATCTTGCATTACTTTAGCTGTACATTTCGAATCATTTGAATATAATTTTATGTGCATAATTGTGTGGAGACAAAAAGCTTGTGAATGTGCTACATATCTGTGTGCACCATGTAATTACCCACCAGCACAACTTGTATCATGCAAATAGTACCCAATTAAGCATCAAGGTAACGCATTATCTTAAATAACCTACATAATAAAAGGATAGAATATACCAAATGTTTTACACTTATTTAATTACACGTAGATGCCTCTTTTTTAGTATCTTAATCAAACTGCTGTAGACTGGAGACTAAGTTTGTTTATATTTAATGAACCACCACGCCTAGAGTTCTTCTGTAAACGAGTACTCAAACCTATTGAGTTTCGCTTGTGGAAATGGCAAACACCAGTACAAACAAAAACAATAAAAGTTATTGATATTACGTACATTAACAAATATGCAATATTAATTCTGAATTACGAAGTTATTAGGTATATGACTGATTTTATCATTCTAACTGCCCTACTAATCTAAAACTTAACGATATGCTTGTTATTGCTTTTAGTGTATTTCCCGCACCTAATATTTACTACGTGGATTTAATGCATGTTATCCTGGACGGTTTATCATCTGTTACAAACATCAACGTTTTTATACCATTCGTATCACTGAAACAGACGACAATGAGAATGAGGTAATGGTATATTTATTTTAAGTAACGGATTATATAATTTGTATTCGGATGTCATTGCATATTGCATACCAAAACCTTACAAACAGTGATGGATAAAATGGTTTGCTGTTTACCATCAGTTTGTGTAAGGTACAAAATAAATAAGGTAAAGCAGCAGTGTAGTGTACATGATACATGACACAATATATCAGCAATGTAACTCCACAAAATAAGTTCGTGCGTAGCTGTCATTAGAATTCAGGAGATCCAAGTAGAACTTTGTGTTATATTTAAATACAGTGCTTACCTATACTAAATTCAGTTAAAAGTATATGCAGCATACTTTGTAAATGCATCAGCATAGTTGTTAATGCTATTAAAATATTAACGTTGAAAGTGGGTAGCAAAATTACAGGGCAGAGGCGTTTTTGCATACGCAATACATGTATTTCAACATGAATTCTAAAAATGGTAAAGACAGCAAGTTTACTACATTTATTACTGCATTTTTATGGTAGGAATGTAAAAGCTGTGATACACAGATAAAGCACTCACTCTCCTCATGATCATTTTTAGCTCACCACTTTCATTTTGCTGGACAATTGCAACTTGGAATAACAAGGGCAAACAAATCAAGTAAGATTTGGCTTTGAAAACTGCTACGCATACATAATCCATTATTTCTAAACTGTCTTTAACTGGTTCTTGAGAATTTGCAGATATACTCACAAACGTGCTAAATCATTGTTGTAGCTGCAAGTATGGTATATAGATTATATTTGTATAATGCTTCTGAGTAGGTTTATAGTGTTAAATGCAATCTTCATTGTCATTAAATTCAAACCCAGTAAGAGGAAAGACAAATTGATGATCTTAAGGTCTATCGTTTCATTCTTAGATCATCATGCAGTATCTTCTCAGTACTTTTTTGACGATAACTAGCTAATACATTTTAAGTAAATGTGGGGTAACATACTAAAAGTCTTTAGTTTCTACACGAATTTACTTATGAGCACCTATCGCAAAGTGATGACTTTCTACGTACAAATTTTTAGAATTCATTACTTCAGTTCTAATCCTGGTATTTATCTTATGAGCCTCTCTGTGTGATTTATAACTATAAACACATGGATATATACACATGGAAGTTGAACTGCACCGTACCGGTTAAGCTTACACTTTAGGATAAACATTGGCAAGAATTTTCGCAGGGCACGGTGCTACGTTGGCATTCTTTGTATTTAATGTTGAATAAAGTCCACATGAATTTCTGCTATCTGTGCTGGTTGGTTCTCTACTGCCAATCCGTCCAAAATTGCGCTACTACACTTACCGTTTGTATTTTATATACTAACATAATATTTAAATTACAGTCATGAGAGCAGAAAGATAATCCAAGTAAATGTAAAACCACTTTAGTACTTTATCTTGGAACGGCATTTTATTAAGGTATGGCATTTTCCTATATAAAACGTACTAGTAGCATAGTCACCGAGAAAGGCAGTTTGAAAAAGTTGTACTATGCAGAATATCTTGGAAATATTTGACTTTAGTTGTGTAGTACATATAAGTGTAGATGGTGGATGTATATTATATTATGTATGTTTAATATTATGGAAATGAGAGTAGTAATAATAACTAAACTATGAAAATGTAAATTTTCTGTTGATTCTGCTGCTGATACGAATCTTTAGTTGACTCGTTGGTTGACTTGACTTTGTACGCCGTAATAGTTACGTACTTATGCATGCAGTTCAGTTAACTAGGAGAAGTAGATAAATGCGAAATCAACAGACAGGATTGGGCAGAACTCAACTGAGCATCTCTTTGAAACGATGAGATGAGGATGAAACTCGAAAAGCTCTTTTTGTCTGTTCAAGGATATGGAATTAGTTAGACTAGCCACTAAATACATATACATAACCAAGTTTATATACACAACCACCCCAGCAACGCAACGCATAGCGTACCTCCCTCCGAACTCCAATTCCATTCTACAGATATAATAGGTACATGGCTACACTATGCTATACTTAAAATAATTTTCGACGGAGCAAGTTCTAACGCTAATGCTTTGTGGTCGAAAAATAAGAGTTAAATTAGAGTGTAATTTATAGCGTACCTTCTAAGTTCTATGGGAGTCTTTAACTACTACTAGCTGACTTACAATTAGTTGTACGTTATGTATTATACAAACAGAGGGTGAATTTCCCTAGTGAGTCACACTGGGCAGGAATCGCGAGGCAACGCAGGTATATGTGAACGTACACACTATCTATTTAGTTAGTATTTTGTATCTGTACATTAATGATTATGTATGTGGTCGTAGTGACTCCTTTTCTATCTACTATCCACACTACTTTAGGATAGGAATAGTTGCAAAATGTAATAGAAAAGAGAAGTAAATATGTACATGAACACACGACTACTTAATTGGAAGCAGAATTCCTTAGTAAACAATTCACAGCAGCGTCCATAGGAATTTGTTCTGTACTTAACGCATCTCAGCTTGAGTCTCAAATCTCACATCGTCACATCATGACTCCGACCATAGTCTCATCTAGTGAAATAAATGCTAGGAAAGCTAACAATTTACACTTCGAAGTTACAAAGAGTGGAAATAGTTGGATAAAGGCAATGGAATCGTTATTTAAATCTATTACTGTAGGCATAGCTTTAAAACTTGGTTTGTATTTACATAAGGTAGGTATACAAGATAGTTCAAAGGAAATAATAAATGTGGAAATGCAAATTACATCCGTAAACAAGTTTAGATTACAAACATAACGTAGTTAGGGAAAAGGAGCTGCAATGAAGTAAATTAAGGGAATGGTAGACGAGAGGTAACAAATATCTTTGTGGGTTTGTTAGCTACGTTACTTACCAGAGCTATTGTAGTTTTTGACTCCATGTTATGTTAAAATGTTAACTTTTACTTTTATCGTTGATGTCCAAAGTTGAACGAGTTAGTGTTGTCAACAGAAGAGAACAGAACTGAATGGTGTAATATTATTTGAGAATGGACTTGTTTGTAGTGCTGCTCTGTAATTTGTCCGTGTAGAATTGACTCATACAATGAAATATTCAAAATGTTGAGAAACTATCGTAATAAATTGTGTGTTAACAGTTAGGTAATCCAATTCACTCCACTCTACACTTTCATTCAAGTATATTGCTCCTAGTTCACAACTAACACTAACTATAAGTATTTTTACTATGGTACGAGTATGACTTGGTAAAATCACCGAATTTTCACTTGGTTTCTTTCTGATGAACAAACGCGTAGTCTGAAAGAGTTGGCTTGGCTTGGTTTACTACTTACTCGCAGTGTGTCCGTGTCCTGTCAAGTACAGCAGTGTTGACCCATGTTTTATGACTTGTAATTTATAGAATCAATCACAATCAAAGCCAAGACGACATCCGCCGTTTATCGTCTACTTTATTGCTACGAACTCGGAATTAAACATGAAAAGAGAGATAAGAGTCGGCTTAACTTAACTCAATTCCACTTCCAGATTAATTCTTTCTGTTTTTCATGGAATTCAGTTCTAGTAAATCTATGCTGTACTTCTCAAGTTAATAAAACTTCCCGCAACGTTTTATATTTGATATTTGTAGCCTTGTTATGTCTTTGGAAACTTAGTTGCTTTATTTCATCCGCCTCCAGTCTTTATTATATGTGAATGTGATGTGATGTCTCGTCTAGCTGGTTTCTTCGCTCAAGAGCTCAATTGAATAGAACAACCGACAGAAACAACTGCACGTTTATCTCTATTGAAACTCAATTCCATCCACTTCACTCCAGTCAAGTGAGTCAAGCAAGTCAAAGTCAAGTCACTCAGTGATTCTTTAAGATGCGGAAAATTTGACGCCCACAATACAATCAGAAACTCAACTCCCTCGTACAATATATCTGTTTTTCTTAGTCAGTTCTGCAAGCAATCTGTGCATGTAGATGTGCTTGTATCACCAGTATGGATATTCTATTGTATGTGATGAAATGCAATTCACGAGCCACGATTTTGATTGTAGTGCTCAGTTGACTTGACGCTCACTAGGTCCTATTTGTATATTTTCTGTTTTTGTTTTCTGTCTAAGTGTTTATCGAAAAGATTGTCTCCTTTTCTTGTCTGACTATCTTCCCTTCCGCGACTCAACTAAAAACTCAGACTCACAATCACTCACTACACTCTTTCAGTCCAGTAGTAAAGAACGAGTCAAGTTCTCAAAATGTTTGTGCACAGAGAGGAGAACAAAGTCAAAGTCGTTTTCAGTGTATTGTATATCCTGCAGTGAAGTGAAGTCTTCCTCTGCCTCTGCCACACTACAGACTACAACACAATGTTATTCCGAGCACGTTTATGTTTTAGAGCACAACTTGCTTAGCTTTAGCTTCACCCTGCCTCAGAATGATATAACTACCAATCTCATATAAAATGTCTCTGTCTCTCTATGCACTACTCCTACTTAGGCACATATATTTACATTCAACTGCCCTACTACAGAATAAGAACTACTTTTATTTTATGCTGTTATGTGATGTGTGGTGTTATAAATGGTACTGGTTCACCTTATTTCTTTCTTATTCTTTTTCTACATCAGTACCGGAATGTAATACCTATGAATTTTGGTTCTATGTAATGCTAATGTAGTGTCTCCTCTTTTATGTACGTACTCAGATACTTATTTCGTATACAGGACAGATAATACGCGCATAATGCAACGTATTAGTGTAAGTGTGCACCTGTTTGGTTTGTCTTGTCCTCCCAATACTTATACTTATACTTAATATATATAGGTACTAAGTCTTTCTCTTTAAAAGTTACTCACATATAAATTGTGTTTGGCTTGGCATGGGTATGTAAGCTCAAGGCTCAACGTCAAATCCAGCCAGAATCTATACAAATAGGTACCAAACACTTATTATTGCCTTGCCCTACTACATTTACCTTCCATATGAAAAAATCCTAGTAGGTAATTGCAGATAACCATACGAAATAGTACGTACAAGATAACCCACCCACTCTCCAAAGCGTTCCAAACAAACAAAACCAGTAATGATAATAATATGTAAGTGATGTGATGAGATGAGGTTGGGCTCAGACTCACCAGAATCAACGATGAGATGAGCGACTGCCGAGAGCTAATGAATGAATGAGTTACTTCGTAAAAAAGCAATGCGATGCAGTCAAACTGAAACGAAACCAGCCCAGACAAACGAACGAGACGAGCCAACAAAGGTACACCAGACCCAAACTCACAATTCCTAGCACAACTCACAGTTTTAGCGCAGCTTTCCCACTTTTTACTCACACAAGCAGGCTACTCACGTCACCCAATACACAATTACAACACTAAAGGCTATATTTTATATTATTAAGGCTCCTTAAGATCACCCTTGCAGTATTCTCTCCTTACACACTAAAACAGCCTGTATCCACAGTAAAACACAATTAATACATTTCCAACACTCACCTAACAATAAATAGCAAACAGTTTCCCAGGTTTGTATCTTTTCGTATCTAAATACGTAAAATGTTTATCTACAACAAGAGTAAATATTTAGAGCAATAATATTGTTCAAGTAATCGTGAACTGAACTGAAGAGTTTATCCACAATCTGCAATATTTATGCAGATTACGTAAAGCTTATAATCCAGTCTATTTAGACAGGTGCAAATCTCGATTGCACTAATCCTTAACATTTTGGTATTCATGATATTTATGTTAACTTACATAACTAGTCTTTTAGTGTACATTGTTTTAATCGCTTAAAGCAAATGTTATGGAATCTCGAGTGAAATTTTTACGAAATGCGTATGATTATGCTGTATAATTAGTTAAACTGAGCTTTTGGCTAATGAAAAATTATAACTGCATCTCATTTTCATTATATAGATAGCATATCAGAGCTATGTAGTAATTAAATTCGAAGATTAGTACAACTAGAGTAGGATTATGTTAAGTGCATTCCATATTTACTAAGTAACGCATTGCTGTGTCATATCGTAGGAAATGAGATTGAATTTCTCCCTCTAGTCTGTTTTGGTCTGCTAGCTGCTAGGTCTAGCTTTAACTTTAACTGAACGATACATTGCATTGCTCGGTTGAAAAGTATAGACTCTCTAGGAGCCGTGGATGACTTATATGTACTCAATTGGGGAATTCTAGGAAAGCGGGTAAAATATTTTGAGGGAAGCAAAAGCTGTGGAATGGAAGAAATCAAGAAGAGAGGAAGAGACAAGACAGAGGCAGAGGAGCAGACGAAACGAAACCAGAAAAGAAGAAATACTATGTTAAACATACCATGAACGTAGCAGACTACCCAGAGTTTACTACCTATTTCTTGCATTTGGATATCTACGGAGGTACTTGTATTATGCAGTGAGCTAATACAAGTAAAACTGACTAGACAGAATACTAGAATTACTAGAAAGCAAGAGAGGAAAATTGTACTCATTGTCAGGCAAGTTGGTTGCACTGCACTGTCGGCATGACAGAGTCAGCAAATCGGTCGTTCTGTCTGTAGTACAGATACAAGTACAAGTGTAACCGTAACCCAACATTGTGCATTACATACCACTATCTATCTAATGGTATCTGGGAGATACTCAGATATACCGGCCGAACCGAGGAAGAGTACATAACATTACCCAAAGGCTAAACTAAAAAGGTACCAGCACCAAACCAGACGAAGCCAGACGAGACCACCAATCTCCTAACGCAACGATAAGCTAAAGCTGCGACTATGTACAAACTATTCTCTTCTGTCTGCCGAAAAGTAGGAAGGAAACGAGATGAGATGAGACGGGATGTGATGTGATGAGTTGAGAAGAAGAAAAGGTGCTACGAGATCATGTACATGGAGGAGATACCTAGCATTGTAGTATGATGCAGAATAATAGCGTCAGGCTTACTGAATCTAAAGATGAGTTCAGTTCAGTAAGCTTTGTCTGTCTTCTCTAGCTTTTCCCTTTCCTTCTTTTGACTCTGCTCTGACCTGGCTTGGTTTGCCTTGGCTTCGTTCGAGTTAGTGCTCTGTTCATACATAGTCTATGTTTGTTTGTGGGATGATAATAATGCAAAAGCAAGGAACAAGCAAGAAGAAAGGTCGCTAATGCCCTAATGCCTATAGGGATGCAATTCCTTCTGTTTTCTAGATTCTAGAATATTATACAAGATTGCTGGAGAAAAGACTAGCAGTGAGCTAAAGTCATGTCAGAGAGGAAGATGGGAAGAGAGAGATGAGTGAGTAAAGAAGAGCAGACAGAACAGAGCAAATGCCATGCCGAGTGCTGAGTGCTTCATTCTGATATCTCCTCAGACAATGTTCTTTCCTGGTTCCGTTTTCCCTGCATTATCTTTTCCGGACTTTCTTCTGTCTTTCTTTATGTACTGACGATGAGGGCAATCTACTTCTTTCAAACCCCTAACTCATACACAAATACATAATAGTAACATAACAATAACAAACAAAAAGTTCTTCAAAGTCGCTTTGTCTTTATGTATTTCTCTAGAACAGCTTTCTTTAGAAAATACAATGTTGGAGTTATGCAATACTGTCCAAATTTTACAACTTACATTTTACATCATTTGAAAATGTTTAGACATAATGTGACATTACCATTCTTGATAGTGTATTCGAGTTGATGAAGTTTATTCATGTTATGTAAGTAGGCAAAATGAAAAAACTTGTTTGTATTTGAGACGTGGACATGTCTTACAGGAGTAGTGAAGACATGAGTATTTAAGTAGAGTAGTAGTGTATTATGAATTATGAATGTGTGCTGAACCTTAATTGGATTGCACAATACCTATATATAGTCGATAATCGGTGTCAGTTATATTGCGAAGATGATATAACACATTAGAGTGTTGATTAGGATGGAAAGAGAGAAGACCTCTGTTCAATTGAGATATCTTGGAAGACCACAAAACACAATTGAACTGACATGACATGATTCTGATGTATCTGTCTTCTAGGAGGTTGTTTTGTGTAGGGAGTGCTTTACTTTATGTTGGATCATTGGTTGGTTGGTAGATCGGATCGAATCCTCTTCAGGATAGAAATAATGCGGAAGACATGGCATGCATAGATGGAACGAAAGAACATACTGACGCTGAATTCAAAGCTAAAGACACAATGCAGCGTGGGTTGCGAGCACAAGGTTTAATATGTACAAGTACAAGAGAAGCATATATCTCTTAAGCTAACATAGCACCAAGACTACTTCTAGTTATGTATACAGAGGATGTAATGGCTTTGGGAAACAAGAATACAAAGTATCTGACAGAATAAGTTAGGAAGAAGAGTCCGTCAGGTCAGGTCGGGCGGGTCGAAAATCTTCAGTCGCAAATTCAAGTCCCAGTAGAATATCCAAAGTCCGACCGTTGATTTTCTTTTTCCTCGAGGCTTTACTTTACTTTTCTTGGCCAATACAATTATTATAACTTTAGTTTAGTTTGGTGCAACTTGTAAGCTTTGAAGCTGTTATGTAAGTGTAACTGGTTGTACAATATGTATTGTTGTGTTGCGTCCTTGCTATCTGAGTGAACTTGAGTGTTTGGGAAATGGAGTTTACACAAATAAATAGTGTTCTCTGTAGTTCTGTGGTCGTAGCGGACTGGCTACGTACTCCGCTGAAGAAGAAATAGGAGATGTTGTTATTTTGTTAAATAAAACCAGCAAGAACATATCTGTAGTGCAGGAGTAGCATGGTCAGAAGTGAGAGCTGTCGTGTGTCGTGTCGTGTCGTGAATTGCTTGGGTCGGCTTGGTCTAGGCTTAACTTTTGACTTGGCTGACCTGGAAGCAGTCTGGAACTGAAATGGTTGTATATTGTTATCTGGCTGGACTTGACTCTGTTAGTGGAAAATCAAAAAGGAAGGAATGGAAGATTGTGATACTGATACTTGACATTATGGCACATAGCAAGGATACATACATTCTGTAGGAAGGTAGGTACATACCGTGGAAGAGAAGAAGGACAGAAAAGAGAACGTAAGTAGTTCTTCTTGAAGGAAATGTTTTGGTCATCCAATTCTTGACTAGACTGCGAGGACTAGGAAACCAACACAAAGTGAAGAAAACCAAAAGCAAGGAAAGCCAAGTCAACTTGTCCAAATGTACATCTCACTTCTTAAGACTCGAAAGTGAAATGAAGTGTGGCTGTTGTTCGTTGTTGTTTGATGTGACGTAGATGACTAGATGAATGTAGGGAGCAAAGGGACGAAAAGTTGTTGATGATTCTTTTGGTGGAATTGAGTAGAGTGAGCTTGAGCTTAGGTACATTGCACGTTAGTCTTCGTTTCACTTCAACATAATAAAATAAAGTGCATCTCCAGAATTTTGTTGAAATGGACTGGTTGATGTTGATGGTTCGGATAGAGAAATAGATTGGATGTAGTAAAGTAATCCTCAGTTGTCGTTCCATGCATTCTATTTACTTCTGTGTATCTCTAGCAAACTGTACTTACTACTTACTTTGTAATATGTTAGTATCGTCTATTATGTATTACATGGTTATATCTCTACAAATAAATACTAACCACCACACTACAACTACAAAGCATCCCGTTATTTTCTTAGACATCTCATTTCTCTGTAAAGATACTCACTCACTAAATGTTCAATGTGATAGCAGATCTGTAATTGTAATCTTTATGTCTTCCGACAGCTTTGCAGTAGTATTCTTTAAGCACACCTTTTAAGCTCTATAGTGTTGTAAGGTGTACTTTATTCGTAGAAAACGCAGGTAAGAATACAATCTTTGAATACTATAGACGTTGGGTAAGGCAATGCCTTCGAATACTTAATGTAAAACCATTATATCGCACTTTCAACAATAAGTCAGCAACAGAAATATTATTTCTAAAGGTGAGGAGGGCAAGCCGATTAGGTTCCTTGCGTTGCGTGTATTGTGTTTGGGTTGCCGTGTCGTTCTTTATTGTATCAGTGAAATTGAATCATGTCAAGTACCACTAGAATCTGGATTCTTTAGAAGTGTAACTAAAGTGCCTTTTGGCTCACCTTTTCCCTTTGATTTGCGATACCAGACCACGCAAGGAAATTCTGCATTCCGTTCATACAGTCAAAACTTCAGCTAGTTACCTTTACAGACTTCTTTCTACAAGCACTATATATGAAAATACATAAACCAAATTGAAGAGATCACATCTCTGAATTTGATATTATATTCAATATGCATTTCTTTGAATATACGCTTTCTTGCTATTTGTTAAAGGAGTATTTGACACAAATACCACTAAATAAATAATGTAATTTTAGAATTCCATATATTGTGTACATGTTTTCCAAGGTATACATATATCATATCTCAAATGTGACAGCATATCCAAGAACAACCTCCAGAAAAATTTGATAAAATCCACGAACCTCTGCTTGTTGGTTATTTTGAATTCAGGTACATGATGTTAATTTTTCCTCGATCCTTTAATTATTGGAAGCATATTTTAAGTGCTACTCGAAAAACATTGTTATGTACATTTACATTACTATGTACTTGTGGTAGAAAGGGTATATTATTGTGCTGCAAAGTGTAAAATATAAAATATACTATTATTTGAGATACTTGTGTCTTTAGAATAAAATATGTCCTACAACACACGAAAGTCATTTTTTCTATGTTATCAAATCGGAAAGCATTTGTTGTGTATGCTATAAGCAAGCAAGGACACTTTTACCTTTAGCTGTACTTGCTTGTATTTACTTGTTTTGTATTTGCTGGTGGCTCAGCAATTATTATAATTTACTACTTATAATTATTACTACAGTTCTGCGAAAACCCTTCTGCAAAGTAATTCGTTTGATTCAGAGCAGAAGAAATAATATCGCATTGCTGTGCTTTAGGTGATGGGAAAACTTTTGTTCGACAAAAGGGCCGAGTCAACTGCATTGTCACGTATCGCTGTTATACACATTTCTTTCAGAAGGACAAAACGAATAAAATGGAGATTTCTGTAAATTGCTAAATATAATTGATGGACTGAGCTCCATAAATATCTATTTAGAATTACTGAGCAAGTGCAAAACTATGACACTTTATGTACATGCTATAACACCAATAGGATTGTCAAAGTGGAGTCGAGACACCATTTAGATTGCTTGATGGTTTCTGATGGTCAGAAAGAAAGCACGACAAAACCAGACGAAGAGGACATAAAAGAGACCCAATCCCAATAGGGTCTTCCTCTCCTATTTTATGTTTTACTAGTGTCCAGTGCAAAGTCGATAGGACATATCTTATACACACCTTATATGTGTAATCGGATAAGCAATCATGTGATATATGTACATGGATTCGTACCAGTACAGAATTATGTACTGAAAGATCCCAACCCATAAATCGTGACGTGATGAATTGCATTTGAAAATCCCAATTGTATAAATTGCAACTGAGCTTGTCATTGATAGAACTTTGTTCTGCTACATGTAACTTTGCAAGTAAAGTGCCCTGATATATTATAATTGCATCCTATGACTACGTAAAAATTTCAGGTAATTTTACGTGTTTATTATCTCATTGTATAGCCTACTACAATTTGCAGACTATTTCTACTACCAGCACTAGTATCGAACTAACTAATCGGCACCCCCTGCACCCGCCGCAAAATCACCTATTGCTAGCATGCATTGCATAACCCGCATGTTAAACCCTAACCTAATAAAAAAGTTATACTTAAATTTCAGTAGATTAAGTTCGTAAATGAACTTACGCTGTGCAGCAGGGCAACAAAAGCTATTGCTAGCGTTATAGTATTATAATATGCGCATTTTAAAACCTAGTCCAATAAAAAAATTTGCCGATTAGTGAGTCCGGCACACTTAACTGATAGAACCGACGCATTACCGACGGATAAGACACAAATATTTGTCCGCGTACCTATTCTTATTAATACCAAGTTGAGAATAAAGTGTGAGTGTGCAATATAAAATGCGAAATGGTAAACAATATTAAAGGGTTCCCATACTTCATTTAGCAGTTCGTTATGCAATGAGCACCCAAGTTGTTGTGCGGTCTATATAGATAAGGCAATATTTGTGAATAGCTGTGGGACTCGTCCCGCTTCCATCTCGATTTGCTTGTTTGCTATGTAATCTGTATTTATTGTTCAGCAACCGAGAGTCTTCATTAAGTGAGATGGACCGTAGAGACAAAACTAGAAATCTCCCAAGATCCATTTCGTTTTCCTGCTAGCTACGTAGCAGCGGTAAGTTATGTGTCATATTCTCACTATTTCAGATCATACATGCATTTATTCTAAGTAATTTGAGACTATTGAGCCTGCGGTCATGGTAGTTCATATGTAAAACGCTACAAGACATTTCAGATACGTTAGAATAAATCAAAATATTACTTCTGTCAGGGGCATCCTGATTTGTATAAAGTATTAGCATATATTAACACGATGGGCTTGGGAGTTGAGACCTCAATTAATATTTTAGTGAGCAGTTCTTTTGTGTATTTGTAATAAACTGACGTGAGTGAGGCAAGAAATTAGATTAAAAAAGAGAGTAGAGTTTTTCTGCAAAATCTAGATTGCAAAGTATTCCGGTTCAGTCGGCCCATTAAGTCAAGAATATTTGAAGGATTTGCCTACAGTTAGGTTTAGCATCTGATTATTAAAATCGTTTAGAGAATGCATCTACGAGATTTCTTAAAATGCTTATCTCATCAGAAATGGCATATATGTCTATTTAAGTTAGTTAGTAAGTTTCTGTTCTGTTATAAGAGGTGAACAACATTCTATGAGAAGAAAGTGTCCAGGGCTCAGGCCACTTGATCGGGCCCATTGCCAACTCCTCGGGACAGGTTACCAGTTAGTTAGTAAGTTTACTTGTGCTTTTAAAAAGAAGTTATTCGAAGAATACGCTTTATCATTTACTTGCGTAATGAAAAGTAAAAAAAACTGTATCTGGAGACAAGGTAGCTGTATTGTACACCTATCTCATGGTAGGGTAGGCAATAATAATATTATAAAAGTTAATTCGTGATTTATTCTTTCGTCATTTACATACGCATTTATAAGGTCTCAGCTTAGTTATTTGCGTCTACACTTATTTATGAAGAGGCTTTTATTTGCTGTAATAGGTAGTTGCGTTATACATGAAAGTAGTGAGTGATGCTGAATTTTTTGTTGTCATTATGTCCTGTTGTAAAGTTTCGTGATATTGGAAGCAGTGATGGTAAATAAATCTAAGTGCTACTGGTGCAAAGTAAAAAAGTACATGTTTATTTATACTGATGACATCGGTTAATAGTTTTCTCATGTGTCCAGTGTCCACTGCTTGCTTCTGCTTTGTCATTTATTTCGCATAACATATTTTGCAAGAGGTACATTCGTTGTACATGTATTGCTTAATACCATATATGTAATTGTAACACAACATAACCTCCTGGCTTTTACCATTTTTTCTGAGAGCAGAACTGGAAGGATTGTTTGATAACTTGACATTTATAACTCGTTTTTTGCTAAGTAAGTCGTTATAAGAATTACTTAAATGCAAGAAGAATCGCTTAAGGAGGTATGTCATCGGACACAATACTGATAATTTGAGACTAATAACGTCACCAAACTTTCCACGAAATTATCACTGACCCTACAAGTTATATTTTCGTTTGTTCTGTATTAAGATTCTTTCGTCATTTAAAGTCTAAGGTGTATGTCAACATCGGTAGTCAATAACACTCCCTTACAACACATTATAATAATTCTAAGTCGAATGATCCATCCTCGGGGTTATAAGATATAATGTATTAACGACGTAGTACACCCTTCGGATCCTTCTCTTAGAATTGCAATCAAACATCACTGTAGATAGTTCTTTTAATTGTTAAATTATTCAAGGTTTCATGCTATTTTGTGCATGCCTACATTAATGCATCAGCACACCTCATTCAATGACTATTTATGACTTAACTACTATGCACGTAACATTTTTATTTATTCCATTTCTACAAAAATTTTGATGTATTTTATATGATCCGTATAAGATTGCAAAGGTATTTTACTGAATATTTAAACAAACGATGAACTATGCGAGCTTTTCATTCAGGGTAGTGAAATTAGCAACTCTTCAATTTTTGAGAACTACGGTTGCATTGGTCTAAATTTACCATCCAGTCATCACAATTCTGGGTGCGAGAGCGATTAAAGTTAGAAAAGAATTATGGAGAGTTAAGTTTATGTTTAAGTGGGTTTAAATAAAATTGTAATCTAAATAGTATACATTACGTAAGTGCCTGTTAGGTAATAGATAATGATTTACCAAAGGATATATTTAAATTATGTTCACATCTGTACATACAAGCCGACAAACACGCTTCATTGTTTAGCGAAGCTATATACATATTATTATCATCAGAAGTAGACTGCACCCTTAATGTTATACGCAAATAGATAGAACTAAAATTAAGCGATAGCTTCCTATGAACTATGATAAATGGAGATGAATTATGAATTGGTTCTGACATATGCTAAACGACCCCAAGTGACAACCAGAAAATTTCATCGTCTGTCTCTGTCATTCATGAGATTACCGATGTATTATGCTGGATAGGTTGGATGATGAACGCAGTAAGCTAAAACTGGATGTTTGTTCACACGAATGGACGTTCGCTTTCGGCATGACTACGTTGCAGTACACGCACAGTAGGCACAGTGTCAGTATATCCCATGGCATCGCTTGATGTACAATAATACAATATGTGAAGTCCACAAGGAATAATATTATTGTGGTGACATTATCCATATGTCAATACAAATATATACCCGTATACATGATGTAACACATTTATTTACTGGAGAGTGTACCTGCAATGTATTTCAATAATATGTCAGCTGGTAATGGCATGGAATTTGACACAGTTGACATTAGGTATAAGGAATCTTCTGGCGAAGTCACTTCTAAATTGAGATTCTGTTTTACCAAGAATTCACTTCTTATAGTACGTCTTAGGCTACCTTTCTCAACATTCTCAGTAATATGTGTAATACTACGTAAGTATATCGCAAATTGACTTAGCTGTCCTCCAGTCGTATTTAGAAATAATGCTGAAATGTAACTCTAAAGGTTGATTTACTCCCATATACTACTTTGAATCGGCATTTGTGCTAAACTAATTTAGAAACCCGAAGTGACTTTTCACAATTCTCCGTTCTTATTGTACTGAAATGGGGTTTGTATCTGTTTTGAATATTTGCAAACCACTTTACTATACACTATACATATAGTTGATTTATGGTTGCGAAAGATACAATGGAACGGAGCGACCATATTATAACGGGTGTTTGCCTAATGCTGATGAATGTATGGCTAGTGAATGGTAAAGCTATATGATTCCAAAGTCAAAATAGATGATGAGCCAAGTAAAGGAAAATAACACTTAGAGTGTAGGTAGATTTTGATTTAAGAGTGTATTTACATAAAACCAAATTAATACATAAAATACTCATAAGGAGTAATCCCACATATAGAAAAATACTATACCTAAATTCTAGTACTAATACCTAAATAGTAGTAACCTATAACATCGAGTGGTACATACAAGGTTGACAAGCAACCGACTGTACCCGGGTTTCGTAGACAGCAAACCGTAGTGGCAATAGCGTAGCTAGGTAAGGGCCAAAAGGTCTCAGGGTAATTTAGGGAGAGAAGGAATACCGTAAACAGGCATCTAGATAGGACACCAAAAACCGGTGTAGAGTAGATAGCTAATAACCAGCTAGTTGTAGGACAGCAAAGTCAGGAGCTCAGCATCGGAGGACAATTCGGGATCGAATGTGTCTTGGACAAGAGAAGCCAAAAGTATTTATACTTTTGGATTCTTTTGTTACCTGACTTATGATAAGCGATAAACTGAATTTTGAAAGTGTCCCAGTCAGCACACGACGACTTTGCATGCCTCCACCAATTCCTAACATCTGAATTCTTGTCGAAAATACGGGATATCATAGCCAGCCATGATGCAGCTGGAGCAGCTTTCCATTGGAAATACTCCTCCAGTTCTAACAAAAATGCTTCAGGAGTAGTCTCCGAGGGGGAGTATGTAGGTAATGGTATCGAAGCAGCTGTGTCTATGACTAAAGCTGTACTAGGTGGCACTGCGGGGACCGAACGTCTAACTGTGTCTAAATCGGCAGTTAATTTTGCGTTGGCATTGGCTAAAGAAAATATTTCTACTTTAAGATCCTGAATAATCTGCTCGAATTGTTCTTCCTCTATAGGAGCCATGGTTGCACTTTGAGAAAAAAACTTTAAAAATTAAGGGGGGAGTATAGGAGTATACGAAAAATGAAAATTTCCAAAATAAATACAAAAGATACTGGAAGTAAATTTGACTAAAACTAGAGAAAATACAGTATCAAGTATTAAGCAAAACCTATTATTTATTTATATCCCGGGGAGCCATGATATAACGGGTGTTTGCCTAATGCTGATGAATGTATGGCTAGTGAATGGTAAAGCTATATGATTCCAAAGTCAAAATAGATGATGAGCCAAGTAAAGGAAAATAACACTTAGAGTGTAGGTAGATTTTGATTTAAGAGTGTATTTACATAAAACCAAATTAATACATAAAATACTCATAAGGAGTAATCCCACATATAGAAAAATACTATACCTAAATTCTAGTACTAATACCTAAATAGTAGTAACCTATAACATCGAGTGGTACATACAAGGTTGACAAGCAACCGACTGTACCCGGGTTTCGTAGACAGCAAACCGTAGTGGCAATAGCGTAGCTAGGTAAGGGCCAAAAGGTCTCAGGGTAATTTAGGGAGAGAAGGAATACCGTAAACAGGCATCTAGATAGGACACCAAAAACCGGTGTAGAGTAGATAGCTAATAACCAGCTAGTTGTAGGACAGCAAAGTCAGGAGCTCAGCATCGGAGGACAATTCGGGATCGAATGTGTCTTGGACAAGAGAAGCCAAAAGTATTTATACTTTTGGATTCTTTTGTTCAAGTCCAGAAAAGTAATTAGGGAAACAAGATAGTTTATATTCAATTTGAAAGGTAGATTACAGAAATAGCTTATGCATGGGCTCTTATGGCCAAAAGATAGAAGTAGTAGAAATTAAACTTATGCATAATCTTAGTTTACATGCTAGGTTAATAGCTAAACAAAAGGTACTGGTGAATGAATGAAAATGTCCCAGACATAATCTTAGTTGTAACGGTAGACCTAACCTAAGGAATACGTGCACACTGCACTCAGCTTATCTTCCACATGGAAGATAAGCAAAGTAAGACCAGAGTCACTCTCTGGACCTTACAATATGATTTCTAAAGGTAGCAATTAGGTTAAACACATTTGTAGCATCAAATCACTACATATCACTACACAAAACATAGAGTTTACATGAACATCATATTTCACAATTAAGAGAATATATTCTTCATTTCTTGGCAGGCTAGAAGCAACGTTCATCACTGATTGCCACAGGGACATGGTATTTTCTACCATGGCATTTAATGTATCTTAATATTAACTTGTTCTAGTTTTGGAAAAGGGCAGGGGTTTGCTGCATTCATTCAGCGATGATACAGCAAGAACTCTTCTTAAATATCGGAACTTGTGACATTTTACACAATTCGATATAAGAATTATACCCTGCAGATTCTTTTCAGTACTTTGGGTGTTTATCATGTGCTAAGGACTTCAGAACTTTACTAATATGAAATGATTACGTTATCCTAATATAAAGCGGAGATTCAAGATGTTACTATTTCTCAATACAAGATATTTACAAAACCAAACAACTATAACAAAACAAATGATGCACCACAATAAGAAGCAGTGAAAGTGAACCATCAATAAAATTGCTGACAGATGGATTAAATGATGGTTGCTGCATTGCTTTGTCATTGCACATTGTCAATCATATTGCATAATAATAATTTTTACTACACGTTAAATAATTTTGACGTTTGACCTCTCTGACTTCAATTTTTTGACGAATCTTTAATAAAGATTGATTACATCATAGCTTAGCATGAAATAGTTTTTCATTATTAATTATTAATTATTATTATTAGATTCCGTTGTGATTATTGTGCCTAACAGTTTTCAAACCAAACTACATGCACATAGTTGGAAATTTGATATGCTTATTAAGGGTGGAGTCAGTAGGTTAGTTAGAAATAGGTAATAAGAATTGGAATTCCATGACCTGAGTAATTGCAATTGTAACGTTAAGGCTATTTTCTGTATACATTTGATGTAATGTAGATATGATGCCAGCAGATAATAAGGCACACCTATTCGTATACTATACATTTGCTCTCCCTTGTTGCCGAAGCCGAAAAAACAATTAATTATATGGTCGTTGAATGAAATGTATTAATTACATTAGATATCGACAACAAATGTTCTGAACTTAACCTGACCTGCTTTATTAACATTGTACTTAGGTAATAATATTTTCCCTACACCTTGTTAGATTAGATAAAATGAAATGGTGTAGGTATGTCTTTATTTCGATCAATCGTTTATCTTGCGTAGGTAGGCATTTACTACAACTGTGTTCTGCGTTACAGTAGACTGGTTTAATTAAGTTGATTACTGCCTGAGAGCAATGTGACTAACGATTTGATACTCAATGGAACTTTGACATGGAATTGGGGTCGGTTTAAAATCTTCCTATTCCTATTATTGTGAAATGAAAGATTATTATAAAGTAAGTCCATAACGGATATGGATAACGCAGTAATAATTCCTACTTACCATGCATGATGAATTATGTCAATAGACATTGGGGAACGGCTGAAATAGAAATAAAGGTAAGAATGAGTGCGAAAAACCCGAAAAATGTAAAGGTCAAAATTACCACTTAACACTACTCTCATTTAGAAAATCTCCAATTTTTGGCTACACATAAAGGTGAAAGTAATCAGTTTGACAGCTTTTAAAGGTTACATTTACTCACGTTAAGTAAAAGCATATCTGGAAAGTAGGTACATGTTCAATTGCTTTTAGTCCAAATTAATCTTACGTAAAAAGAATAGAGAAAATGCAATTCAAAGCTTAACTCAAATTTTTACATAGATTCACGATTATTTCCAGTATTCCATCGGATGAATAAGCATAAGTAACCGTAGGCATTCTTGGTAAAACTAGCTAATTAAACACTGATAGCTATATAGGTATGTAAGTTCAACAATATTTTTGTAAAAGAGTAACATCATGTTTTAATATTACTTGGTATACAGTATAGAATACATGATTATTAACATACGTATTAAACAAATGCAAATTATAGGTTTCTAGATTTCTTGCCAGTCCGAGAATGAAATCAACGTGGAGTAAGATCTAATTAACTCCAGGAAATTCGCATGTGATGTTCGTCGAGCCTGCATTTAACAATTAAATCCAAATGCCTAAGGATTGGCATAACTTTTGATGCCTTTAACGTTTCTCTAACAAAAGAACTACTTACAATTAGTGATTTCATTTTCATCATACGTATGGGCTACGACAATTATTTATTAGATCATTTTTCTTTTCTCTATAATTTGTGTTCGTATTGCTATATAAATATAACTAAGAATAGGACCATAGGATCATTTCTTACTTACCTACTTATCCATTGTTCCATTCTGACATTCTGAGTGTATATATGACTCATTATTTAATATTTTGCCTGTGTAACATTATTGTAAGCTGGCATAAATGCATATTACCTCAAAACATTGAATTATTAGCATAGTACACAGAGCCGCAATGTTTAATGCTACACGCAAAAGAGCCAGGCCAGCAGTAATTGCTGATTCATTCTAGCGTATTGTTAGAAAGCTGTCGTTCAGTTCATAGTTCCTAGAACCTAATCGGCAGTATTAATACACCTATACACCTAGGCAATATACCTATCAGGAGTGACGCGATACATTTAAGTATAACAATTTTCGGATAAACTTTATTGCTAGAAGGTACGCCGTTCTTTGGATAGGAAATTTAGTAAATCATGCATGCAACTCTGTTTTTGACATTGATACATACGGACTACAAAACATGTGTCAGAAACCATGTTATTACAATTTGGAAATGCTATAATTGCTGCTTTCGAGAATTTATTATTCAGTAGATCATTATTCTATTTAATTTCGATGATGTCTTAGCGAGCTCAACCAGTCTGATTGTTCTTAAGGAGTTTGTATAATCTGATATCAAAGTATATTTCTAGCTAGCAAAAATTAGCCTATGCACATTAATAAAACTTTACGTGTACTTGTGGTAAATCTACACTTTCTTAGAAAACATGGTTGATCACGAAATAATTGATTCTAAGTATTTTCATAACAAGTTGTTAGAAATATGTAGGAATTACACAATCTACATCAGTAAGTAAAGGCAAGTACATAATATCTTCCAATCCAACCATTAATCAAATGAATACGTACATACTTATCATTAATTAATAACTAATGATAGAGCAAACAAAGTTCAGGTAACTAATTGCCGATCCTAGCATTTAGTGTTTTGTATATGTTGATTATGATTGATAATCTATTTCAGTGACCAATTATTAAACATTTCATTAAGTAATTTATGTAATGTTGGCCCTTCCTTACGGTAATTATAGGATGTATAATTAGAAAGTGACAATTTGAGTTCAAAGATTTGCAATCATTGGATAAAAGGGTAACATTGCAAACAGAATTAAGTTTTTCTAGAACAAGACCGATATAGCTAAGAAAAAGTTGTAAAATTTCCTCGAATTTTCTTCTACAATATGGGAACCGTTTCCTTAATGATTTCCCCAAGGTAGGTTTAAAAATATTATAGCATTTTTCCTATTTTGGACTTGAAACGCGATCACATTGGATCGATGGAAAATATCACATATAAAATAACTTCAAATATTCAAGATTCCAGAACTACGAAAAATTAAATGCTTCCATGTATTCTCCCCTTGTTGGTCTAAACAATGTAAAATTAAGCTTTCCTTTGTTGCGAACAATAACTTCCTTAGACTTCTTATCTGCTGATAAACATCTAGGCCTGAACATTCCTAAACTGAAAAATATCTTCAAGGTGGTACATCTTGCTCAATTAGGGGTACTCATTACAAATTACAATAATTAAGATTTCCTTTACCATATGGTTAGAAAAATGTACAAGAAAAATAGTCATATTATTATATCCAGGAATCCAGGAAATGAGAAGATGATGTAATGAATTCAGTGCACTGTCTGCAAATACTTAGTCTCATAGGGGACATTTATAACCATCCATTACACTACTGTACGCTTACCTTTATAGAACTGAAAATCTAATTATAGGTAATCACTGTATATACAAATAAAAGTAAATAAAAGTTCTGGTTCTAAAAATGTGTACCCTGTAACCACATAGCAGAAAAGTAATGACATTTTCTTGTAATGAACACAGATGCAGTTATAGTTCAATAATTTTACATTTTTAATTTTACAAAGGTCAGGGCTCCCAAATTAAAATTGGAATAAAAAAACTCATAAAAAGGTGATTATAGAACTAGCATTAAGTATTGAAGTTTCAATATTTAGTCGGCAGAGAGAGTTAGAACTAGAACTTGTCTTGCAGACATTTTACCGTTAGTAATGCAGAAATGCAGTGTACAGTGCAATAGATATTAATGTTTAATTCGTTGAATGTATACTGTTACTATTTAATTCAGATGAATTACTCTAGTCTACAAATAGAATTGGTATTGCTTTCCAGTACTTTATAGTTGTATAGTTGCTTAAGTAAGGAAACTGACAATGAGATGAGAAGCTTAGTGGGCTTATTGTAGTAGTGATGTTGTCATTAAAGAGATAGATTAGATATAAAAAGTGGGACTAGGAAACTAACTAAGCTAAATGGCAGTTCCTTGCTCCTTGTGGTAGTTATAGGTATTAGGTCTCCTTGTCTATGTATTCATGGCTGCTGAGTTTTAATAATTGATTTATTCTCTTTTCATGAAATACCGTCAGTGGGAAAGTGGGAATTGTATAAGAAGTTGATTAGAATGCAGACGGATGTGCATGGCGCTAGTATTATGTATTTTGGCTGCAGTCTTTGACGTAAGTCCATTTACCCCAAGTTCATCTCAAATGATTATCAATAGTAAATGGAAGGGAGTTATTTCTCTTTAGCATGCTGATGTCTTTTGAGCCAAAGGAAAAAGTTGAATTGCAATTTGTAAAGTGCAACACGAATTTACATATTGTGTACAGTATATAAAATAAGTCTTTTAATGCAGAGATTAGCATTTAAATGAAAATTATAGGATTCGTCACTAAGTATTTCTTGCACATGAATAACTGAATGAAGAGTCTACAGAGTGACTCTGGCTACGGCATAAGTAATTTTACATTAAATTCTGTGTCGTGTTTTTCTTTGTGTTCGCAATCAGTCAAGTCAGAGTACAATGGGAATATAGCCAGACACTTACATTACAGTTTAAGAGATTCTGAGTAAGTAGGTATACTAGGTGGTACTCTGTGTGCACTAATAAAAGAGCACGAGCAGAATGAGGCTGACAAAGGCACAGAGTCACAATTAGTTTGCATTCAGCATCACAGAGCTTTCTGCAGTAAACTGAATGCTTAAATGCTACGCACCGCTGCCCATTATTAGAATAGTTGAATGAAACCACGATAATTTGCAAAGGAGGAAAAGCATTTGTGCTGAAATTGGATGGAAGGGTTTTATTTTATGCAAAGTCAGTAAGGTACTTACGGAAAATTCCTTTATTCTCTCTGCACAGAGTCACTTCTTTCTGGACTAGGAGGACAATAGGAAGCACTTCTGAATTCTTCTTCTTTTACACTAACTGATATTTGTAGGATCTGCATAGGTGAATGAATAGCTTGTTACGTAACATAAAGTCGTAAGTTTTCTTAGGGTATAAATTAAATGAGCAATTTGCGAAGCAATGGTATTCTACCTATGTGTCACCCTGGAAGATGTAGTATGCAGTAAGCAAAGACTTAGGTATATGTATAGGTACACGAAAAAGTTGAATATTGTAGTAAAACATTGGATTTTTGATAAAAAGTTCCAGTATATTTTGTATAGATAGGCATGTCGTTGGAGCAATATAAAGTTAGAACGGAAATAATACAGACAAAATCTATAAAATATATGACACCTATAACATTCTAGTGCGAAATGCGAAAAGTGATTGTAAGAATGTTGGAATGAACGTATACATAACATATTATAGGAAAAGTAATAATAATAGGAATTGTTGTATGTACGGAGGTAACAATAAGTTAAATCACATTCTTGAGAACCATCTCGTCACAAAGCTCAAATAGCCTATTCCTGAGAGTCTCATTGGCACAACCAACTTTGAAAACCAAAGTGCGTCTCTCATGCTGGAAAAACTTTTCTCTCTCGTCTTTCGTCATTTGGCTGACAGATTTATCAATGTCACCCGGCCGTAGAAGAATAACTGGCAATAAAACTATAGCAATGAGAAGTCCGTATAGATTGAAAGCTTCGTATTCTTCTTTGAGTTTTCTCAGGGTCCACTCTGTAACCGCAGTAGGAAGGCCTATTCTAGCATCAGGGAAACGGGCCAAAACAGACTGGAATTCATTATAATAGGTTTCCAATGCGGAGCTCAAGTGTTTTTCCCGAAACGCTCGGGTCGTAGCTACATTCAGAGCATATTGCAAATCTGTCAGTGGTGATGCATAGCGAGTCAATTGGAAATCAATGAATCGCATTGTAGGTTCTCTGTTTCGGCTACTCTCAGTCTCACATTCATATTCTTCCCTGTTTTCGCCTTCCTCTCCACTCGGTGTCCTTTCTATGAAGATATTGTTGAGTCGTGGGTCCCCGTGGCAGAAGCAGGAGAAAGAGGATTTTCCCGGTTTCACAGCATCACACAGCCTCGTCCATACGATCTCATCATCATTCAACTTGCTCATTGTCTGCAGCAAGTCGGGTCGAAACTTTTCCACGAGCTTTAGAAATCCCAAATAAGAGTTCTGTGTGTAAGGACGTAAAACAGCTTCCAGTCCTTCCGAGAAAAATAGTTCCGTTGTACAAATTTCGTATTTCGAGGGTAATGGAACTTCATCTCGGGACTCCAGCACTAAGATAGCAATAAAGAAAATAAAAGTTAATTATTAATTTCGTAGCCTTACTAAAGTTCCTAACTACATGCTACCTATTAACTATACGTCCCAGTAGTCTTACTTACCAGGTATCTCTTTTTTCTCGCTGTGTCTTCCCTAATATCCAACCACCATAAATATATCAGTTCCCTTACGAATACCTTTCCAGTAAGTAACAGAAAAGAAGGAAACGAAATAGGTCATCCTAAATTATATTTTAGGTATCCCTGCACTATCATATCAAACCGTATTACCGTACACTACTTACACAACATGCATGAACCCTATACCTTGTATAGGCCAACTACTCTACACTACCCTAAATAGTAGTCTCAAAGTCTCATCCCATCTCGTTCACGTTTTTATTGTCCCATCTCAGATCTCTGGATAGCACATACGAGTAAAACTTATGGACATGCTCTATCAACATGCACTACTGGAAAACTCACAATCACGTCCAAAACATCCTTTTACTGCTACTATTTCACAATTCACTATAATATTATTATCTACGCACTATCAGTACTCACATGTACATATTTTACTTTTGATTAATATACCCTCTTTCATTTACTACTAGATACTAAACAGCCGAATGTAAAAACATCTCCAGAAAACACACTCCAGAAAATCCTCTTGCATCGTATTTAGTATATAAAATCTAAGCATGCTCTGACTAGTTTTTATGGTAATACTGTAATAATTTTCTTAGCTCTTCGTATAGTAAGCGGGTATGCATATAAAATCAAATCCACAAGAAAACATGTAAAATGCGTAAACAAATGCAAAAGAACTGCCTTTTAAATTGCACATGACCTAAATATTGTATAAATGTGATATATGGTACGCGTGCACTCGCATTTATAAGGTTCAACAACTTAATACGCGGAAAGTTTGTTAAATTACGTCTATGTAAGTGGATATAGTAAATTATAATGTTATTACATATAAATTTATGTAATAGTTTATGTATAGGGTAATGCAATATGTATATCCAAGTAATAAGGCTAAAAATGAGATTCATTCGCCACCACAATACAAGCACCTCGGAGTTTGATTGAAGTAATCTTTTGAGACTAACATTCTCGGGTGTAGGTATAATGGGAAGAGAGCTACCTAACAATGTAATATATTATGATGGCTGACTTGGTAGGATAGTTAAGAGGAGTATCTGTACTTTGAACGTATGCCTCATCTTTTAATGAATAGGAAAGAAGGAGAAAAGTTTTTTATTATCACATAACTCTCACCTAAAGAAAGAGCATGTAATCTCGCAATATTTCTCATGATGATTTTGCATTCATCGAGAGAAAGAGACTGTTCGCAGTCAGTCTTTGGAATGTAATACCCCATGGAAATCAAGTTGTCCAACAAAATACAGGAATATTCTTCTCCTTCGCTGTAGTAATGGTGCATTTTCGGAGCGAGAGCAAAAGACGGGGACAATCCAGCAGTTTGAGCGAGCTGTTGAACTCTTGTAAGAATTTCTTCGTAGACCATCATTTCTTTTGTAAAAACGACATTCCAAAAATACTTTGACAGGTCTTCACCTTTACTATTGTGGTCAACCAATTGGGATTTGAATATTAAGTCGTAATTTTCACTCTTCTTCTCTTTGGAAAGATTGGTTGTGAACTTGACCGAGTAGATTGCACTGAGGAAGTTGTCGGCAGCTTCACAGGCCGGCTGAATAGAAAAGGATTTGACA
Source organism: Yoshiicerus persimilis (assembly GCA_020352615.2). Taxonomy (NCBI): domain Eukaryota; kingdom Metazoa; phylum Arthropoda; class Collembola; order Entomobryomorpha; family Tomoceridae; genus Yoshiicerus; species Yoshiicerus persimilis. The sequence goes on from CM036942.2 coordinate 16,027,515, forward strand.
GAATAAAACATTTCACTCTGTTTCCGGTATTTTGACTCCAGAAACTCTGTCAGAGCTGAAAAAACTTTTGTCAAAACTTGTGAAGAAATGTTAACACTCATGATGATTATGATGAAAAAAAGAAACTTTCGACTTAGTTCGGCTTTACTAGTTTACTTTAGTTTTCGGGCTCTATTCTTCCACTTTTTAGCCAGAAGTTCGTGAAACGTGTCTACGGGTTATGGGTCCTAATGTTCGTTGCAGAAATAAAATACAGTGCAAGTACTTGTACTTGTACTCTATATTGTACTTAACTTGTACCGTACAACAGCACTGCTACTCTACTGCTTGTAAACATTACACTCGGCAGATACTACTACGAAGTTCTATTGTAAACATATACATCAGATATTACAATACTTCTCTCTCTTCTGCAGATACTGAAAGCAGGTTGGGTTAACAACAGTTATACTTTATCTTTAGGTAGTGGATCTTGAAAGGCTTAGTTTATGGCAGATGAGGTGGATGATACAGTTGGTTATGGAATATGTTGGTTCGTCTGTAAGTAATGTAATAATACTATATAATAATCTAACGTTATATTCTGTTGCGCTACCTCACATCACATAACATCACATTGCCAACAGTCAGAACAGAAAGAAAAAGAATTCTCTTACAACTTAACTTGGTTCACTCAGTCACAGACAAAGATCATCTCATGATCTCACTTCACATCACCATCACGTCCACGTATTTCTTGATTCTCTTTTCTATGCGAATCTAGTATGTATTTTCCTTCGGGCATATCACTTCTCCAACTCCCTCCTTGCTACTCTTCGTCTTCCACTTACAAGTACCAAGCCCTCTGTGTTATGTAAGAAATAAACATTATATAAGGTACATTCCAATCCAAAATAACTGTTATGCACTATGCCATTCATGTATTAGAAATTCAACTGATATTTCTGTATCATCTCAATTTACTACAAATGCCAAATAAAAGAAACGATTTTGGCAGAGTATAAAACACCATTCTATTCTTGTCCTGATCAATACGACATAAGGCACGCAAAGAATTGAATTATTAATACTCCCTTCTTGTAATTTTATCACTGTATCAATACCATAAACTGTAACTATTATACTTTATACAGAAATAACAACCTCAGTAATTGCAGATACCACAAAATTTTCTTTCCTAAAAGTAATGTAGTATTAATTAATATTTAAGCACCTTTTCGTTAAGTTAATATTGTTCTAACGTACCTTGCTTGTATTGCCACACGAAAGTCAGCAATTTGGTGAGGTATAGCTGGTAGCTCCAATAAGGATTGCTCGTGTAGAATGCAATGTTAGAATAGGATTAAGCAGAACTACTAAAAGTTAACTTTCAAACAGAAAGAACAATATTGTGTGCATATCTAACTGAACTTGTGTGTAGTGTGTAGTGAACTCAAACTCACTTTGTAGAATTAAAATAAAACCACTCTTATAAGGTGGGTACGGTGGAAAGTTTGGACGTTACCTACGATTAGTTGCTGAACAAGCATATGTTGAACCTTGTGGTATAATTTGAACTTGGACTCAAAGACATTATTATAGTGTGTTACATACCTTGAAGAGTACCTAAACTAAATCATTACATATACTTACATTATTTAGCTGCAAAGTTACATAGCACTCTCAGAAACAGGTACATTTGGCATTGGCTTTGTACTCCGGTGTTCTATACCTTTACACTGCACAAGAACTACTATTTGTCATCAGAGGTTGCATACAAGTCAAAATGTAGACATCCGTTTGCATAATATACCCACTTACCCACAAAGAATGCACAGTACTCGCATATTGCATACTTTACTATAAGTATATACTAATACTGCCTATGAAGCATATCTGTAGGGTATAGGTACATTACATTTGTATTTGCTTTTATGCATTCGGTAACAATACACCAATGAGATAATAGGGCATGTCCAATATCATGCAATAATACATCATACCTATCCTAATGGTAAATGGGGGAAGCAATTTGTGTTAAATGATTATGAAGACTAGGTACTTATTGACTCTTTTACGTAACTTTTCATTATTTTATTCCCAGTTCCCGTAATCATGTATGCGTGTCAGTACTTTCCGTGACATTACCTCATCATGAATATCCAGGTATGAAATATCTGTAGAATGCAGACTAGTAATATTCATCATGTATAAAGAATTTCGACGGAAAATTCCGTCTTTTTATTGAAATGTGAATAATGACTAATGATAATGCCTAATTAATTACAAATACTATATAAATATTTTGTAGCAGCATTTCTGTGTATTGTGATCGGGGACTCTTTAATGAGCCAATTTTCCTAAAGTAACACTTATGCCTAGTTAAATAAAGTACACGCTATGAGTTGTAGTATTCCTCCTAAAACGCTAGATAAAGTATTAAGAGATACAGATAGAATCTAATTCACAGCAAACTTCAGAATGTTCAATATTGTGGTTTGCATCTAAATAGTTTTTGACCACGTAAAATTATGCAGAAGCATACCTAAGTCAAGATCAAATTAGGTTTTCGCATTCTTGAAATACAAGAACAAAGTAAGGTATATCAAAATGTAAAACTAATTCCATTGCAGTAATTTCAATTTAGTAAAATTGTTTACTTTTAATTTATGCATGCATTTCCCTTAGCAGTTTTCATGTAAAAATGAATCGGACTCGTATAATTGAGTTGGTACTGTTTGGATCTGTTTTACTTTTTTAGCATCTGGAATCTCTTGATACAAGCGCATCCTACCGCACTCTATTAGTTGGTAATGCTACCGCACCTTCACCTTTCCCTGGTAAAACGGGAGAGAAGAGAGAAATGCAAATGTATGCAATCAGGGGTTTTGTATATTTTAATTTTCTACTCCACAGTTTCGACAATATTAACTTAGTGCACTTAAAAGAGTCCATATACCTAAGTCGTTTGTGGTCAAAAATCTAGTTAGGATAACAATATTAAAAATTAGGACTCCTAAGGATTAACGGAACCAACAGCTAGTTTATTATTTGCATATTACACCAGAGGATAATTTGGATACAATACTATACAATATTTCTTCTTTATAGTAATATGAGATCACTTAAGCAGTAGCTGTATAATTGTTATACAGATTGAAGAATGGAAATTCGGCTTGTGAAGGATTGAGAATATCTCCTAAGAAGCAGGCCGTTCCAGCGCTTCCTTCATATAAACTGTACGGGCTGTCAGGTTTACGTGCTTCTTTGACAAACTGCGGGGTGGATAAATATTCGGCAAATTTATATGCCCGGTACAAATGCTTTTCGTTCTTTTGCTCCAAAAGATTGTGAATCACCAAGAAAACGTATCCATTACCAGCAACTCCGTGACAAATTCCTAAATAAAAATAAAGTTTAACTATGGTTGATGAAACAAAGAATTTACTTTTTTACTTCTGCAAACGTTCATTTAGAAGTTATCGCTTTGATTTGAGAATTCCTTAAGTGAGAAGTTTTTACCTGGACCTTTTCTGAGAAGTCCCCTTTCCCATACAACATCGCCACATTTAAGGCAAGCTTCCAAATATTTATTATCACGGTAATGCAAATAAGCTTTTGCAAACATGTAAATAGCACCTGGAGCTCCGTGACACCAATGGACTAATTCATGACAATTGTGCTTTTTAGTATTAATTTCGTCCATGGTACAGGGAAAATTGCCATCTTCGTCTTGTAATGTAAGATAAAAATCCAAAGTTCGCTTAATTAAATCTGCAGCATTGGGGTTTTCATCCATGAAAACAGGGAAGGACAACAGCATTTGAATAATACCAGATAACCCGTGTGCGGCACCTAAGAGAATGTCAGTCATCAAAGTTTTTAACCTTCGCAGTTACAAATTGCTTTATACTCATAAACTAAGTTAACACAGTTTAAAATTGTATTATTTTTATTGTAATTGAAAATCTTTATTTACCTACCTAAATATTCTGATTCGTAATATGAATACATCAATGGAGATGGACTTCTCTTGCGTGCCGAATAACTTTGACCACTTTCAATCATTACGTTCCAAATGTCCTTCAAATCCTTTTAAAGCAGAAACAACATTTTGCAAAAGAAACCGAATTGAAATATGCGTATCATAATCTCATTTTAAAACTTACATTCCTTGGTACAGGCTGATAGCCAAGTTTTTGCTGAAGCCAAAGAGCTCCACAGAGGTATCCTGCTCGACCAACTAATAGTTCATCTCCCCCCGGTTTGAAAAAGTCGATCGATTTGCAAATTTTTGCTGCGCTGATGAATTCCTTTAATAATTTATCTTGCGTTTCTATATCCCCCATTTCTTTACTAAAAACTGCTCCCACCGCCATCAATCCTGAACTTCCCAAAAGGAAACCAACTAAATCGCTCCTAATTTTATCAAAAAAGTACAATCAAACTTCTATATGAATTTAGTATTTTTATGAATCTGATATCTCACTTTGACTTCCGTTTGGACTGCACTTGATGATTATAACTAATCTGCGCTGATGTAGCATTTGAAGCTAAAGGGAAAACTTTATTTTTTTCTTCCTCAGTGAGGTGTTTTGCGACATGTAAGTAAGTATAAGCACATCCAGCTGCTCCGACATATAGTCCCCCATCCATATCATTTTCTGAATGGTTGTATATTTGCTGAATGATAGTCATTAGTTGCATTTTAATACCCCCAGGATGTATTTTGACTTCTTTTCCTTCTTTGTAATCATCATAAGGGTTGGGAAAATACCGCAGAGACTTGCTCTTGCTCATTTTGCTAAAGAAAATTTTCAAATATGTACATTAGTATTGTTACATTAATTTAGTGCGCAAAAATGGAGCTTTAATTTAACTAACGGTAATTTTACTGAAGTTACTAATAGCTTTCTCAGGACTACACGATCTTGAAACGTTGCACTTCTTCGAGACCACATTCGAAATAATTCCCCAACTCGCTTCGCTAAATAATCAATACTTTTATTCTGTATGAAGAATGTTAATCAGTTTGGCGTTGTCAATAACGATGACCTCAATAACCATTGAATACCATGATCCTACGCCTACACTCTACTAAAGAGATTTGGTGGTTTTCATTATAGTGCAAGAGAATTCCACATACGGGTTTTTGAAATTTTATAAGGGACGTTTTTGGAAAAATCTGTGGAATTCTCTAATCGATACTCCTGTTAAAACGCACGAGAAAACCTCTACAACAGGTACTACTCTACTCTACACTAACATTCCCGTTGATTCCTTAAGAGAACAACAATTATAGCTACAAATATAGGAGTTGGAGACTGGCGATTTCTCTTACTTTTCAAGATATTCCCTATATTATTTTCATATTTTCATCTGATGTTTCCTGTGGTTTTCATTAAGATGTTACTTTAACAAAGAATTCGCTAAGTAAGTTGAACCATTTCGAAAGTATAGCATAGACGTAAAAATAAGTACGTAGTACGTAGTACGAAAATGGGAATTAATACTGCTTATGCATATGAAGGTTTTTCAACTGAGCAAAGTCAAAAATATTGTACTTTCAGACTCAGTATTCAGATTTCAGAAATCGTAGACGAATCAAAAAAATTCCTAATCAAATGTTCTACTATTAGTTATGGGCTCACCATCCTAAGGTATGGGCTAACCATTATGTATGGAAAGTATGGAGGTTACATATAAGGTGGTTGTAGACGTTGCGGCTTCTTATTATAAATGTTAAAACATTGAAAGAGTGAATTCTGAATTTTACTCTTATTCCAAAAGCACTATATTGATATACCCAGTTAAATGGCAAACGTGAATAGTACATCTTTTGGTTCTTAGTTCACAGCTGATAGCTAGCGAAGCTAAGTAGATAATTAAAGTTTAACTGATAATGATAATCTATTTTAATTTGCGAAAACTAGAATAGAAATATCAAAAACTGTCTTTTGCTTTTGTACAGCAAATATAAAGGTACTCTTTGTAAAACATAGATTTTAAGTTCTACTTACAGTCTATACTGTTGTTGTCACCAAAACTCTGTCACAGTATTCTTGTTACAGTTTGTTCGACAGCAGTGTTTATCTGTGCTTTAGCTTTTATCTGTAAAACTTGTCATTTAATACCGCTGATGGTGAGATTCGATTTGACGATCCACTTATTCCCACTCAGTGTTTTCTGCGGGAAGATGCGATTGGTATGACTATATAAGTGTCTTCTGGGTTTGTTGCAAACTGTTGTGAAGCAAAAGTATTTTACTGCAAACATAAAAATGTAACTAGTCTGCTCTATACAGTAGATTGAAATAGGCTCGGTAGGCACTAAAGGTTCACTTAACCGTAATCCTTTGTTTTCCTATTGTCCATGCTTTTTACAAACTGACTTTTTGAGACACTTCAACTCTTTGGTTACAGTGTACGATTGTGTGGTGTTTTTCAGGTAAGTTTACATTTACAATTATATCTACCCTAAAGTGGATATCAAACTTCAATGAAATAAAATAATTAAGCTTGTATAACTATTTTTGAAGACTTGCTTTTAGTCGCTTTAAGTTCTTACAAGTAGGCAATACATATTTGCAGTGTCTTACACTGCATGTATTCTGCATTGCATATAAATATGTATTTCATCTGCAGAATCTTCCTCTTTGCAGAGATTTAAGCATTTCTTTTGATGTTGCCAGATATTCTTAGATTCCTTCATAGTTTTAAACTTGTTTACGTATTGAATATTTGCTTATCATTACTTTCAAGTTAAAGCCTCAATAACAGAATCGGTTTCGGCACATGAATAATTAAACCGATAGCCTGCCTATTGATTTTAGGATTATACTGCTTTACCTAAAAAGTTAAACTAAACCATCCTAAATCATACCTTTACTGTACTACGTATGTGATGCAAATATAATATGAAATAATATGACATGTGTGTGCACTGAGCATTAGGATGGATATTAACACAATCCTTCTAACTAAGCCTTTAAATGTATTTTGCTGAAACAGTAGCTGCCGGAAACCGAAGAAGTAAACAACCAAGGTTTTTCTGCTGCGTTCAGGCCGGCGCAAGACATTTGTGTCAATGTGATTCGTCGTAATCTGATAGATACATTGTAAATACAAGAATATCATCAAAACATTTCGGACTCCGTTAGTTAATATTAAAGGAGCAAAATGAAACTAATGGGGAAAATTGAATGGAATTTTGGATTTTTTTCGAACTACATAAGAGGTATATAATACAAATACAAATACATTTAAATGTAAAAGTAAAGTATGCACAATGATTAAAAATAAATAACATTATTGATCACTTATTTATCAGCTATACGACAGAGACCAATTGATGGAATTGCATTCACTTTCCTGATAATTGCCAGTTTACTGACGTATTTAAATGGAACTTACGTATTGCTTCCAAGACTCTTCGCAGAACTACCATTAATGTTGATATTTGTTGGATGCCTTATTACAACCTGGATTTTCACTGCAATACTTTCCAATCTGTTTTTGATTCGATATAGAGATTCTTCTATTGTAAATCGAATGCTGATACAACCGACAATCAAAACCTCCAAGAGCTCAAATTCGAGCTTAAATTCAGATGACATCGTAAGAGAGCAAACAAAATCATTGGGTCAACATTTCATGGCAAATCCCTTCGGAGGAGAGGAAAATTGGCATATATGTGCTACATGCGAAATATTTGTTCCACCTCGTGCCTGGCACTGTACTCAATGCAAGACATGTATCTTAAGGCGCGATCATCATTGTATATTTGCTATGACCTGCATTGGAGAAGAAAATCACTCTAATTTTCTTGGTCTCGTAATGTATCTAGCGATCGGAAGCTCATTAGGTAACAATTTTGTAGTTTTTGGCTAGGAAAAAAGTCAAACATTTCCACTAATAAGCTAGTAATATTATTACTATAATTACTTATGATTAATGAATAAATAACTTTTAATTTTACTTTTAGCAACTGCGGTGAATATTATTTACACGCTGCTGTTTACCAACACTTCCTTTTGGTGGTTCTTCATAAAGTCCTTCATTCCGTTTTACACATTGATATTTGATTTTTCAATTTTGAATATTCTGTGTGCCGTGAATTTTCTTGGGATGTGGTGTGCCTGGTTGGTATTTATCAACTACCTGATGATGGCCTTCCGAAATCAAACTTGCGTGATCAAAAAAGAAGCTAGTCGTTCTGATCCCTATACACAACTGAAAGTCCAAACCAAAGCAAAGTACACATATTCCAATGCAGTCAAATTTTTGGGACGTAATCCTGTATTACGAATATTCTGGCCTTTTCATCCAGCATTGAAGAACACGTATGGACCTACGGATGTTCTAGAGACACGTAAAGAACAGTAAACTCATTATTAAGTACTTAATACTTATACTGTCACGCTTTCAAAGATAATTATTTGTAGTTATTTTTAGCTCGAATTCTATAACTCTTACCACAAAGTTGAAATGCATCTACTTCTAGCGAGGAATACAAACCAAGAAATCTAGTCCTTTGCCCTTTACACATCTACTTCTACGAGTACTGTCATTTTCTACCAGCGCTTTAATTTTCTCCCAAGTGCATGCATTAATAGGTGATGCTTGCAAAAAACCGGAAAACAGAGGGGTCTCACTCAACTCGATGGATTTTTTGACATTTTTGTGAAACGGTAGTTAATTTTATAGGTAGTATTATTTAACAAATATTCACTGTTATATAAATATTACTGCTGAGTTAATTACGATGAAGAGTAAATACAATCTTTCCTCAATTCCCTCAAAACATTTTTTAACGTCGTGTTTTTGTATGCAATGCACAAAACTATTTTTGTGTAATGTTCTACTGCCATAACAAGGTACATATAAATAACTGTTATTTATCCACTCAGGATGAAACCAGGATTAGTTTATTTGCTCCTTGTTTTATCTATCGTATTCCTGTAGTTTACGAATTCTAGTTGTTGTTACCACTTATGAAATACTTGTACTATTTAACTTACAGACTTACAATTTTAAGAAGGTTATGTGAAAATGTTTTACGGATATCATTGACCTAAAGGGTGACTACCACACTAATGGTGATTGTGCACATTACATAATAAACCTGTCTAATATATTATATGACTATAATGCTTACTACACCTTTCTTTTTACTCCGTGCCACAGTATCAAGGCAATTAGCTGTAATAATCGAATTTGTATTGTTTAAATGAAATGATAATTTTCTTTGTGAGTTTCGTGTAAACGAAATCGATGGGCGATATTCTTTTAACAGTAGATAAATGCAATTGAAGTTACAGTAGTGGTTGTATGACATCTGACTATCAATGCTAATAAACTTCCTATCAGAAACTGTAACCGAATTCTACCTAATTACTTTTAAAAAGTACAGCTTAAAACTAAACATTCTGTCACTTTAAGCCTGTTGTCGCTAATGTTAAGACCAGGATAGCAATAAGGGCAAAACCTGTACGCCATAACCTGCTCCTTTTTAAGTCTAATCACTCAAAAGTATTACTTACGATTGTTATACATACTTTAATTATAATATAAATATTTATTCATATGATTACTTTATATAATATATCTTTTGGCACTCATAAATAATAACAATAATGATTTTTAACCAGCAGTATCTAATAATTATTATACATACTATATAAATAACATGGCTCAGTAAACGTAATTCTGAATTAAATATTAATAAATTGCATACTCAGTACCTGCATGGTCATCTAACTTGATTGCTCAAAGCATACAAAATTAACAATTATTTGTCTTTTATGGTTTCGTTAATGTAATTTGTAAACTGTAACTACATAAGATTGCATTAAATATAGTTATGGGGGTGTTTAAGGTTTGGAACTTCCTGACAACCACAATAAGACCTGTCTATCATATTTGCTGTTAATATCGATTTGCAAAAAGCATGAACTTTGTAATATGTGATTGACATGAAGTTCCAAACCATGAGAGCCCTACTTCTTGAAGTTACTCCAGCATGACAATGCTTAATTAGTATTCCCCAACATGGGGAATTTTGGGGGTTAAAGCTCTTTTATTGGGTAATCTTCCCAGGGTCATATATCAACCCTTTCCACTCTATCTTTTTTAGGCATACATCTTGCTGCACTTTAAAAAAGATCTAGTGGAAAGAGTTGATGTATGGCCCTGTGCAGATTACCCAGTGAAAGAGCTTTAACCCCCAAAATTCCCCACCCAAGCATTGATTCTACATTGTTTCATTGTTTACTCAATTGTAACATATTATATTGATATTCAAAACATCGAAAAGTTTTTTATCAATTTTTAGCTTTCCAAGTTGTTTACGGAAATATTTAACATGGAAGACGGCTAACGAGGCACATTTCTAATGAATTACAAGGAAACATTACAACAGGATAGTGGAAAATACAAAAACGACAAACATCTAAGAAATCAAACAAAAAATTTGACTCAATTGCATGGCTTTGAAAGGCCAGCCTCTTTCGAATTCTATTTCTGTTTCTTCTGCCAATTTTAAAAGTTTCAATTGCTAGTCACAATAAGTAAAATTACATTGAATACCAAATACTCATTTACTATTACATATAGACGGTTTCGTCTGGATGTAAATTATTCTTTTGATGAAATAATTGTCTTAGAAGCATTGCCTTTTCTGTTTCAAGTTGTGTAACTCTGTGACTGCAGTCGCTGACTTCCTGTGTTAACTGACGATTTTGTTCTTTGAGTCGTGTAATTGTTCTTAAGCTAAGATGAGATGGTATTTGCAAATTCATATGGAGAGGCAACCGCGACGAGCCGTCCATAAGGGCTGTCAAAAGGCTGTTAACTTCTGAGATTCGGCATCCTAGAAGATTCAGTCTTTCTTCATGTGACTCGCTCCAGTAATCCTATTATCCACAAGCATAAATTTTTAATACTTAATCATCTGAATCATGACAATATCTTATCTGCATAATTAATTTTGCAATTAAAAATTACGGAAGTTGGAGCCCCTTTGCTTAATAGTTCAATCTTTTCGTCTGCACTTTCCAGTTGCTTGCCATACCAATCTTTAGCATTCTCCAGGTAACTTATGCCTTGTTGCAATACATCTCTTTCTTGCTCTAACTGCTTAAGACGTTTTAATGTGGAGAAGTCGATTCCTGATTGAACTGTATGTCGTCTTGGAGTTTCTCTCCGTCTAAGGTTATTCTTTGCATTGGATCTCAGTTTCACTTCAGTACTGGAAATATAGAAAAGGCACTCAATAAGTTCATAATTTCTTACATGGCACACTTACACGTATGTATAAGTGAAATAATTAGAGTAAATGAACAGATTTTCCGTTAGTCAACTATGTATACTGCTATAAGAGATTTTTCCTTCGCAAACTTTTGGCGTATAAAATGTTCCTGTACTATACATTAATACGATTAGGCGCACCGATATATTCCTCTGTAAACTACCTATAGAGCATCTTTCACATTTCATTTCAAAAATTAAATAAGCATTAAACATTATTACGATCATAGATTGCCAAAATGAATCTTTATATATTCACTCACCCCTAATCATTCACATTAAGTAGCTTGATGGTTATAAGCGCTTAGTCACAACTAAATTATATTATGTATATTAGTGACGAACTAAAACCATCTCTACATTGCATGTGTTGATTAGATTGTACATCTAGTTATATTTACATGTACTTAGGGCTATTGCGAAGACCATTTGGATTTCACCTACAATAACTAACTGTACTTATATGACTAATGCACTATTTTTGTAATTTGATTTTTGAATTTCGATTATTTATGTAAAGCTGTAGTACTCGTACTTTATTTTTTCTGACAAAGATTACATATTACATAGCTGAGTAAGGTAGACTAGAAAGATCTATACTGCAGACTGATATCGTTGATTTTTCGTCAGCACAAAGAGATTGCATTTTACATGAATCTTTTGTTGAGGATATAAAAGCATACAGTCATCGCATACACCTAACTCTTCTCACTGCATACTGATTTGTAATTGTGTAGCTGTGTAAGTTTAACCAGGTTTAAACCTCAAAATAATATTTTGGTATTTCTCATAAATATCTGTCTGTGACAGTCCAGAAATCAGAAACAACGATTGTGTCTAATTCTATTCCTTCGGGTACACCATATTGATACTACTATTGAACTCGTGAAGTCTTTAGGGTATTTTGCAGAGAGATCCACTAGAAATGTTTACGATATGGAGTATAATTATCCATGTCTATATTTGTAAAGTACAAAACGTGGTGTAAATTACCCTGTAGAAGCGTTAATGGCTGCGGGGGCGGTAGCAGTTGTACAGTTAGTATTTACTGAACTCGTAGTAGTGACACTTGCAACGCTAAGTGTGGCTTCGACCGGCTTCTTATCAGTCATTCCTTTTTGCCAAGTGTGCAAAACATTTCGGATCTCGGGTTTAGATGCTGCACTTCCAGTACTGCTTCCACTGAGAGGAGGATCGTGGCTTATACTATTGGGTAGTAAACTCGTAGAAATAGTGACAGGAATAGTAACACCCGAGGGTCCATTAACGTTTCTTGGCGGTTTAGGAGGAGGGGGAGGTTGTATCTTTTCTCTCTCCTCATGGCCATTTACCAAAACAGGATCTTTATTTGGGGGTGAGTGTTCTTTTTGCTTAGTGTTAATCATTCCTATAGTAGGGATTGATGATCCCATGGAAGTATTCATAGAAGATTTGTTCCCACTACTTTTCAGCGTATTTGAATTGAAATTAGAGTGTTGCTGGGAAATTTTCTCTGGAGGAGAGTCATCAATAGGAATGGCTGCAGACTTTGGCTTTAATTTACTTAATTGCAATTGTGGCATACTTAGTGTTCTTTGCCTTGGTGTTACAAAATTAACTCTTTTCCCATCTTCAGAAGCTTCTCTTTCCTTTTTGGACTGATGACTTTCTTCTCTGTCTCTGTCGTGACTACGAGCTCTTTCCCGACTTCTTCTACTCTGTGTATAATAATCTTCTTGATGGTTCTTGGAACTTTCATCATCTACATCAGCATCTAAAAGAGGCGCAGATGGTGGTCTGTCTTTTGTTGGAACGCCCATTTTTTCTTCATTTGAAGTTTTTAGATTATCTAGACTACCATTTTTAGTTCCATAACGGTTTTGTAAGCCAGGAGCGGAAGTCTGTTTGGTCATTTTGAGAGTCCCCCCATTGGTAGCTGACGTATACGAGGGAGGATGAAGTCCTACGGGTTTAGGATTTGGGTTTGGCGGGTGATGAACTATTGCAACTGTAGTACCCTGTTCAGGATTCGCAGAATGCCTTTTCATAGAGTTACTGTTGTTATTTGGCAGTGGTATTCCAGTTCCCGGGCTACTATTTGAATTAGTCGAATTATAAGCACCACTAAGACGGTTATTAGGCGAAACGGGTATTCCAGATCCTCCATTGGGCAATGGAAGCCTGGAAGAAGATAAACTAGGGATTTTCGACATCCGGTTCATAGTATTGCTTTGCACCTGCGAGGCAACAGGTACTGTTGCATTATTACTTGAATTAGATTTGTTATTAGTAATAGTATTACTGTTATTAGTATTGCCGCCCACATTTCCGTTGATTATTATTGCGTTGGAAGAAATTTTATTACTATTACCATTCTCTCTACTATTAACATTATTTGCCATGTTTTTAATTTGTTGCTGAAATGTTTGTTGATTGTTATACTGATTTGGAAGTTGGGCTTGCCCTCCTTGTTGCTGATTTTGATGCCTCCCCTCGTAAGTATTATTTGGGACAACTTGCACTGGTTGAGACGGATTTTGATTAGGAGCTACTGGACTATTATTATTTGTTATTAGGGCAAGCCTAAGACCAGCACAAAATCTATCAAATGTTAACATCCCATCGGAGGGAGTTACCTTCCGGAGGTAACCCATTACTCCCATTTTTATTAATGGCTCTGCTCCACTACTTTTTCCGTTAGCCCCATTTGCATCACTTTCCCATCTAGATTCTATATCACTGAGTCGAATCTTCCCTTGTTTGGTGTCATCTAAAATATCAAAGAGAGTTCGCATGGATTCAACTAAGGTTAATGGTAAGCCTTCCGTTTCAGCAGGTTGATAATGATTATTATGAAGTTGCTGCAACTGTAATTGTTGTTGAAACTGCAATTGGCTTTGTTGGTACTGGTGTTGTTGTTGCTGTTGCAGATGAATTTGGCTGTATGAATTTTGGACTTGATGGGAATTAGCACCACCACCATTCATTATAATTGTACTTTGATTTCCATTTCCATAGTAGGCAGCATGATTAGCGGTGCCATTGTTCGGTGCATTACTGTAATGCGAATTATGAGAAGAATAAGTTTTGGTTAGTGTTCTTTGATGCATTTGTTGTTGGTGGTGGTGAAGGAGTTGCTGCTGATTATGATGATGATCAAGGCGGGATCCAAGAGTCCCAGTATGGTTATTAGACATATTTTGATAGTAATTAGTGTGTAGACCGTTTTGTTGTACTTGAGCTTGGTGCTGCTGTTGCTGCATTGATGTTGATGATGTCGAGTTACTAATATGATTGTTTCCATGTTGCAATGTAGATGCTGACTGGTGTTTTCCATGATGCCCATGTCCATGGTGTCCGTGATGTGATGAAGACGTCGGAATAAAAGAATTTGATGTACGAGCAAGGTGCGAGCCTGACGAATGAAGAGATGCGGATATACCTGTCGTCCCGCTTTGTTGTGTCACCACAAACCGTCTATCCATATTTGGTATGGATGCTGAATAATGATCGAGAGAATATTCAAGTCGAAAGGTAAGTGACAATAATGTTATTAAATTGAATAGAATTCAGACTGGGATTGAATTGAATCAACCCATGACACAACACAATGAGATTATGTTACAAAACAACCGCAGCGTCTTAAGGATTAGTTATCCAATAACAAACAATGTGCTTACAGATCCACACTGATGAACACCGTGATAACCTTATACGTCACACTACACTCGCCAGAGTCAAGATGGTCACACATGAGAAACTTTAACTTATTAGCCTTCCTCAATCCTCTGTCGGTACAGGTATCATGTCAACTTCTTGTTTATAAACAAGAGCAGTAGCATAACAAAACCAGATATTTACTCTTTACCTAAGTGTTCAGGAATATATCGATAAAAATTATAAAACAGTGATCCTCAACAGAAACAATTGAATGCCACCTCCACGAAAATTATTTTTAAGGAAACAACGGACATGTCAACATCTAGACACGTTATCACTCCTTCTTGCGTTAGTGCAGCTGACTATGATTGCGCTATGGCAAATATCGACTGCCAACAATTTCTAAAGTGACGTTTTAAGTTGCTTTGCACCACTGAGCTCACTAAACGCAAACTAGTTCACATCCCATGTTAACTTGAATTTAGAATCTATTCAATGTAAATGACTGACAATAATATTATGATTCCTGTGGTTTCCTTTCTTCAATTTGTCTTCTTGATACGAACGAGAATAATAAAAACTCAGGATGCTATTTTTTACAACAAAGGAAGCAATCAACAAGCCTCCAGAGTCATCAATATAACTTAGGACATTATTCAGCACATTTCACAGTTTTTAAGTGTACTCTTGATTTATAATTTAAGTAGATTGTTGAATCTGTTGGTTTTCTGCGATTTAAGTGCAGACACTGCGCTATTCAAAGAACGACAAGACTAGAGCTTGTTAGGAGAGTAGTATGATGATAGCATTTTGTTGATTGTGAGATAATGTGTGGTGGTCCGCTTGTAATAATATTTGTAGGTACGTACTTTTTGTAATATCCTTTGATTACTTATGGTATGTCAACAACAACTATGCAAATTTCACTAATGCACTGTGGTCTGGTATTTTAAAAGTCATCAGTTTGTGTAGGTTGAGTCAAATAAGTGAAGAGTAACATCACATCACGTCTTCATTTAAATATTTAGGTACCAAAGCTATAAGTATACAATTTTTTGTAGTTCGCCAGTCCACTAAGCGTGGGCTGTAACTGTAAGCAATGTATTTACAATTGGCTTACTAGAATAAGTTTGTATGCTCTACATGTGTTTTATTGGCATCGGTGCAAACAAATGCAAACAAGAGGAGGATTGAATGCTTCACAGATATTATTGATTTGAGATTATGTACAGATAGATACTATCTGTGGTGCACAGGAAGTATTTAGGCAATCACTAAAAACTCAATATTTGTTTTTGCCGAAGTTAGAAGAGAAACAGACACGCAACAGGTAGGTTTTCTGGCTTGGCGGAACGTGGATTTATTGGAACTTATCCTAGTAAAATATATTTGTCACAATTGCTTGATAAGATTGGCACTTTGTAAATGAAGATAAAGGTATACGAAATGTAAATGAAAGTAAGCTTGGTTTTTATCTTAAAAAATGCACTGTGAGAATTTTCTCGTTAAAGTAAACGAAGGAACGTATTTAATGAAGCCATCCAGATGGGAAAGTCCATGTGAATAATATGGTTGTTTATTGGAGTACATTGTGTTTCCACCTGTATGTCTGTAATGTGTGAGAACGTACAAGTAAGTATGTGTAGCAAATTATGTGGAGTAAAGGTAACTAAGCATTTAATAGAAGCCCACAATGTGCGTGCCAACTGCCAACCAACCAAACCAAACTAAACGAGTAAAAATCAACTGTCAAAGGGAAAAGCAACGACAAATTTCAACTGACTGTTAAAGGGTATGGTTCTAAAAGGAACTGTGTTCGATGGAAAAACAGCACAAGTGGCAACAACAGAACAGAGGCAATGGTACAATACAATGGGTTTGTGTAAGTAAAGTGTCTTGTAAGGAACAAATCCTAGCTTGAAGGAGGAATACTTACGAATAGGATTACTCGATGGCCATGGTAAATGGTAATAGGAAAATGTACAAACAAGAAACAAACTGTTGCAGTAAGCGAAGTAAAGTACAGATAATACTGACTACCTACCTATCTCCTCATCACATAGTTGTTCGTGGTGGTAGGCAAATAGATTCTTTCAATGTTCCATTTAGCTATGGAGTAGAAGCACTGATACTTACTACAAGTTATTATAACCCTCCTGGCCATAGCCTCGGTGAACAGGATTATTATACAGACAAGGTACTCTTTTAGTCTGTAGTGTCATATAGTAAACAAGATATTATGTATCTTCGAGTATCTAGTACATAGTAACACGTTTGTAGTTTATACTCTTCACCATAAAAGCGCTATAATGGTAAAAGACTCATAGGGATATACTTAAAGTTTTTATTGTGCATTGTAGTTTGTAGTATGTAAAATAAAATAACGATTCTCAGAGCTGTGTCATGTGCAGTGCCAATGAAGCTAGACCAGAAGACTAGACTGAGCTCAAGCAAGCGTCTACTTAACACTAACGATAAGAACTAACAATAAAGTATAAAACCACCTGGTTAACTTACTATGGGCATAATATAGATAGGTACAGGTAAGGGTTATTGTATATAATGTACATAATTGACTCGACTTTATCCAGTGTAGTGTAGCTAAACTGAGAAAAGTCAGGAATTACTATACACACGTACAGAAAGCAGATTCTTATATAAAAAACATACGTTACCTACCTATTCTTTGCACTAAACTAGCAAGATGCAAGCCAAAAGCACAACAAATATTTTTGTAAAACTACTATAAATGTATATATCAGCATAATATGTGTTAGCACTTAGAGATACATACCCACACAATGAGATAATATACAAAGGTGAGCTAAAGGTGTGGTGAATTGATATGGTAGTGAAGTAGTGGCTCGGATTAGATGATGGAGGGAATAAATTTACAATAGGGCATTACACACACTTATTTACCAGCACATAAGGATAGCGATAGGGTAAGTTACTCACTCACTCAGATGATGGAATGATGTTACATATCATAATAAGTATAAGGCACAATATAGGAAAAGGCATCGTTGATGACCCAGTTCGATGACCTCCTGGGAAAAAATAACGGTCAGGGCTGATTGGTCGCCCCAATCCTCACGTGTGTTACATCTTATAAAATTATTTAGTTATTTAGCATAGGTTGCGTACACACACCTTGCCATTACCAGAGATGATGTTCAGATGCACCATAATAATCTCTGCATTGTTCAATTTCGAAGTAGTGGATTGGATACTCATGAGTGAAATGTAGTATCGCATATGTATTAACGTATAATAGTGAAATACGCAGTCTCGTCCACTACAGTATATAAGGTCTGGCCCGATGGAAAGTATTTAGTTATCATATCCGTATTCTATGTGTGTAATGTAATGTACTGTCATACATGGTATCTGTAGAAAAGAAGAGGTTTCTTTACAGTACGATTGTTGTGAATAGAATGACTTTGAATCTTGGTACACCTTCAGGCTTATTATGCTAGAGAAGAAGCACTTCTTGCATACAACAAGACAGATCTCAACTTAACACTTTGTTAAGTATTCAAAGATGGTAAGAAAAGTGCAATCATTTTGCGAACCACTTGCAGTATTCAAATTCAATGTACTCGGTACTTACCTATGGTACATAAGATACTGTACTGTGTATTTATACGTGAACACGATACTATTAGATGATAAGTGTAGTGTACCTACCTAGTTTAACATTCCATTGCACATTTACTATGTACTTACTCCAATCTTATATGTAGATAGCGCAATACCTTAGCATTGCAATTTATAATGTTAAATCCCATAAGCCAATTGAGATTGGTCCAACAAAGAGTGTTTTTATGTGCATTGTGCTGACTGTGTGTAGTTAGAATAAGTAATACAAACCACAGTGACGACGAAGCGTTCTGGTGCCTGAGCCGGACACAATAAAACAGTCGAAATGTAAACCAATATATTGCGAGTTTCTGTTAGTATAATTTCATGCTGTGTCTTGTAGACACATGGATGGATTCATAGAGACAGGCGGAATAATGCAGAGAATGGCATATCACTACCACCAGTCCAGTTGTTAGCTAATAAACTCGGCTCTTGTTTAATTCACAGCATCCTAAAGCCACAGAAGGGCATAGAAAGTACGGATGATAAAGAATAATGTTTATGAGCTCTCGTATCAAATTAACCGAAGTAAAGTTATCACGATAAGACATATTGTACACTGTACACTGCACAAGCATTACTATATCCAATATGTAATATTAATATCAAAACCTTAAATGTATGCATTCTAATGTGATAAGTATATTAATAAGCATAATCTGTACTATGTCCTTAGGTATGCTTGAAAGTTAAACATATGCATAGTAATGTACTTATGTATTATTCTTTTGATTTCAAAGGTAAGATGTTGCGTTGGACTTATTTTCATACCAAATAAAGTGTACTACATACATACAATTGTCCGTATTATAAGATTAAGGTAGATTAGCTGTAGTTTACCAAGACTTTATTTTGTAGTCAGGTTTACTGTAATGTATGTAGTTTTAACTTAACCACCGAGTCGAGTCTCTGTCTATTATTGTGGATAATGTATTCATTCCTTGTATACATCTTCTGAACCGACTGTGACTGTAAATGAATTGCAGTATTACAGGATTTACATTTTACATTTACAGAATGTGAGCGAAGGTAAAATCATTATGTATCTTCCATTGTAGTGTTAGGTATAAAATGTGGGTTTGTCTTGTCGCATATCGACCCTTCTTCTCTTGGCATGACATGGCATGGCACACAGATGCATATGTAATGTGTATTATCCTTCGTGTTATGTTAGAGATGTATTCCTATTAAGTGTTTACATATGATGCCGGACGTGGCCTTTATGCCAAGCCAGAGCCAAGATTGTATTTTCTAAATAGCTATACGCTAGAAAATGTTATGGATGGGTTTCTTTATTAGTGTTACTTGTATTGCGTTTCTTATTAAAAGGGTGTCTTCTTATGACTTTTGCCTTACCACCTCTCCTGTCCTTTGTGGCCCTCTTTTTACAGATGATTCTAGGCTACGCAGTTAGTTTCGAGTATGTAAAATGTAAACTTGACTACTTTGCGTCTTTAGCAATTCTTGCTGTGAGCGTTGCATCTGTTGTCTGTAACTGAATAACTAACAATAAGAAAAAGCATTAAGAGATACAGGTATAGTAAAGAATACCTTGCTCAGTTTACTATGCTTCAATAGCTAATCTGGTCGGTCTAGTCATTCTTAAGTACAATTATGTTCTTTGTTCAGGGTAACCTCTTTGACTTCCTTAAATACCTCAAATAAACTTACCAGGCTTTTCAAAATTGTCTATAACAATTTAGAACTTTCTCCTAGATTCTCCACTCTCATCACTATGCAATCAAATTTAATAGATTTTTCAAATTGAAGAGTACTTTTGAATATTTTGTTCTAATTCCCACACGTATGCAAAATATAGTTATTCAATTACACTGAGAGGCCAGCCAGGAGAATCTTGGTTACCAGAGACTTTTCCCCCTTTCCTCAGATTATAAGAATGATGTACTATTACAGAATGCGCTATCAATGAAAATATAAATACCAAAAACGCGAAACATTAGGTTGCTTTGATTGAATTTATTACTTAAGTTAGCGCATTGCGTATCATGTACACAAGTCTTGGCTTGGTATCTGTACATGTGTGAGTGTAATGTGTTGTATTTGCTTGCCAGTCTCCTTTGTAGTTATGTTTATGTCTGATTTCTCCATTATAAATTTAAAAGAGACACATTATGTACTCATAGGGAAAGATAAACCCCCGTTTTATTTTGCAAACTTACGTGGCCAGCCCTTCCAGCCACATTCACGTATGTTAGTTAGTGGAGCTAAATGCATGATCATGAGCTTACATATTTATCAAGTCAATTACGCATTTATTTCTTTTCTTGTACAAAGTACGTACTAACTACTGCTTGGGTTGCATTTATCTTTAATTCTTGTTCATTGTACAATGTAAATTGTAGAATACAACAGAACAATTTTGTACTGTCGTTGCTTGTATTGCATTCTGTACAGTTTACGTTTGGTGTATTCTGCAATTTCTTATATCATGAAGTGCAATGTAGCAGATTTAACGGATAAATTAGTTTTGTGGACTTGAATATGCTGTACCTACAAGTAAAGTAGTTGACTTGCTTCGCTATTTGTTATTTATCAAGGGGAGGTTAAAGAAGAAATAAGCAGAAGATGCAAAAGTCGACGTTTGAAACCAGTTTTACAGATATACTTCGTCCATACCAATTGATTGCACCAGACCAGTGTTGCATGTCTGGTTTAGTGGAAAGTCAGCAAATTTTTTCCGTATCGTCGATACTTAATAACTTGGTACTGGTACATATTATACGCCTAAATTATGTTGATGACAGTTTCTAACTGCTAAGGTATATAGTTTCAGTCTCACTTACACACTAAGTACACATTGCATCGTTTTTTAGTCATTAATGTACAGGGCCAGGTGAACCGGAATTAATTGTCGTATACTTCGTCTGGTTTACCGTGTTCTAAGTAACGAACAAAACTATTGTGTTATTTACATTTCCTTGATGGTCATTTTGATTTTTAAAAGGAATGCGGGCATACGTACTTGTGTTGCCCTACGCTTTACTTTGTAGGCAGGTTTACAAGATTTGGATTTAGTCCGGTCGATTGGATAGTCAATAATATTATTTTACTAATGCAAATTCAACACATAACAAATAACAAGTACTGTACCGTCATTGTCGCCGGTGACGGGTGCAATATAAAAGAACAATAGAAAGACATTGTTTTTCAGTAGAGAATTGTGAAACTACCTA
This sequence comes from Yoshiicerus persimilis, assembly GCA_020352615.2. Taxonomy (NCBI): domain Eukaryota; kingdom Metazoa; phylum Arthropoda; class Collembola; order Entomobryomorpha; family Tomoceridae; genus Yoshiicerus; species Yoshiicerus persimilis. The sequence continues at coordinate 16,049,278 of CM036942.2, forward strand.
ACTGAGACGAAGAAAGGAATTCAAATGAAGTTACAATTGGTTTTGCCTAGTTCAATCACTGTGATGGACAATGACAAAGAAACAATCAAATATCCACACATATTGCGTTTCCTAAGGTAAATCATTGCAGGATACAAACTAGAGACTTTGATGCCCAGACTTTGTTGTTGTTTTGCTATATTTAAGTTAAGACCAAGGCAGGTTTTTTATGTAGGACTATATTTTATTTGATCCTTTACGATGCAGAATTCGGTGTAGCAGAATGATTACGCATAGTTCTCAAGGTGTACTGAGTGACCCCACCTTTAAATGACAAATAACTTTCTAAATAGCTATAATATTTTGATAACTATCTTTGCATTACTAAGCAGTGATAGTAACTTTAACAGTTTTAACAGTAGTGCGTTCATTGTCTTTTAGACCTATGCAAAAGCTCATATTTAAATAATTGTTATGCAACATGCAACCAATCTACAATAATGTATCTCACTGATTTGGCAAAGCAAATCATTTGATTTTGAATGCATAATTAAACCTTCACCGCTTCACCCCTTAAAATACATATGTAAATGTTTTACGGCAAGATATAATCTTACACTTGTATTTGTATGTAAATCAAAAGGCGAAATGTTATCGTATGTTATTGAGAACAGACATGATAATATTTCGTAAGAGTTATTGTCATTCGTCACACACATACATATAAATATGTGTTCGCATACGTATGGAGTGGGCGTTGGACGAATTATATGAGCGCATTTTGACCTTCAATATCTGAAAACTGGTTCAAAGCAAATTCAATGAAGTAGCTGGAAATGCATGCAATTTCTATAAGAACCAGTGTAGAAAGTCAATCAAAGTTTCGGCATTTAAGGCAACTTCATTTACTACATTGGCATTCGCCTAGTTAAGCAAAGTGCATCTCTGACAGTAATTTAACTTTGTTGAAGGCACACCCTAGTTCTGGATATTTGAAATATTCTGGAAATACTGATGTCCTAAAATGTCAAACCACAACTTCAGTTTTGGTTTACAAAAATCAGTCTAACTGAATAGTTCTTTTCGTGGGTTGTTTCATGAAATACTTTTGTTATAGGAGTAATTTTATATTTCTTACAATAATTGCACGTGAATTATGTACAATTGCGTAATAATTTGAAACAAAAATGTTAGTTTGCGGTTTGTTGGGTTGACTAAAGGTTAGCCAGAAATAATTTCATTTTGTCAGGGCGTGTTGCTTAACTATTTTATTTGGACTCATTGTTTTATTTTAATTTCATTTGCATAGTAATTTAGTTTTATTACCTTCCCACTTCTAGTTTATTCCTCCACAGCATCATATTTTGCTAGCCTTCTTCATCTACTGCTTACAAATGTATTTTAAAAGTATTTAAATATGTGAACTTCAACGTGAACTGACATGTGCAGTTTCTATGTGTACATAGTACATACAATACTATAACGCATTAAGAATTACACCTAGGATACCTAGCAAAGGGTTAACATTATGCCATTACAAACTCACAAACAACCAAACAGAGGCCTATGCAGATAAACTGCCTACACTCAAATCTACGAAGAATTTCAATGAAATACATTACAATTCATGAATGAAGTGGAAAGATCTACCTACATTCTACGTACATCTACACTGATTGAGTATGGCTATAAAAATATTTGTAATCTTGTACGTGATTGTACAGTTACCTTCGTCTAAAATGAATTTCGCCGGATCTTTAAAACTCGTTCCTTTTACAAGAACTTCCTTCTACATGTAAATTCTTTTACACATTGTGATATGTCTTCGCTTTAGAAATACTCGTTTAAACACAAAATTTACACCACACTCATATGCAATTCATGCTTGTAAAAATTGCAACTCATTTCCAATAGTACTACAGACTGTACATACCAGAAGTTTCAAATTTCTATGTGAAGGGATTTTAGGAATTCCTTTTAAGTAAGGTTTATGTTATGAGGAAATCTTAGTCCAATTTCTAATCACCTAATCAATCGAAGTCATTGTAGTGCTACTACCTTTCCATTGTTATGTGCGTAGCCTTAGGTAATTATTCTGTACGTACATATGTTTGCCATTCCCTTTGTTTATTATGGCAATCAGCAACGTAAGGTTTGCATATTTTTCAGCGTATTAGCATCTTTACAATGGTATCTACATGCTTGCCGGGCATTCACTTGTATCCACTAACATATTTATTGACATCAATGATAAAATAAAGGCCAGAGGAAAGTTGGCCTATTAATAGTTCAAGTATTTCTGTGATTGAATCTGCAATCCACTTAATAAGTAGCCTTGTGAATAGTTTTGTTTGGCCGAGTGTATCATTTGAGTTGAATATAAATACTTTGCAAGATCATATCAGGATATTGGCAATAATACTGCAGATAGGTTGATTGATTGAAAATATTAATATAAAGCCAATGCTCTAATAATCTGTGCAAACTAATAAATAGTTTTTGCGCACATAAGTAATAGTTGCATGCAGATGAAGTTCGAGCAGAGCTATAAAGAAACGAACAATGAACTGAAGACATTCATTGGAAATGGGAAGGAGTTTGCTTATTTTTTCTATTGCATGTATGCTAGTCTCAACTCTAATAGTTAGATTTATGTGACGAGAGTCATTGGGTATGAATGCAGAACTAAAGCAATTGATAGAAGTTGGAAGGTTAAGTTTATTTATTAAATTATATAGCGTAACTAAACTGAGGGAGCAAGATTGTAACCGGCTAGCTACATCATCTGTAACTCAATCCTGGTCAATCGAGTTTGATTGGATTCTACAGATGGGACAAGACAAGATAAGACAGTTAACTTTTCAGTTATTATGTATTATGTATCATAACAATGAATGTACTATTGTAGGAGTAGTAGGGAGGGCGGTACACACTGCTGTGCAATAATGCAATGTTGTAGTGTTATGTTTGGGCAAGCTAGGAATATTTCATTGTGTGTATTGTGTGTAGGTAAGATGTTCTATTTAATTGTCTACGTAGATTGCTTTCCATGTCCTACAATGGTAATTGTTCCTTAGGTAGTAATTAAGCCATGTTTTAGTGGTCGACTCTTCAGTATCAACATGCATGCGTAAGTTCATCTTTCTTTTGTCTGTACTTGTACAGATCTTACTAATATTTACTTGCTTAAACTGGTAGACAGTGGTTTGGTATGTGTTACTGTAATGTACCTTATCATTACCTGTTGCAACCTTTAATACATAGGTACGTTTGTAATTAGGTGTATATGTCCCTATACAATAATTATGAAATGCATTAAAAACAGTTGTCTTCTGGTTTATAGGTATTATTTTCTCATTATCTTATGAAATATGCGTTTCAGTTACAGTATCATCCAAAGTGCTATGAAAAATTAAATCCCTCGTGTGTAATTATTACCATTATCTTTTGCGTTCTTATTATTCTGTTCACCGTTCATCTGCATTACTATCGTCTTTTCGTTTTATCACAATAATATATAATAAGCTAATCACACTGCCAAATAATAAAACCATAAAAAAGTATTGAGTCAGGTAAGCAGTTTTATGATGATGTAACAAGTATACGTATAGTTAGAATCCTTGCCAGCTAATTGTATACGGATCTCGGAGTGTCATACTTTAACATGCCATGCATGCCAGTCAATTTAAGTGTACCTTTTACTACCTTCTTAAAATCTAGTCTTAACTCTAACCTTCATTGGCTCATTTACCCTTCCAATGGTGGCAACACTAGAAGACTTGATATAATATACAGATGTACTGCCAAAGTGTGTTAAACATGCAAACACGAGACAGTAATCTCGTCTGCATATTTCCGAACGTTTCCTTGCACTTTGCTAAAATCTTGTTCCTCAAGAAAGATTAATGGGATCTATGATAAAGGCTCAGATACGAAAAAGTTGTCATTGACAAATACCACATACTTGTAGCTCAACGCAATTGATATGAATTTAATGGGTGAATTATGGATAGCTTACAAATCTTGAAAATATTTTACATGTATTGCTTTTTAACTGTTCATCGTAGTTTGTAAAATAAGTAAACTTGTCATACAGGGAAGATAACATCAAATATTTATACGAAAAGACGAATTATGCGTATTTTCATAAGTGTCATTAGTACAGCAAAATTTACAAGTTAAATTGTTTAAATTGCTGTCTTGTTGGATGGAATTATATTACCAGCCATAATACCATGCCCAATTATTATGCACAGTTAAAGAAAGTGCAATTAAAACACAGTATTTTACATTAACGTTAATTTTAAAGGAAACAGGAGTTGCATTCCGTGGTTATACCACCTATAGTCAACCTGCAATGCAACTGTGTGTGTACCTCTTTATAGAAGTGATTCGAAAATTAATCAATGCATGCAATGTAGGAATGGTTAGCTCCTAACTATGGAAAATTGCTTATATTTATGAACAGCTGAAATTCTTGAATGAACAAATACAGTTGACATCGAATGAAGTGAAGCCAGAAATATAGTCCAAATTTGAGAAGATCAAGAAGGTATTCTGGTAAGTGCTTACTGAATAACTTTTCTACATTTTAGATAGCCATCAAAACTAATATGAATAAGTCAAATAAGTAGCTAGACAAGTTGAATGGATTAAGCATAAAGAATTCGCACTGTAGGAGACTAAATAGTTCTTAAGAATTTAGTAAATCTGGGTAGTTTTATTACAGCATTGTAGTAGTACATATTTTATATCGTTGTGCATTTGAAATGAATAGTGGTAGTAGATAGTGGTATATACATATGGGGCATTTGAATGTAGATAGGATGAGTTTGTAAACTGCCTGAAGAGAGATTTTATTTCATATTACCTTCAGATGTTATACGTACTTCATCTCATTGTAATAAGAGTTAAAAAAGCGTGTTTTACGGGGTATTATTTTGTGTTATCCTCTGCTCATCCTCATTTTATGCTTAGAACTTACGTAGGAATTCGTGTTTAAAGTAATTGAAAAGGTACATAACCCATCCGTCTATCAACACACATTCTAATGCAGAGGAACCAACCAATCTACATGTAGATGCTTATTATGAAACTATTAAATCGCCAGATCATCATTTCTACATTTCATGTAATGCACATTTCACTCGCACCATATTTTACTGTCTTCATCCACTTCTAAAACTGTTATCCTTTTGAATTTCAATGCATATTAGTTTCAATCTCCATGCTCATTCATTTGGCCATCAACCAGATTTCGTTATTTAAAGTACCCCCCATTGCCAATTCAATGTCTCGTTGGCAGCGTATCCTTGTCCATTTAATCCCTTTCAGTTAATCACTCGTGTTTAGTGCCTTTCTATACACCCTCCGGCACGGGCTTAGTCAAACAAATTTGTTTTTCCATCAATTAGTCTGAAAATCAATCTTTACAATGAGAGCATTGACTTTACTAATATTAAAATTTTAAATGTTTATTAAATATTTTCACAATTCTCATGGCCATTTCCCGTGAACTTTTACTTGCTACATATCGTGAAATGTTAGAAATGTAAATATAAGCATTTCTTGAGACATTTGTTCTTACAAGTTTGCATTTTATCATTTTATAGTAAATACATCTTCCATTCTAAAATTTATTAAAGATACAGTATCCCGAAGTATTTTAAGAAGCAACAAAATAGAAATTCGCTTATGGTCTTTATATGGGAATGGCGAATTATAGAATCGGCTTATGAGAATCCAAAAGAACCCGAACTCTGAAAGAAATTTTTAAGGAGGTATTCGCAGATTCTTTCCATACTTTTCGTCAGATTTTTCTTATTGAAATGAATGAACATGTATTAAGGGCATATGTTAAGTTTTTTCTTTAGTTTGACTTAGCCTTAACTAAACTTAAACTATGTAGTATTGTTAGTATTGATACTCAGAATTTGGACAAGTCAAAAATTCGACTTTGTGGATACATTTATATTAGATAAACGTGAAATTACACACTAATGTAATATTATGTGTTATGTAATATCACCTTTTAGACCTGTACCTGTATATAGGTATAGTTAAGTAATATTAATATTTCGGATGCTGGAACCGTGTTGTAAGCTATGCTTATTATACTTTTTACTATGATGAGATTTGAAACTAATAATAAATGTAGAATTGTGCTAAGGAAAAGATTCTTTAAGATGACAGCAGCAGTGATACTTTATGCATAAATGTTTTTAAAAAGCGTTTATTTATTTGAAATTCGTCGTCAGTACAGTAAATGAATGTCTACCGGTAATGTATTTAAAATAAAACCATGCTAGTAAGAGCAGGTTGATTAACATACTTTAATTGCCATGCGTAATAAAATGCTACTACATTAACAAAACTAGAAATTTTTGTATAATATACACATGTGGCAAAGAATTTACCTGATCTGATCTAATATAAAAATCTAATAACATTTACATAAAGATACCTATGCGGACTATGGAATAATACATTTTTTCAAAAGTACGAACATTAGTAATGGAAATGTGGTCTTTTTCAGCTTTAACTTACTGTACATTGAGGTTGTTACTTTTATAGAAATCTTGCTTGCAAGTTTATATTTTTAATTTCAGGAAAATCACTAACTACTGTAAGACAAAAGAAATTTTGGCTACAATTCGGTAATTTTATTATCCCAATATTTCTTAAGTCGACTATCGTGTTCCAAAGAGTCCAAGTTTTTAATTTCTTGTATTTCTGCAGGATCATAAAACTGCTGGCAAGGCATGGCAGGTGGTGGTACAAGACGTTGAGCACTGCCAAAATAAGCAGCATTAGGTCCTCCCAGAATTGTTCTACGAGTAGAAGATCGAACATTTCCCAAAAAACCACCATTTGCATTATTAAAGATGGGAAAATGAGATTTGACCTGTTTCCCGAATCCATTTCCAAACCCGTTGATGTTGTTATTATGGCCGTGATGTTGAATATGTTGGTGATGGTGATTGTATCCAATGTGAGGGGCATGGGCGTGTGTGTGCCCAGGCTCATAAGGAATTTTTGCAGGGTCCGCAGCAAAAAGATGTGACAAAGATTTTGCTTTACTTAAAGTGTAGAATCCTGGAGTGGCTGTTGATTTGCTATTGTGCTTCGCATTGTGGTGACTATGAGCTGCAATATTTTGTGTTGATTTACCTTTAGTTCCATTGTTATTGGTGGTACTGTCTTGATATGGAAAATGTACAGATTTTCTCAGTTTCTGATTTCTTTGAAAGGCTCCTTTTGACAGCGAATCTAATTCTTTTTTGAATAATAACTTTGTATTTTGTTCTAACATATATTCCCAACAACGAAATTGTTCTACAGACATTTGTGAAATCGAAGTGTTGGCTAAAGATTCAATTTCGTCATTGATATTATCTTTGTGATTTTTCTCACCAAGTGCGATAGATTTTCTCCCACCCTTTGAAAAATCATTTGCTTCTATGTTTTGATGGAGAGGTTTGCTGGCGGAACTCTTGCCAGAACCCTTGCTTCCGGCAACACTCCCTGAACCGGAAGACCGATCTGTATCAATAGCACTATCAGGGGTGGTCACTGATACAAGTGGATTAGAAATATCAGAGTAATCTGAAGAACCGCTTCCGTAACTTAATGGACCGAACTCTCCTAAAGTTGACATCTTTGATTTTTCAATTGAACCTAATCCAGATGACCGAGAGGACGTCACATGCCATTTAAAACGAACCAGGATCAAACTTAAGCTTTGCTTGCAAGAATGGCTTTGTGCCATATCTGTGATTCGCTTAGCAATTAAAACGCTCTTTTTGTGACGGTGATTTTCCAGTTCTTCAATAAGTTCTTGTTCGCTTACATGATTCCACGCACTTTGATTAGCTATTATTAAATACTCTGCAGCTGTCGTCAGTGGTAAAGATAATATTTTCGGATCAGGAATATTTCCACTAAGATTGTTTCCACTTGTTGTGGAGCTGGAATTGCATTTCGTACTACTTGTATCACTGTTACTGTCAGAGTCTTTATCATCTTCTTGGTTTATTTGCATTTGATTATCCATCTCCCCATCGTAGATATCAGTCAGTCGTGTTATCTTTCTTCCTGTCTCAACTAAAAGACATCGTATTCCTCCTATCATTGCAACATTTAACACGAAAGATTGTTTTCCTGGTAGAAGAGGATCTTCTTGGATTGAGAGAAGGCACAGAATTCCTTGCATTGGTTTTGTATTTCCTTGTTGGCGAATATTTCTATGAATAGAAAAAAGATATTAAAATATCATGCAAAGCATTTAAATATCTTTAGTCATTAGTCATTGCGGTACAAATAGTGATGAGCTTACTTCATGGCATTTAGTAGTGTGTACTTCAGTGAGAATTTATTTGTCTCTTCAATATTTCTTTCTTCCGCAAATATTTTGGCAATAGATTTAGATATGGTTTTAGGTGCTGGGTTTCCATCTCCTCCGTCAAAAATCCCAAACAAAGCTTCTTTTCCATCCGACAAATTCACATCTCTATATTGGGTAATACTTAAAGTTTGATTTCTATCTGGTAACTCCGAGAATCCAATTTCCCAAGGAGGATTCGCTGGAAATTCTTTAAAATCGTTATTTCGTGATCCTGGAGTAATTATCTTCCTTGGATTAGATACTTCTACTAGATTCATTGGCCTTCGACTAAAAAAACAGAAATAATTGATCACCAATTGGGTTTTATAGTATTTAAAGGATGTTACAGTTTACTATTACAATAAAGTTCCAAAACTTAGTTTTATTTACTTACTGAGGATTTGTGAGCTTTTCTGGGTTAAGTGTTAACCTCTCGTTACACGAGATGTCTAGATAAGTTAAATTTCCTCCAGATATCAAGTTATCTAGATTGATCTTCCTAAGGTTGTTGTGTGATAAATCGACGACTTTCAGATTCGGCATCTTAGATAGACTTGGAGCGTTCTCAAGACGATTGGAATGAACACGAAGAACTCTTAAATTGGACATGGACGAAATTTTAGATGGTAAACTGCGAATTCTATTTCCACACAGAATTAACTCCTCAAGATTTTTCCATACGGTCATACACCTGTAAAGAAAAGATGCGTCATTACATTAATTCTTTATTACAATATATGAATACCATGAAAATGAATATTTCTAAACCTAATGAACTAAACATAGAATGCGGTCTTCCAGTAATGGTAATAAAATTTGTAGCGTACAGGTAGGGTTTCACTGTTAAATGGAAGGAACATAAAATGATCATAAAGTAATAAAAGAAAATTTTCGCCTCTAGGTAAATTAAGCATAGACTAATAAAATATTACGGCCTTTTATTTTCATGCATTCTTTGCTAAGCCTTAGAACGATCTGGCATTGCCTTATAAGTATTAAAAATTGCATCATGAATGACTTGAACTGGTCACTCATGCAATTACTCAAATTCAAGATTAAAAGATACATTAACTTTACATTGAAGATTTGCGTCAGTTCAGTGTAGTTCACACTACATACAAGTATTTAGAGCGGAATTGCCTATTCTTACCGTTCACTGATTTGTTCAATTTTATTAAAAGCCAAGTACAGTCTTCGTATTTGCTGGCATTCCAAAAGGAAGTCCAAAGCATCCTTTTCCTCCGTATCTTGCAAGCGATTTCGACTCATGTATAGTTCGTGGATATTGCATTTCTTCCCAAAATTCGGCATGTGCTCAATAATGTTCTGGCTCAAGTTAAGAATCTTTAACCTAAAAACACAAAGTGAGATTAATTAATTTGTAACGTAATATCATGCATGATCACAAACAGATAAACTCATAATCCACTTTCTTGTTTCAAAGTGAAACAGTCAAGGTCGGCCCTCATGATTAAAAACTAGTGTATAACGTAACACATTTTAAACTACAGTTTAGTGCAACCAAATAGGAAAACGAGAACACACCTAACATTTTGTACTTAGGTATCTACTATGATAAATAATCCTGTGTAACTTGATGGATTTTGGTAAAAGAGCATTGGTACTTGAATAAAACTCTGCACGAGCTTTAGCATTAAAAAAGACAAAGAATCATTAATTTTTATGATTTTATGATAACATTGCGGCTAAAGATAAGTCTTCAGTATGGAGGCTATCATGTATAATAATTACACTCTTTTGAATATAATTCAGAAATTAGGACTAGGTAAAACCTTATAATTTACGTTAATAAATGCAACATAAAGATATCGATTGCCAGCATTGTTGTTCTCAAGAAGTTTGGCGTGCTGTTGTAAAATTAAATATCACTGCACAAACGTATTACTAAAAATAAAGATCACCTGTCAAAAGTTCAGCAGCTTTGTCAGGTATTGTAAAAACTACAATTTACAAAAGAAGTAGGTGCATCGTCTTGTTAACTATACTTATACGATTAGGGTTCAAAACTGGGTCTACTTTAACTCTCCATTGACAGTGACAAATTTTGACAATAAAAAGATGTAATCGAGTCAATCAAAGCATGAAAAACCCTGTAGGGGTTCCTTTAATTCCAATTTCACTGAATGAAACCCCTAAGCTTTGAATCAACAAAGAATTTTGTATCTACTTACACAGCAAGCGCTGTGCTTAGAAATATCCTAATCAGTAAGTACAAACAATCTAAATGCTTTTAGCTTCAGGATTTCACAAAACTACTCTTGATATTTTTAATTGCGCAATTAAGTTTTGAATTGTAATATATTATGGAGTTGGAAAAAAATATCTGTTCTTTATCTTTTCGATGCTACTACCCATATACATAACTACGTATTTTTTTTGAAAAGGCTACAGTACATAGAAATAAACATTCATAAATTGCTAGTAATAATACACTAAACAAATGTTTATAGTTAGTAAAGTACATGGTGGTACTTTTGGAAATTCAGCTTTATAACAAATCTCGTAATCGTGCATTCAGTCTCAAAACTGTAAGTTAGTAAAAGTGATGTTTGAAAATGCAATTTCCTACTTCAACTTGATTAAATCGTTTGGTATTATTATTATTGCTAGCCATTGCTGTAATTCACTGTTTATTTTGTGTATGAGTAAGTAGAATTTAGAACGATAAGGAAAAATACAAACTACTGATTCACATCTACCGATACGCATACACGCACTTATCGTTAATATGTAGTACGTGTGCAAAAAATTAATTGCATGTTTGAAAATTAGCTTTTGGTATCTTTCTGACGATCGTTATTCGACATGTGTATGGCTATGCGTTCATTTCGTTAAAGAACACTTAAAAATAAACTTCCAATTCCAACACTGTATTTCATTGACTTCAATCCTATTTGTAAACATAAAGTTAAAATATACAACTTGAACTCTGAGGTCAATTCAAATGTTACTGTATTGATTCAACTTACAAATAAAATTGTACTTATTATGTTGTGTTGAATCTTTCATGGCTATAGCATAAAGCCCTTAAGTACATATGTGTTACTATTTGTGAAATAATCGTAAATTAAAAATAGAGCGAAGAAGGCAGGAGATGTATTTGTGTAAATTATTTTCTTGCACACACTGGTTTTTACAATACCTATTCTTATATCACGTAACATCTAGGTACTAAAATCAGAACATTCTCGTCTACAGAAACCGACTTGACTTTAATAATGATATTTTCGTTTTAGTAAGTACGTATTGAGTACATAGTGCAGAGTGGAAAGCCATAAAATATTTAATGTGCTGCCATTTGTACAGCAAGTGTTTAGAACGAACGTCTTTCTTTGAATTTTTTGCATCGCTTAAGTGTGAATGATTCAATTTTTGTGCTAGAGATATTAGTACGCAGCATTAACATGAAGTCTGTTTTGCTGCATTTACTAAATAGCTTGACTACATTGCATTGAAAATTACTGTAATAGAATGTGAAAATGCAGTGTTGTACCTGGTTGCTCTTTGAATAAAATCTTTAGAAACGAATTCGATTTTGTTGCAATGAAGATGCAATTCACGGGTTGGGAGGTTTGATAGACAGTTCTGAAATTTGCAGTCAAGCTGCCGAAGACGATTGTGGGATGCATATATGATAAATAATTCTGGCACGATAAATGTCCAAGTGGGCAAGTCTTCTAAATTGTTACTGAAAGACAGTAAAAGAGTAAATTAAAATTAAAATATTCCATTTTCGTGTTACCTACCGTGGTTTTCAATTATATTGTTTTCTAAGATTTTCATGATTAAATAGTAAAGAAATTATTTTTGTTTACTTACAATGAGATTTGGAGAGTAGTCAAATTATTTGGTACAGGGTCTATAGAGATGGACTGCAAATCTGTAAAATATGAAAGTTTCTTTGTGAATATACCTATAGTAATACTGTTACTTAATTGAAATGGGGTGTTGTAAAGTTATAGAGAAATGTGAATGTAGGTAAAGTGAAATAAGCTCGCTCCACATGACATCAAAGCTGAGTCATTTATTTTGATAGAAAATAGTATTTTTATAAGTTTATTAAGTTTCTTACTGTTTCGAGAGCAGTCAAGGTAAGTTAAAGAGTTGCCTGATAAAGACAGCACTTCGAGGTTATTATTGGAACAACAAAGCCATTCTAGCCTAGCCAAACTTCGTAAGTCCAACTTCTCTGCACTGTTTCCACTGATGTCCAAATGTGTCAAATTCTGAAAGTAAGAAAAGTGAGTGAGATTAGCCTTTGATTACGTTTAGTTCAGATTTTATATAAGTTATGACTTTATGTTGTACCTAGGTACATAAACATATTAACAAACTATAGATAAGCTTCGTTGCGACACTTCTGTTAAAAAGCACCAGCAGAACATTATTTACACATATTTAATTACACACACATATTTACACATAAAATTCTTAAAAGATAGAAATGATAATAATGACAATGTCACATTTTGATATTACAAGTACACACTAGTGTAGGCAGGTTATTATTATTATATTGTAATTATTTTATGCTCCATTATTATTACTACTTTCTCCTTCATGTTCATTTTATTAAATTGCATTTTAAAACACGAGCATGATTTTAAATCAAGGATTCCAAAGCAAACTTTTAAATGTTTTAAAGCCCAAAGCAAGCTGTTAATTATCTCTACATTCATTAATAGTCAATCAATAAATCCTTTTAATTATGGGTGTTTGACTTTCTTTACAAGCTAAAGGCTTTTCCATTAATAAAATATGTAAACAACACATGCTACTATGAAAATGTGCACAAATAAGTATATCGGGAACAGTTTCGATCTTTCAGTTCACGCACGTTTAATTGCTGAGCTGATTTAAACAAGTACCTAGCAATTTAAAAATTATGGTTAGACTAATGCATTTGCAAGATTGTTCAAGTGATTAAAAATTCTTGGTATAGTACCTATATGTTATGTAGCCATACATTTGTATATCTAATTTATATTAGTGCTTGATCTGCTTCAATGCAGACTCTCAACTGGATTTTCACTGTTAAGCATTGAGCTCAAGACTAGGTATCTGTAACTATCAGTTAGCACAAATGCTTATACTATAGCTAATTCTACATACATAATAATAAACCAAAGAAAGATAAATAAAATTGTAAAGCTCGCTCATACTCATAACCACAATCAACCCAACATTGATCTGCCTAGTGTAAATTATAAGATAAGTTAATTATAATTCTGTTCTACACATATGGTTAGTTAGTAGTAACGTCCATCCAACCAAAAATAACTACGGTACCCAAACCTATAATACAAATGAGTAATTAGTAAAATAAGGGTGAGAAAGATGGAAAACAGAATGAAGACTACTGACTATTGTATGCATTTATTTAAGTGGCAAGTCTTACGTAATTTATGTCTACTGAATCCATTCATAAAGCGGTTTCGACAAAACCCATCCGGGAAATGAGTAAGCCCTATTTTGTACTTTGTTCATTTAAATTTTAATCATTTATGTAACTCAACGTGTAAAAAAGTGTACTCAAGTTAGAGCTTATTATGTTGTGATGTACATACCTGTATGTACAATAGGAAATCTACCTGAATTGAATCATAAATATAGGAAGAATAAATATGTCTGCATTATTTATCTAGGAATGTATGATTTGTAAATAACTGATGCAGAAAAACGTAATAAATAGTACAAAAGATATATTATTATGATTATCATAAAGGTTTTTCCCAGTCAATATAATTCGACCATGAATGCTAAAAATTCTAAAATTACGTTATTTCTTGCAACATTGGTTGTGTGAATTCTTTGAAAGTCACTATGCAAAGTAATGAATTCATTTTAGGATAAGTACAGTTTACATTTACAGTTTTTGTTTGTTGCTTAACTTGTGTTTTATGTAGTGTGGTAACACTTACTATAATACATGTTTCAACTACAGTTACATGTACCTATATAATGGGGTGTCTAACATGTATGAGTGTCTATTACAATTTATTGAATTGACAAATCATTTGTAAAGCGATAAAATGTATACTTATCAGATGTTAGAGGAAGGGGAAATGGTTAACTCTAAATTGCAAAACGTGTAGTAGAGACACTGCTGCTGACTTAATCATAATTGTTGCATTAATTTAAATTTAGCAATAAATTAAGCCAAGCAAAGCGTATTTAGTAATTAGGTTTAATACCTAATACAATAACACACTGTGTAGAATACCTCTAAAAATACGGCAAAATGAGAAACCGCAAATCATTAGTATGATTTGATTACCCAGTAAAATATATTTAAGAGCTAGTAATTATTGAAATAGGTAATTTTTCCAATAGAAAATGTAGTTGGGCTAATTGCCTTGATGATAATTACTGTCTATTGGCTGTTGTTAGTTCTCATAGACTAATTCTTGAGTTTTAGCTTGATAAGAATGAAACGAACCTGAAAATGTCCTCCATTTAAGCGAACAACCTCCAAAGCACAAGCTCCATCAAATTTTAATCTTAATTTGTACTTTTTCCCATCCGTTTCATTGTTGAAATAATTTCCATTAGTACTGCTATTAGTACTACTACTGAGAGTACTATTCCCACTGGTGTGCTTCGTACAATGATTATTTATAAAACTGTTGAAGCTGTGCATTTGGCATGATGAGTCACTTTCGCCCATTTTCATAGTGCAAAGGATGTTTTGTTTTGGGAACTTGTTTTAAATGATATTTATGTGTGTTAGTAGTTTAGTGGTAAACAGCCACGCTAAAGAGACATAAATAAATGGCAGTTAGTTCCTCTTCTTCTTCTATTCTATTTCAATCAACTTGCATTGAATAGGCGAGAGAAAACACGGATTTATATATAACATCCTCATCCAATGATCCAATCCAATGTAAATACTGTCTAATCCCTTTAACTTTTAGTTCATCAACATGAAAACAAAGTAAAAAACTCTCAAATGTTTTGGCTTCTTCGATTTTTTGTTGTAACTCCAGTAGACAGATACACATAGGTCAGTCACACACACACCCAATGATGCTATTTCCAATATTACATATCGTACTGTATAAACGATGAGGAAGTTGAGAAATTATTACATGTCTTGTGTCTTGCATCAACTAAAACCCATTTCTCTCACTATTATTACATCTTTCAGCATCAAGTTTAAGTGTAAGCGAATGCGTTTTGGCTCGTTAGAGACTTTTACTTTAGCTGATCATTTGCCAGTCAACAGCCTCAACTTCTCAACGATCATATGAACATTTAAAGATATGGAGCAGTCCAGGCAGACGAAAAGGCACTCTTTTTCCTTCAATCTCCTCTCTATGTAATTCTTACATGTAAACCTAAAGTAAACTCGGTATTATGCAAAAAGTGCAACCTGCAGCACTAAAAACATAAACATATAGTTTGAACTTTCAAATGCAGAGACACATCTCTCCGGAAATCAATCCTTGTTGCTCAAATATTGCTACTTCTTCAGCACTTATATTTTATTTGTCCGAAGAGACTAATTCACAAACACAATCTTATAGCATTTTCCAATCTAAATTTCAATAAACATCGAATTTAATGTTTTTATTCCAATTTCCAATCTATAATAATCCCACTATTGAACCTAAACTCAGAGGATAAAATATTTTCATTATCGACAAAAAAGGTCGTTAAAAATTCTTATAATTATGTTGATTAAAGTCCTGAGATTTGAGATTGCTTTAGAAATCCATTAATGTCATGTCAGAGATTTGACACAAAAATAATATGGAATTGGGTGAAATAAACACGAATAAGTTTTTATGCAGTATTTAATTAGGTTTGATGGGCAAGCTATTAGTTATATTGGCTCTAAGCAGTGTTAATGATATGTAGTAACTATAAGTTGTTGTTTTAAATCACATGTACAGATAGCCAAGAAGATATTTATGGGCGAGGCTTGCTTTCTTAGATGAGCTTTAACTCGTATTTGGAGCACGTTTACTATTTACATTAAACGATACGTTTGGAATTGACATTACGGAGTATATAGGTATCTTTGGAAAAGAATTAAAGTGAATGAGGTCTTTCCTTCTTCTGTTATATTAGTACTGCCGTAAAGTTATAAACCCGAGACAGGCAGACGCAACAAACTCAATATTCAACACAACACTGAATGTCACTCAATCTGCAATCCAATTTGAGAATGAAGATGTTTCTGTATCTTTGGATTATCACTGCAGTGCACAGTACTGTAAATGTATTCGTAAGTAAAGAGTAAGTAGTTACTCCGTTGAGAGATGGAATAGCAAAAGCAAGTAAGAAAGACTTTTACTCTTGTGTGTGATGTGATGATTCGGATTATCTAACAATCGTTGTATTCATGCACTGACTATGTAGTTCTTTTCTATTCTCGAATTCTCGTGTGATCTACATATTATACTGATAGAGACTGAGATATATCTGTATCAGTACGAGCACTACATAAGGTCTGTCGTTTTTTAATCTGAAGTGAACTGATCTAGCTTTACTAGAGCAGAGTGTGTCCTAGTCTCACGATCAGTAGTCTCACACCATCCTCAATAAATCAATGTTCACTTTGCTTTCGTTCCCTCTCCATGTAATGTTATGTCTTGTCTGGCACTTTAAGCTCAAGCACAGATCAAAGGATCAAAAACTCAAGAAATTTTACATTGGGCCAAGTGAGAACATAAAAGTTCTCTCTGGTGTGTTACACGGGTTTCTATTAGTATTGTAAAATGGAAAACTAGAATAAAATTCTTTACATATGTAACGTAATGCTTTCGTCGTCGACTTTGATTCAAATGCAGTGTCTTGTAACATAAAGCAGTTTAATGTAATGTAACGTAACGAGCTGAGCGAAGAAACACAGAAAACAAGTGAACTAGCTTAACAAAACATTAACAAATACAATAGAGAGGTATATGCAAGGTTTGCACACGTTGTCTCTCTCTGATCTCTTCAGAGTGATCTGATCTCCTCTTTACCTTAAGTAAATACACAATACAGTCGTACAACAAAGGATTTATTCATATACCCATACTTAGGGTAAGACAGGACAGGTAAGACACTTTTATGTTGCATTTCTGTACTTTACTATCTCTAATGTAATAATCCTTCACTACAAATACAAACAAACGCCAAATAAAACTATGCCTAGTTGTGTTTCATGATGCACGTTAACTTTGACTGACTGTTTTACTATTTACCACTGTTATACTACATCGTGTAATAAGATGTTGTGCACTGGGTCGCACTATTCTATATCTGTCTGTTTCACTCCACACAATAATAAGCTAAAAGTCAGTTCGGCAATAGGTACCTACTACAGTACAGGTAGACTCTGTTAAAAAACTATTCAGTGTCACGCATCGGTTATTATGGTAGAGGAAACAACGCCTTGAAACTTGGCTTTGGATTGGCCTGCAGAACAGAACAAACGTTTTATATTCCTAATGTAATGTGAATATGTATCTGAATTGTCTCATATAAAATCCTAGTAATACATAATACCTACATATCATAGTTCTGGCAATAAATAGTGGGCATTTGACTATGAACAGCTCTACCCAGCCAGGCAAGCACCTGCGATGAATTCATATTTTAACATTATGCTTGTATAGGTAATGCAATATAATTTTCATCTACTATTAAGTATACACTTCCCATATTATAACGTAGTAACTTGCGTTGTGTATTATATGAATGCGAATGGTAAATTCGGCTACTATGTGTTAGTTATATTACTGAAGTTATGTGATGTACCTCCACATTTAGATACTGGAATCAAGCTTTTTCTACACTTTAATATTCCACAGTACAATAATAGCCCATCATATTCACAACAATAAGAGTATGTAGGCTGGTTTTAACATATCCTAAATGTAATGCAATGTAATTGCATGTAAATACAATCTCGTGCTCAAACTGAAGCTATCCATAGTAATGTTACAGTCTATGTAAGGGTACAGTACACCATTGCCATACAGTAAATACAAAAATTACCATTAGTAAACGTAGAAGATACAGTGTGCAATAAAGATATATAAAAAGTAAGTTGATACTAGAGGTATTCTTAGTATACTTAGCAGGTACATCGTAAACTGCATTTAGCTATTATATCGCTTATGTTGTCTAAAACGTAAGGTTCATTATTATGAAGTCTAGCGTGACCTTTTTTTAGTTTCGTGATATGATGGTAATTAACCTGAGCTGAGCACAGCTCCTATCATTTCAAGTGCAACGGAGGGACAGACAGATCAAAAATGATCAGACTTTGTTCTTTTCTTCTATTGTACTTTCATATGGGTATAGTATTACCATTCGTATTGTTATATACTTCTCATAATATAAAATACGAAAATTCACTTTTTGGTGCTTTGTATTTAGAAACATGAATAAATTATTAACGCAAGATTCTTTAGTTTATACATAAATACTCATGATGGTTTAATTAATACCAAATGACTGAGCTGCTTAAACAGAAACTTTTATTTTCTTAGTAAATCGTAATATAAACTAAAACAAATGTTAACGTTTTTGGCTACATTATTGTTTACCTGACCATTATAAGATCGCATGAATATTTCGAATGATGTAAATGTTAGTGTATGGCTTATTAGAATACAGTTTGCTAAAAATGAAATGTGTCTTGTCATTTTTCATATCTATGATTTATTACATAAATTTAGCTACCGCATTGCTGTAGGCTACATGCTAAACAGAAGGAAATTAACAATCATCCAAGAACATCCTTGAACGAAAGAAGCCATTGTTTTACACAAGTACACATTCACCAAAGAAATAATTACCTACTCTTCTGTCTCTCTGCCCTGTATTTTTTAGCAGTTTAATGTCTAATATGTTATCCTAAGTTTGCGTAACAATTTTACGTAAGGATTATTTATTTACTTATTTTGTCAAAAAATTCTATATGAGTGCTACATCTTAAATGTCACGTATGATAATTGTCACAGGCACTGTATAATATATTTCAGTCAACAATGTTTTTGAAACCCATACGTAATGTAAGCAATATTGAATACGATAAAATTAAGTGACCTAATACATAGTAAAGCAGATGTGTTATAATATCGAGACAATGAACGAGAAATAGTAACACTAATAGTTGGCATGTCATTGCACGTTTTCATTATTTTTACGCTTCATTCAGTAGGTTATGGTCAATAGGCTAGAATTAAAACTACAATTCAGTTTCCCCTTATTGATTTAATGAAAAGAGAACGTTAGTTGAATGAATTCATGCAACTTTTGCACTGTGTCTATTATTTACTGTCAACAAAAACATGCGACTTTTCGACAAAACTAAACTTTCACATTTTTGATAATAGCAATCATCATACCAGCATAGTACAATACAATAGGTCGTATGTACGTAGTACTCATTGTTAGATAGTCGGCGTAGTATACTTAAATCGTTAGCTAAGTGTTCGTGTGCATTGTGAATTTAAAGGATAAAACTCATATTCCAATTCTCCACGAGCCGTACTGAAATTACTGCATCGAAACTATTAATAGTAGAATACCCACATGATGGCTAGTAAAAGAAGCATTATAAATAATGGCAAAGTACTCGATTACTAGTTAACTGACAAAGGGAAAATTTTATCCTCATACAGTATGCGTCTGATAATAGAAAATGAAATTTTAGCAATGATGATGCACATGTAGAATCTCTAAAATGGTCTGATGGGGCTCCAACTTACTTTCAATAAAGGATTTAAAACGTTAAAAATGTTTCAGCTGTCATTACCTCTGTAGTAAATGAACCAATTGGAATTGAGGTTTTAAGAGCACAAACATGTTTTTGATGTAGCAAAATATTTTCAAATTGTTTACTGATGTTTTGTAGTTAGTCCTTGAAATCTTTTTTAACCCAAACTTACCTAATGCTTTCTGCTTCTAAAGTTACATAAAAATACCTAGTTAGCTTTTATTTCAAGTAGACTTACAAGCCAAGTCTTTAATAAAATGCATCAAAGCATTCCATTAACACACAAGTGTAGAAACAGGATGCTCAAAAGTTGCATTATCATAGTTACAACAAATTACGTAAATTCTGTAAATACATGCATATGATCTACAGGGGATGGTGTTCGTAAAATAGCCATCCCTTTACAAACTTTTTCTAGGGTTTTATCGTATTAACTGATAGTAAACGTTGAACAAAGAATTGAGGATCTACTGCTTTATAAGTATATCTGTGTTGTATAATAGTATACTGTAAAATGCAATGCATCACATCATTAAACTACATTCTTACTATCAAGGACAATCGTAAACATTTTAGTATCTCAAATGCTATTTTAAAAACTGCTCTGTTTTATGACTAACAAAAGTCAGTACATAAGTCATATCTTGTTGCAGAAAAGTACCTTACAGTTTATAAGTATTTATTTGGACCTTTGCTTTGTTCTGCTGTAAATGGTATTTTGTTAAATTCTGTACGAATTAAGGATTTGTTATTTTCCTAAAAATTAATTTCTATCGTTGACAAATAGAATTTCTTAAATGCCTTCCAGCACTCTTGTTTGACCTAACCCTAACCTTTCTGACTCCTTCATTTATTTCATGGCAATTGTAGTGGTCAATTAAAATACAATACCACCTTGGATTCTAAGCATGTTAGCGTTTATCTAATTGAAATTATTACAAAAAAAATATTATCCAAACTAATCGAATTCGCCTTGCCTTTGTGATTTTAATGGTAGAGATAATATTAATTAGGTACTTAGTAGTTATGTAATCCAAGTAAATAGAATTAGAAGTTACTATTTCCCGAGCGTTAAGTTTGGTGCGATTTAAGTGTGCGAAAATTTCTCGTTCGTATCTTGTGAAAGCCCTACACTATTTCCCTTTGAATGCGAAAATTTGAAATATAAAGTTATTCATTAACTTACATAATTGATAATAATTGCGGAAAATACTGAAGAATTAAGTGAGAATTTTTCAATGTTAGTCTACGTAATATATGTAAGTGGAATGTGGAAACACGTTCACTTCTTGAAGATATGGGAAGGTTTATAAATTATTTTTATGTTCATGTGCTAAAAATGGACGAATATTCCTTTGTCGAGTAAGCTGGGCATTCTGGTCTACAATACCAGCGGATTGGCTGAAGCTGAACTATAAGGATAGTTTCTTGCAGTGATGGCAATCAGACTGTTGAAGCTAGAGATTTGCTACCGATAACAATTCCTAAAGTAGCAGGTGCATATATACTCAACTACACTGAAAGATAAATGCTTGAGTCTGAAAAGTTGATAATTATTGGCTGCAGCCAACACGTAAAAGAATTCTCTTCGTGCCGGTTTTATTGAAGTGATGCTAAGCTAATGATAGATCACATATGTACAATTATAACTCCAATAAACCACAAAGTATTATAAAATTGCACAGAAGCAAATTACATAGGTACTTTAACAAATGTGTAGTAGCCGGCCTTATTGTGTAGAGCTAAAATATACATCGCTTTTCGTATATATTTTCAACTGAGCGCCCTCCCTGCTTAACTATTGGCTTACGACGAGTGTAAATTGTACAGGAATTTATCTGATTGAAGCACATATGGAAGAGTATTGCGAACTATTAAATATTATTACTCAGCGAATCAAAGGTTAGTACTCAAATCAGAAATAGTTGTGCACTGGCCATGAGTGTTACTCTGTAAAGTACAACAATTACACTCAGAGTAATTTGAGGATAAAAACATGGTTAGGATCCTTGTGGTAAAACAAAAAGCGCTCGTTAATGAAATAAATGGTATTTGTCTTCTCTTGAAGCGTCTTAATACTAATTATTAAGATTCCTACTTTTTGCACATGATTAGCATGCTGAAAGGCAATTTTAGCACAGAGTAATTACCTGCCCTTTCCAATAAATTGTATTTATTGTTTGCAACACAACTGGAATGAGAATGAGCATGTGTGAATTGCAATTAAAGGTTTAAATTATGTACACAGTATAGATACGGGTAGATTTATGGTTGCATGATTTAACAAGCTTAAATCCTGTCTTTTGTACATGGAGATATAAAGTTCGATTCATAAAACAAAACAGGTAACTAAATAACATTTTCGCGAATGACAATGATGTTACGTTCTCCCTGTAGATCTATAATGTAATATTCTGTAGTGTTGTTTTGCTAGGAAATCTAAACAATGCTATTGAAATAATAAATAATAGAAAAGCTGTGAATTCTCATCATTCACGAAAGGATTTACTTTTGTCCATTAAACCAAAGGGAGGTGTGTAAATATTTTTGGGCTAAAAATGAATAATTAATATTTGCATAGCGTATTAGTGGAAGCATGCATATTTATAAGGAAAGCGGTTAAAGCCAAAGCAGAATTTTTGTTGTATTTGATATTTATGCAGATTTTGGAAGGGCAAAGAGTAAGGATACCTAATTACTGCTATCTTATATGCAAGTATGCTCAGATCGTAAATATTATTCGATGTTGGTAATGAATATTGATGAAAAGGTGATAATTTTTCAATTTTGAATGGCAAACAGAGGAGTCTTACCCTGAAATAGTTCCTTTGCTGGTTGGTCGGATATTGTGGTGGATGAATATGTTTGATGGATTTGGTGGAGGACGCTGTAGACGAAGAAGAAGATGCTGAGGATGAAGTCAGAGTGATTAATTCGTCAGGGCTTGAGTTCACGTTCAGGTCTCGCCCTCCTCCACTTTCTTTTTCCAATTCCATTTTATGAACTAAGGCGTTACAGGACGGCATCTTTAGCTTTTCATGGGCCTTTGTGATTATCTGCACTTGTATTGTACTATTTACAATAATGTATAGAACGGAGCATTGAGGTTTTCCACAGAGAGAAAGAAAACAAATAGACGACACAATGGAGCAAGAAAAGACTCGTGCACAAACTCACTTTCAATGTCTGTATGGTGCGTAACAGAATATTTTATGATAATATATAATGGTTGACTGTAATAATGGTGTTCTGTTCCTCTCCAGAGCTTCCCTACATTGTTTACACGTTGTTTGTATTTAAAAATATTAAAATAATCTCCTGTTGTGATTTATGACGCATGGAGGCGTGTAGTTGATTGCATGATTGCATTTTAATCATAAATATTTAACAATATTTACGTTCAATAACTTAACTCGAGACAGTACGTACAATGTCCAGTCCACTGAATTTGCTTCAAGGGATTTCATGTGTGAAACGTTCAAAGGGTTTTTTGAACTTTTAATTTTTCTTCCATGCCCTGGTGGATATTTGGATAAAAGTCTTTTCCTGTATTTAACTAACGAAATAAAGTGGAATCCTCTGCTAAGATTGTTTAACTGTTGCAAGTAAGTATGTAGGTACTAATCGGTCTTGAATTTCACGCTACCCACACGAGTTTCATGAATGATGAGCAGAATTACTTACACTTGGTGTATCGTGATTGCATACTATAAAAACAATCCATTCAGTCAGATTCCAGTCCAGTGTCTTAACTTGTAACTGTTTGTTTATTAAAGTGAAAAATTCGTGTATTTGAGTAACACCGTTCACTAACACAATCCACACTGAAAAAACAAGTACTGCTTTCTACATGACCGGATGGATATATCTTGAAAACTAAAAGTAAAATGTTAGCACAAATAAAACTTTTAGCAAATCGGAAGCAATCGAAATAAGGATGCGAGTGGAAAATTGCACTATGGAGTGGCTGGAATGGGATAGATAGACTATTCAAATCACACAGCAAAGGAACATTAGCTATGACCTTTCCTTCCTTATTTACTGCTTTTGCAGGATGGTAATAAAATAATAGTGGCATGGTCTGGCATGGCCCTCAGTTGATATGAATGAACCAACTCCTCTTAATTCAATACTTTGTTAGTACATTTACATTATGTATCTTTGGAATGTGTCTATTTACTAGAATTAGCTATCAATGGCGAATCTAACATAATGTTTCAAGCTCTAACTCAAGTGAGATAGGGAAATAACGCAATAAAATACTTTTTTTCATTGCTAAACACAAATTGATGCTTAATGTAAAACATCCTCTGATTCTTGAATGTTTATAGTGAAACTAGTTATAACAAAAGGGGTTTATCTCTATTTGTCTGTTCACTAATGTACATAAGTAAGTGTTGTGATATGATGAGCTCAATGCATTTCTACTATTCCATTGTGTTTCTGTTCCGTTTCATTGTAAAGAAAGGAAATGGAATGTAAGCTTTAATGTAACTGGTATGTTCGCGTAAATGCGTGAAAAAATCTCTGTCAAAATCTTTTCTTTCCGAAGTCTTCTATTTGTATAATGTAAATTGCGTGAGTGTGTCTTGCCTTTATTGCTTTTCAGCATTATTTCCGCGTAAATCAACCAGACCAGAATCTTAGACAAGTAAGACAAAGCAAATTAAATTCCAAAAACTCGATACGAATTCGAAAACACTACTGAAATTATTAACCTGAAACTGAGGTGACTTTTCGTCACCGCAAAATAAAACTTGCTGCCACAATGACTCTTGTATAAATGACAAGAGTTCATTTCAGTGTCGTTGTCGTTGTCATCCTCATCAACTTTTCATGGTATACAGTATACTCTTTTGCTCTTAATATTCACTCTACCTATTCCCAAATGCTAAATAAGTACACAACATAGTATTAATATCTGAATACCTTTGTGTGTTCTGTGTAGTACAGTACAGTACTCCCAAAAGCATGAAACAGAATGTGCACATACATTCAGCTATAATCTAGCATACCATCACATCACATCACATCAGTTCATCACTGAAAATGTGAAATGCAAAATGAGGAGCAATTATTATTACTGTTTGTCTGATAGGTTGACTTGACTCGTTTACTTTATGCATGCACTCAGCGTAGCTTTGTTAACTTACCTACATACATTATAATACATTAACCATAACTTTTCTATAATTTAAAGCTATAACGATAACCATGCATAAGGTAGGATCCATATAACGTTCTGTTATGTACTTACTCCTCATTTGTGTCAATTAACTATGTAGCTTGGTATTTTCGTGTACTAAAACGTAATCCACGATAGTCTTCGTACTGAATTCAATGCTCTCTAAACAATTGTTGCAGTTTATCTCTCTTTTATGGTATACGAAATAGTTTTAGCGTGACAAATACATATATACATGAAATACTCATACACGTTGGGGAAATTAATGCAATGCAGTTATTTCTAAGTAGTAACTAACTAGTAGAAATTGTCAACCAAATGACATTTTGCATTAGTACAAGTATGTACGTAAAAATACCAACAATGTATACAGAGAGATTTTCACCGCCTCAATTTTTTGCAACGTGTGTAAGTCTGTATGCTTACTGAAACCGTACGCAAAAGAATACAAACTCTTGATGGCGATGTGTAAAATTTATCTGTGAATATAAGTTACCATTATATTTATCTACCTATGTATTCACATACTCACTGCACGGAATTGCGCGTATAGCTACTAAGTACATACTTAAATGTAAAAGCACACATGAATTCCAAAAAATACGCAGTACAATTCAGAGAGATTAGATGGTTGAGTCTT
This sequence comes from Yoshiicerus persimilis, assembly GCA_020352615.2. Classification (NCBI taxonomy): domain Eukaryota; kingdom Metazoa; phylum Arthropoda; class Collembola; order Entomobryomorpha; family Tomoceridae; genus Yoshiicerus; species Yoshiicerus persimilis. Next base: position 16,075,205 of record CM036942.2, read on the forward strand.
TTTAAAACAGAAAGATCCCCATCCATTACATATACATTGCGTGATCTCTCTGATCTTCTAGCTGAAATCTAAGTTGGTAAACCACGACGAAGACGATGCACCATAAGTAAGTCCATCCTCGTGTATGTTCTTAATGAGCTTGAGTTCGAAAGGAAAGAGCTACCATTAAAGACACAGTGCACACCGCTAAAGACCATAACAGTCAAGTGAATCAGACAGAACAGCACTGCAAATGCACTTACTATTTACGTGCAGTTACATTTAACTTAAGTTCAGAGACAAAACAGAGAATAGAGAAATTAGATGAGATGCGAGGCACCACGACACAGACACAACCAAACCACGCACACCCACTTTAACTTTTCCACCAACAAACAATGATACCAAGTCAATGTCAACTAACATAAGTTAACTTAACTATAGATTACTGCGTTAACTCAATCGTAACAACGATACACTTCCAATTACAACCTTTAATGTAATAGTATCTTGTAACTATACTATTTATACCCATCCGGTGTATCCTTGTTGCTGAAGTATGTATGGTAGCTAAAGATCCACTTTTTCTAAGAGGAATTTCGGTATTTTCTTGTAATTGAAAGATAACGTGTATAAGAAGACACAGGACGCACTTCTGTCGCAATTCGTAATAGAACTTGCTAAAGGGATACTTATATTAGACTGATTGATGTGGTGTGGTGTGACATATATAAGACATGTATTATCCACCGAGTGACAACAATGACAAGACAATAGACAGAAGTTCAGTTCAACCAACTCTTACTGAAACTAAAGAAATTCAGAAGCGTTGTAAGAGTAGATAGGTAGCTTAAAGAAACACAGGGTAACCGTGAAGGCTTCTTGATTGGAAAACTTGCATGCCAAGATGCAATAAATATCCTATTATATTGGTACACCACTACAATACAACTACGGATTAGTGATATGATATAAGCACTCTGTGATGATATACTTTAGGTAAAGGTTGAAGTGTACACTAGTAGACCACACCTGTGTTGTGCGGTGTCTATTCTGTATCTACGTCAACTTAGGTATGAAGTACCTTTGCTCTTCTGCACAGTGAATGAAGGTTGCAGATTAACTAGTTAATGCATGAAGATATTTTCTGAGGCTATTTACTAAGTTACTACTTACAAGAAGCAAGTATTTGTTCTGCTTCTGAATTTATTTCCTTGTCTGCATCTTTCTTTGCTAAGTCTGAGATATTTAATTGAAAGTAAATAACAATACACAGTTGAAACATTGCAAGTCAGAAGATCCCCGGCCAGAGTTTGCATTACTTACCTGTATTATATGTACTTGCAGTTAAATTATATGGATTTAGTTTGTTGTTGCAGATACATAATTTAAAAAGCAAGCTACTACTCTTTCTCCTTATTGTTCAGTTGAGTGGGAGTCGGAAATGAACAAGATTGATATTGCATAACGATTTTCTTCGGTTGAATTATATTTGCTTTGGTTTACCATTGTAACTTCATGTAATCTACTTACATGTATTCTACATACAATGATACAAGAGTATTTATGTGCATATTTATATATCAACAAGTTAAACATATACATTACTGAATCAGAACATATGTACACAGTACATGTAATTCTGCGATATGATTCTTGCTCTTTACTTTATCAATCTCATGTCGCGGTTGGCTTCCCTTTTAATGCTGTGTAACAGGAAAAATTCATTAAGTACTAACTTGCTTAGTCTGCTTCGGTCTATCTTGTTTAAGTATTTGCATGAAGTCGACAAGTCTATATGCCTGTGGTTTTCATGCGATTCTGTTATTCCTCAGTTTGGTTTCACGGGATATTGTAAATTGTAATCCGACTGATTTGGTGTGGTGTGTGTGTGATGAACGGATGAACTCCAATAAAAACATGTCAGAAGATCCACACCATATCCTACTGTGCATAAGACCACAGGAACATGCACAAAGTTACTTTATTAACATCGTTTTCCTAGATGCACTTATATGACGAGATAACAAATATGAATAAGTAGATTCCCCTGATTATTTTCACCATTTCAGATTTGTACAGGATGCAAGATGTTCTTTTGTGATGGGTAACTTTTTCGTACTATCATTTTGCCATCAAATGCTAATTTGGCTCACAGGATATGATGTATGAATATTTAATCATAATCAAATTGGAATTATGTCAGTTTACACAATTCTTCTTACGCAAAGTAATATTTTAGAGCTTATTTGCTTACCGTAACAAACATGCAACAATTTAGGTTCTCTTCCTTTTAATTTTTGAGTTTTTTCTGTGCCCTGCCCCACATGAAAAGTTTAACACAAGATAGAGGGTATTGTTTCAATCATATCATGTGAATGTGTTATTTAAGGATGAGTACCTAAAGAGAGTTTTCTTTGCAATTCATCCTTGTAAGCTTATCGCATTACATTAGTGAAGTGTGCATGTAATAAAATCTGCAAAAATCCATTTGCAAGCTCTTCTGCCTTGTTTGAAATAAAGATTTTAAGGTTTGCTATATGTGGTGCATACAAAACACGATTTTGGTATATCTTTGGATAACTATATAAGTAACCAGTGATTAGCGATGGGTGAATTTGTTGAGGTAAAACCATAATAAAATATAAATCAAAACCGTCTTCGTGTCTGATGTGCAACTTACATGAGTACCAGAACAATTGTGCCATTATATTTATTGCCTTCCCTGCTTCCATCTTCTTATTTCCTTTCTCTGTTTTTCTACAGAAGTGAGCTATGATATCATTGTGATTTACTTGCTCCGAATCGTCACATCGCAATTTCGCGTGCTATGCTTGTGAGTGATGAGTAACTGTTGAAGATGCCTAGATAACGTAAATCTATGAACCCACAGAATAGCTCATCTAGTGTATAGTGCACCACAAGTTCAAAATCCTTTGCCCTGGTTCGTAACACAGAATAATTACTACTTTTGCATTGTCCATTTTATTTCTGTCAGTTATATGACGTAAATTATTGCACCCACTTATTTCGTGGAGACTGTTAACATTTTTATAAGACCTGTCTTATAGGAATGTACCTACAGCCCATAAGTAAAATAAAGCACCTATGATGAGACATTGGCGTAGCCAGGAATGATTGGTCGCAGCCGTCAGGTTCCTTCTACCCAAAATATTAGAAAAGTAAAACTCGACCGTCTTGGTTATTTTTTGCAAAAGTTATCTATACAATTTGTTTGGATAAGAATTAATTATGGAGGCTTAAGCGTATTACTAGCAAAGGGTAGTCCCCTAAGAATGATTTTCCGTGCACGCCTCTGAGTTGTCTCTGAGTGAGACTTTATTATGACATTTTCATTTAATATTATCTGTAAGTATGTACATTGTATTGTAGAAACGTATGTTAATGATATGCAAACATTTATAGAAAGAAGGAAGTTGAACCTTGCCTTGACTTATATGGTTGTTTTTGTTTCTTCTGCATATCCGTATGATGTAGTTTAATCTTTGTTTGTCTGTGCTTATGTTCGCCAGCCGAACGGTTAAACTTTAAACTATGTACTGCATAATACTATAATAGAATACAGAGTAGAAACTTCATGTTAGAGTGCATGTTACGTTATGCGTTTCTGTGTTTCGTATTACTTATCTTGTGGGCATAATTGCAAAATAGTTAATACACTTGCCCTCTGTTTCCTGTTTTATTATTAGATTTGCATTCTCAACGTTTCTACTTTTTTATCAACACTCAACCTTACTTTACAATGATACTGAGGTTTATCGTTAACAGTTTTTACCTGTACGTATGGCTTATCAATAATAGATATACACCTAGTAGTAAGGCAGACTTGTTTATAAACATTGCGTAGTTGCGTTGCAAGTCAAATAGTTAATTAAGACTGCATATTTCTTTAATTTTTTCATCAAAAGATTACAATTACATGCATAGACGGTGGCTATTGCACTGAATCGCTTCCTCATTTGAAAGCACATTGAAATTACAGTTTACTTTCTTATGTCAGGATAAAGAACCAAATCCTCCTACCTCATAAAACAAAATCGCACTTGAATTCTAAATGATTCAATGCAAACCAAGTTATTAGTACTACTTTTATTTTTATCACACGCAGATTTAGATTGTGATCCATGATTAGTATTCCCCTTGTAAACACTCATGAGATAAGCAAACCGTTGCACTCAACATAAGTATAGCGTATTTGACTTTGTTACAAGTTTCTTATTAAAATATTTTCCTACGTTATTTTTCAAATTTTCATCAACCAGTGTTGAATGTTTAACAAGCATGCCTGCTTTTTTCTACTTAGTTGTATTCTGAATTATGAAGTAAGATCACGTAATTCAAAAAAGTAAATATTTCGCAGTTTTATTACGAATCCTAATGTTAATATTAGTAGTAGTAGTTGCGAGAGCTGCTGCTAGTTAGGCATAGGTAGGGAATTTTATTTATTTATTATTTATCTGTCTATTTTGTTGAGTCCTTGCCTTGCGGGATTTGGTTATGATTGGTTTTACATAACTGGCAATTGTGAAGTGGTTTATCTTGATGAGGAGTGTCAAGTCAACCAGATTCTGACAAGAATTCTGTAAAATGTATCGCAGAAAAGTGAAGGCCTTTATTAGTTTCAATAAAACATGAGTTTTGCACAAAGCCCTGAATCCATATAAGTAGTAAAACAGGAGTGGTATTGGTATTAGTGTTTTGAAAGTATCGGCTGGCATATTCAGTAGACTTATTGATCATATCATAAAATGCATTACGACTGGCAAATGAAAAAATCTGTTTTCTCTGATCTGTCTGATGGAAGAGGGATAAACATTTAGTACTCGTTTAAGTTTATATCTTTGCTCACGGCATCATTTCTCGCTCTCTTGTTAGTAATTGAAGAGGAAGTGCGCTACGCTATAACTGTCATGTAATGAATTTTGTACATTTCGAAAGATGAATGTTTTCCTCATGATATTTTGAATTATGTATGTCTTATAGAAAGAAATGCCCTCAAAAGCTATATTGTTTATGTTACATCACAGCAAACTGCAGCACACTTGTACTTTTATATGCCATGCCAATCTATCATGCATACTATAATAAAAGAAACGTCTGTGATGTAAGATGTACTTACAATTTACAATTTACAGTAACTGTAAGTACACAAACTCAATAATACATAAATCAGTTCTTAAAATGCGAATTTAAAATCTCGACTGTACTGTCTCTATGTACATTGAATTGAAATACTAATACTGCGCAACTATTTTACTTATCTGAAAGCTTAATTTTCCTTTATTAGCTAAACAAAAGACAATGCAATGCAAAATGCAACATAAATAGATTACAGACTCTAGATCACTCAAGTATTTAGCTCTTGCATGTTTATGTACTTGTCTGTTTTGAATGTCTTGTAAGAGATATGAGATAGGTACAGGATACTTACAATAGAAACTACGTAAAAGCAAACTTGCACATACCTATACTTTTTTAAGCATTATATGAACTCAAGACATTTTATATGCTTAACATAATAAGGAACACAACAGACACATAAGGTAATTATTAGTACTTGTTAGTAAATAAGTACATACCTAAAGGAATAACAATCATGTATGTGTTGTCCCGTCCCCTGTGTATTTATATTTGTACGTAGTTGTGGTTGAAATAATACATTTAAATCTGCAACTTTTGTAGTAGATTGAATAAAATGCACACAATCTAGGATTTCATGCTGTGGTTCATTGTTTGCGTAATTTATCAGAATTATGCTAAACATAAAGTGGTTAGATACTTATGATACAAATACAATGGTGTTCTCTAGAAATCACAACCTGCAACATATGAACACAAGACTATTGGATACTACTAAAGTATACAATCATAAGTGACTAGTGAGTGAAAAGTAATAACAACATGTAATAACATTAACAATGTAACTACACCTTTTATTTTACTCCTTTTCGTCAGCCAAACAACCTACCTACTCAGGCTTCGAGTTTATAATTCTTGCTAAGTATATAATATATTTTCCTGTTATTTATTCATTCCCTAACGTCTAAATTCCATTTTTTATAGTAAAACTCCTTGTCAGTCAAAGAAACAAAAATCTCAAACAAAACTACAAGTGCCGGTAATATAATCATCCCTAAACGTATATATCTAGTTAAGACACTAACTACAATACTGCGAAATCTTTACATGGATTGCAATTACGTATACTGACTGAACGGAATTTTCATGGGAGGGTTTGGTAGTTGGTACTTAATGTGTGCAGAATATCCCTGTGTCGGTATGCACTTTTGCGTATGCAAATGTGACTTTTCACTAGGTAAGTCTGTAATTTAGACCGGTGCGAAATGAAGCGAAAGCTTTGGAGACGACATGAGATTGAGATGATTATTGAGTTAACCTTACAGTATCTACAAGCAAGATAAGCTCATTATTTTACAATGAAGTCCTTATGCCAGCCAGTCGCCAGTCTCTCACTAAAGGATTTCAAGAAAGTCGACAATAACATAAGAAGTTTGTAAAAAACAAACAATGAATTTATAGTACACTTCTGTGTAGGAACATTTTTATGGAGTAGTTATGTGTGTTTATAATTTTTCTTTCAGTCTAATAGGAATAAAATAATGATATGACTAATGTACAAGGTATAAGCTTAGCTTTTCTATACCTCTTGGCAAGTCGTCATTCTGCGTAGATTGCTATTGCTTTACTACTAGTGTAATGTACAAGTAAAACTGAAGAACTGTTGACTGTAGCCTACTAGTAGTGGTTTGTTTGTGTTTTTAAATTTTTAGCTTTACATGAATTCGTGGTTATAGAGAATTGAAACACAAAGAAATGGTAAGCTTAAAAGTAACTATCACCGTGTTGTCTGACTTGTCTGGGATCTTCTTTATGGTTTAGAAGTGCTTTGTGGATCTCAAATGGATTTGTCGAAAGATAAGTTGCTTTGCTTTAGTTGTACATTACTACATTATTATCTATTAGTATTTACGCTATTTAACAATGGGGATTCACAATGATGAGGATGGATAGTTTAGTTTCAGTTGGCTATGCTAGTAATTTCATCGCTCTGCTCGGCTGATTATCATTCTATGTTCATTTCGTTTCCTTCGTTGTATTTTGACTTGTTGAGACTGTCAGGCAGAAACTTGGCTTCTTCACTTAAGATTATCTCTATAATAGGCAGTTACTTTAGGTTAATGCTTAGACTAGTAACTACTCATACAGATGCACTTTAAACACTTATTTCTTACTCTTAAAATGCATACTACTACGTAAATTCCCTCATATATATGCATACATGGCAAATGTTCAAGTTCATCCTTTAGTTTCTTCCCCTGACAGACTTAAGAATATTCATATAATATGTTACAGTAATAACAAGTCAACTTAGGTATTGGTATATATGGAAGAAATTATATAAAATGGAGAAACCTATATATATAATGAAATGGTTTGTAGGTAAAGAGTGTACTCTGTAGAGATAGTGCAGTGAAAATAGTAAAATAGTGATATTAACCAAGCATAGTGAACTGAAGGTGGTTGAATGTTCCTCAGAAACAGAAAGGTATGGTATCTGATGTGAGATTTTTTGCTCGGATAGAATAATGTAATTTAGGAGCGAAAAGCGGAGCCCTGGAAGCATCAGGCCAGCACACGTCATGTCATGTCAGGCGAATCGAGTTAAAACCTACACTTCCGCTCGAGCTCCCTTTTACAGTCAAATGACAATGAATCATTAAAAATTTTGGTTTGAAAATCGTCAGAGCGTTTTGTTTTCTTGTTTAGCTCTTCTATCACCTACATGTAGCCAAGTAAGTTTAAGGTTAAGTAACACTCGCTTCTAAGTCTTAAGTAATTTTCCTCTATTTGATGTAACATTTTGAGTAATACTTCAGGGCTTTTGTGTTTCAAATTATAACCACGAGTAAACTTAATGAGTTATTCTTTTATAAGCTTATTGTAAATAAAGAATTTAGTCAGTGCTTCTATTATACCTTGGTACTTTTTATTTTCCATATCCGTTTATAATTTGGTACTTTAACACATAGACTGCAATCATCTAACGAAGCTCTGTATGAGTGAATTTACAACAATGAATTCTGATAACTGCAACGCTTTAGGGCTCATTGTTACTTTAGTTCAGATTGAATCGACAAAACCAAGAAGCCTTCCTTATGGCAGGATGTGGCAGTGCCGGTTGAAGAGTGACAATGACAAAGTTATGTCCTGAAGGAAAGAATGGAAGCATGTCCAACATATTTAAATCCTATGATAGGAAATATGTGCTTTACGTTAACTATAATTTCCATTGTGATTTACCTACACTACATTACAAATGATTGTAGCATTTATCCTCTTAATGTCTGTTTGATTTGATTTTTATTGATGTAGCATAATAAAGCGTCGGTACATTTACATTACAGGTTACATTATGTATTTTATAGTGACATCGCAAATCTTAACACATCTTCCTATATAGTGGCAATAACAATACATAATGAGATTACTTTTATTCATTTTTAGTTTTTCCCATATCGTAAGTCTACTTTACCTACTGTAAGTTCTTACTAATTAAAATGTATTTGTTGATTGCAAGTATGGATTGGAGATATTCTATTTAATATCATACATAAGTATAAATCCCAAATAAATTACACGATGTAACATAGTGAAATAACTGTATTACTGCATAATGCATTATGGCACAGATAAAAAACCTTGGAAAAGCCGTGAAACTAGAAAAGTGGCATAATATGGCAAAGCTAATAAGTATAAGCCTCTCGATTGGCAGTACATGTACAAATAGAAATTATTGGCGGAGTAATAATAAATATGTACATTAATATTTCAAAGTATTATTGTTAGAAAGAATAGTCTACATCCGAAATGTGAGAGATAAATACATCCATTAAAATGAAACAATGCAAAACAAAAGAGCTGAGTTAAAGATTGTTGCCTTTCCTTTGCATAACATAACTTTCGATACAATCATCCAGCATTATCTTTTATGTCTACTACTTGTCTGTCGACGTATAATACGTAATATATTTTAGCCATGACGTGTATCAATAATTTATCATTTATCGTTAGCAAGCATACATACAGCACAGATCCGCTGAATACAATAATACAGAAAAGTGGTTGGATTAGTAATAAATCTTAATTAAACTTCGTCATAATCTTATTTTTGCAATGGCAAGTTGCCCGGCAATGTTTTCTTCTTCTCATGCCGTCCTTGGATTTATCCCGACAGAGCCAATCTGGCCACTCCGTATTTAACTCTTTACAGTTAACCCATTGATCTGCGAAAGGACAGGAATTCGTGCAAAGTTTATTCTGCTCGTTACAATGATTGGGACAGTCTCCGCATGGTACTCCTTTCGTATACGGTTTTCCCAGAATCTCCATGTAATTCCCTCTGTTGCAATAACACAATAAATCGCATATTTAGTTATGGTGCATTAACGAATACAAATTAAAGGATGTTGTTTAGTGTTTAGTAGTTCAGTGTCTTGTCTCCATATATAACGTGCAATCCTAAATGCTAATGCAATATTAAATGTCCTTATCCTCCGCATCATCATAAACAGTTTACAAAACGCAGAGAACTGTTACTGTACCATATTATTATGTGAGTTTATGCTTTCTGTGTGCATTATAAGTTTGCACTTGAAAGTTGAAACTTGACATTTAGTTAAGAACACACAAATAGTATTCTAACGTATTGTAATACATGTTCTACGAACTTCAGTGAAATGTTTTAATGATTTCCGCATGAAAATGTAGATTATTCAGATTGTGACTACATGACAACATTATAATGTAATGTAAGAAAAAGAAAGATTGTCCATTTCTATCTAGTTACTGTCTCGCTCTGTGCTTGCCAACATAGTCAACATACCATTTCTATACTTTACACGACTTTACAAGTTTACAGGAAGAATTCAGTTAGGTTCTTTTAAGGCTCTGCTAGAGCTGCCATTATATTAATGCATATTTGTATATCTTGCCTAAATGCGAATTTTTTATTGCTTGCAATTAAGTTTGTATTTGAGTTTTGGTAATTTTCTTTCCGTTTGTTCTGCTCTAGGTTGATTTCGTTGAGATGATAGCATTAGGACGGCAATGTTAATGCGTACGTGTGTAGTGTAGCCGAGTTTCAGTAACTTACTACTGTAGATGAACGATTATGATTAGAGAAGATACCAGGTGTGGTGTTTCGACTCATGTATCATTAGTCCGAAAAAGGAGCACAAATGGCCGTAATGACCCTTCGAATGGATCTTAATTGTTATAAATGTGTTTGGCTATCTAATAGATTATCGTTAGCAGAAATTCGTGAGTTCATTTCAAGCAATTGAGCTAAATGCGTGTATCAAGTGTGCAGTAACTACTACATGACATGATGATAGTCATTTCATACCAAAAATTCTGTCAAATCAAGAGCATTTTTTGCAGAATGTATGTACATGGCTGATTCTACTTCCTACATACGTATAATTAAAAGTAACTGCAAATAGAGTGGGAGTCAACAATGCCAAATAGCAACAAGCGTTTAGTGGAAGCACAGCTAATACTTTATAATTAAGATAACCCCATGCACGGTGTTTAGTCACTCAGATAGGAGTTTTAAGTTCCTTATGAATTTGAAAATAGGTAATAAATGTTCTGGGTTGAGTTGCATGGCATGCTTTTGCTATTTTCTGTCAGTCAGATCAGACATTTCTGTATATCTGACTAGAGACTGTAAATTGTGATTTATAGTTGGGCTGGTTTCATCCTGTCAACAAATCTTGACCTTTTCAAAAGGCAGTTTTCTATCCGTGAAGCTGTCAACGTCAACTCAACCCAGTAAATCATGAATGACCCACTACACAACACTCCAAAGCAAAAAGTTCATGTTTTTATTTTTAATTGCTTTCAAACAAGACAAGTGCTTTGTAATAAATGTTTTAATTGCAGTCACGCTCTTAAAATGAACAGTATGCGATTTTCCACTTTTTCTGGGTTTTCTATCAATTATGTGCTATTATACCTACATAATTTAAAAGGATTTCGTTTCTCGTTTAGTAATGCTCAATAAAATGTCATCATCTGTATGTAAATGAATTAATTGTTTTGCACAACATACATTAAACATTAAGGTATGCTTTCCCACGCCGTGACACACCGTGTCATTTTGTATGTAAACATTTAACAAAGAATAAACCACATTACCATGTAATTGCCATAAATAAATAAAAATATACAGTTAGATGGACGGTAGACCTATACACGTTAACTCTTTTTATGTACAGCAATGCAATTTTAGCTGTTCTTTAGTAAAGAACCACAAAAACAATTGGCGAATTGGCAAACTCATGAATTAAAAATTATTTAACTCAATTGTAGCACAGATGATGACAACTAAGAAAACACAAAGGAGTGTCATAAGCATAAGTCTTACACCTAAAGGAAAGTGCTATATTTGTCTCCTCCATCGCCGGGTAGAGATATAATATAAAGCCACCTAACTATGTATAGCCGAAAACCCAAAATGGTACATGGCCGAACACCCAAATGGTCCGTAGTCGAACACCCAAATAATACACCGGAACGGTATATATCCGGACACTCAAACGGCACATAATCGAGCACCCGAAAGTAAATATTAGAATGAGATCAAACCAATATAATTTAATATGCATAAACTACTGAAAAGTATTGGCAAGTAGAGATGGGATCCAACCAAAATAATTAAAGCAAAATACAAAAAAGTTTAACTTGAATCGCTTTTGTAAATCTCAGATTTGCTTTACGGGTCCGATGTGGATGAACGCCTAGTTGTAATTAAAACGAAGTGTGCCAGTGTGCACAAGTTACAAACTATGTATGCTAAAAACATTGTGAAAAAATAACTTACATTGGACAGTAATTGCAGATATAGTTAAAGAATGTTTTTCCACGCGAAGTTTTGCATTGAGCGTAGCCACAGCCCACTTTATGACTTGAGGCCCATACCATTTGAGTGTAGTGTCCGATGACACCCAAATCATTGTCGCTAGAGCCGTAAGTAAAATTACGGTGTTCCAAGTACCATGACTTGATCCCAAAAAACCTGTAAAATGTAAAAAGCTCGTAGAAATAGAATGCAATTTTAAAACTAAAATATTTTTAATTTTTTTACTGTTCAAAACGTAAATCTAACCTAAGCCGACATGTTAGTAGTAATAAATCTATTAAATACGGCTATGTGTATGGCATTTTAGCTAAACCATATTAATAAATATGGAAAAACCCATTTTAGCCAATTGGTGATAGGAAAAAAGATTACAGTGAAAATGACATCAAAGATTACCCTTCAGTTTTTTGGTATTTGGGTATCTGTAAGATCAGTATAAAGTGCATCGACAACCTTACAATATTTTCGGCCTAACAAAGCATTTAGAACGTCAGAAGACGGAAGATTAGATAGGAGTGTGAAAGGGTGCATTACCTAAGCTTTGGTAATTCTTAAGTATTTTATACACTAACAACGATAAGCAAGATGGAGTGAGTGAAAATGACTGTGACAGTGACAAATGTTTTGTTAATGGTTGTCTTGATTTTTCCAATTACTTGGTTAGGTAACCTGAAGTTTAAATTTTGAGGAGTGGATGGAACTACAGATAAGTAAGACTACGTTGCACGAAATCAGCATTAATTATTTATAAGGAAGTTGAAGTGAACTCAGAGAACAAGGATCAAATCAAAAGCGAGCTTCCTAAGTCATGTTATGTCACATGCAAATGACATTCGTCACAAGTTAACAAGCCCTATTACTACATGTAAATTCTGTTTAGCTTTTCTCTCTCCGCCTCTTTCAAATTATAAACATGGATGCATAATTGACATGCTAAAAGCTTACTTCTGTTCCTGTGCACCTGTCCAAAACAGATATACGGATAATTACTTATATTTACTATATATACCTGTTAATCTATGGTCTGATGACTACTTATGTATTATGTATATTCAGATAGATACCTTAACCAAACTAAGAATTGTCAGCAGATAAGTTATACGTAAGTGAAAGAGACTACCTAAAGATAAATGCGAAAAGAAGGAAAGTAAAGTGATTAGGGCAATGGTAGAGAAAGGTTAAACTTAACATTACTCACAGCAAAAATCAGACACAAAATAGTATTGACAGCTTGTGAAATTAGTAGACAGCCGTTGTATTGGTTAAGTTGAGGTTTTTTACAGACAGTGCAGTTAGATCATCTAGATCGGCAGAGTGATTGTGAATAAAGAGACAGAATGTCAAGGAAAAGCAGTTTTAAAACTATTAAATGACAATTTTTTCACTACTGTAGTTATGTTAAAACCTATTTAAAGAATTGTGTGTAATAATATTTGAAATTAAGAAAACTGTTAAAGGAAAATTGTAAAACAACATTCTGGAAATGGAAAATTTAAATGTTTTCGATTATTGGTAAACGGATTTAGGAAAGAGAAGTTTTTCGAATTACAGGAGACACAGAATTGACCTTAGAAATATGTGTAGGAATAAGGAAAGTGTAATCTGTAGGTGCGTTATTGCTATTACACATATTTACATACTACGATAAGAATCTGATTATGTTTGTGTGACTGACAATGATATTGTTGTGGTTGAATCTCTTCCTCTTTTAAATAACAAAGGATTTTTTGTACTGAAATAAAGAATGCCGATGCATTAGCGTCCGTATTGTATTTACACTCTTTAACTTACCATGGAACTTTATGAGTAGCCACAAAGATATTCTGACCGCACATTCCATACTGGGGAATCATTCTGTCTGTAGCATTATCGTGGACAAGCAAGTGACACTCTTCAGCCCATTTCTGTGCCAGTTTCGCTGCACCGGAATGCCAAGTCTAAAAGAAAAGTGTGAAAAAAGTTCATTCAACATTACTTAGCCATAATTCACTGATTGGTAGGTAAATTAAATGCAGATGAACATAACTGCATCTCTGCAAGACTCCTTTTTAAGTATGCGTTACAAGTAGTAGTATCGCAAATGAGATTTATGTTACGTAAAGTATATCAATCAGTCGACACAATTATTTCAAAGTGTCTGTATACAAATAGACTGATAGAGATACAGCTTAGCGTAGAACGGTACATGGGCATGGTGCAGAAAACGCAAATGTGCATACATTACTCACGTTTGCCCATCTAAATAGTAAATATGGTTACTATAAACAAGAATTCATGTCTCAATCTGTGTAGGCTGACTAGGGATGATGTAAATGTGAACTAACAATAAAATAGTTAAGAAAAGACAATCTTTTCTTTAGTTTACGTCTGCTACGTATATTCTGGATGTCGTATTTGTGTTCGCATACATTAGTGCTTATATCTGTTACAACTTACAAGTCGAGCCTACTAAAATATAAGTAGGTGGACATGTATGGACAATCAAATCACTAAAGGTTCGGCTGTGTAATTTAAATATGCAAGGTAGCTACCACAGCTCATTGCTTCTGTCAGTGCCAGTTAGTTGGCTTGGCGTTGCCTTTTCTATACTTCATTCACTTACTGTAAATGTAAACGCTCAAAAGTTTGTAAATAAGGATGGTTGTGGGAGAGATCTTATATGAATCAAGTAAGGTTCATATGGATTTTGCAAAGAGTACGTTCAAGTAGTAAATAGATAAACTATTAGAAAAAGTTCATAATTGTACCTACACATAATTTGTATAAGACAGGGCAAGGCATCTTGTAATAAGTATGACATGACATGACTGTATACTCTCTGCAGAACAAGGGAAGCTCATGTTATTTACTATAAACAACTCGAAAGTCTCTACTCGTTGGTGTTATGCACTTTCTATGAAATGGTGTGGTTGGTGATGATATTATTATGACTATTGGGTCTCTTGACTTGGCATCCAGTATCTTCGGTAGTTTCCTTGCCTTCTTTCATTGCTTTATTACTAAATCCGTCTGGAAATAACCAGTGAAGCCAATCTGCATAAAACCATGATGATAAATATGTATTTCTTTCTCCTTCACTTATGGCTCGCTATCGACAAGTTTATTGCACGTATTACTGAACATGACTGCAAAAAAATACGATACCAATCTAAAACTGCAATACTCTTTATGGTATGCGTACTATAAGAGCGTTATGATGTTCAGATATAGAAAGAATATTGCACGCAACAACAACACTACTGACAAATACTCCATTACAAGCAATTACTATGATATTGAGAACGAACGAATATTCATAATGATATTTGCAATTGTAAAATAAATTTTTTAAAGTTCACATTATCGATAATACTTTTTTATTTGTCAGTGAGAAATAGTGAGAATTGAGTGCTAAATGCTTGTCGGCAAAGACCTATTAGACCATGAATATACATATTCTATGCTAGGCTTATTCCCTTGTACGAGTAGAAATTACATTTCTCGGCATATTAGGAGTGCATTTACAGATGCGTGTGGAGTTATAATTTTGCCATCATCTTTTAAGAATCAAGCTACATGTGTAATAAAGTAATTTAACATCATCATACCATTTCCAGCATATTTGATGCTCGAGGTCGAACACTTCCTCGGAAAAAATTGTGAGCCGCGACGATTTTCTGTTGAACTTTTTTCGACTCTGTAGTCAGCATACTTTTCGGCATTCTGTTGCCGTAAAATCTTGGTCCTAAAACAATTTAAAAATGAAAAATATAGACTTTTTAAACAGGTGATATCACAGCAACAAATGTACATTTGCATATTTAGTATTCATAGTACTATTATGCAATTATTCATATTCTAGACTCGGTAATACAGTAATTAATCTTCTTCTTTAATTAGGAGTACCAATAAGCAGACAGTAAATAGGTTAAACTTAAGGAAAACCAGTACACTTTATAATAATAAACCAATTACCGTGAATTCGGTAATCTTTGTAAGCGCTGTACCATTTTATCGGATTGTAAGAGGAAAATGGTGCAAGAAGTTTTGAGTCAAGTGTCGGCAGAAAAATTGGCATTTTGTAAACATCCGCATCAAAGAGCACAACATTACATTTACCATACGCATTTAGGCATTTACTTTTACTTTCATAGGCGGAAAGTGAGCAGTAGCAGTATGAATGCGTAGGCCAAACAGACTAGACGAGGCCATGCCATACCTTTAAATAGTAGATCACTAGAGAGTATTATTAGTGGCAGTGTGCGATGGTAAGCAAAATGTCATGTCGTACATTAATCTTTGTATGGAATTACTTTCCCCGTACTTCTTTTTATAAATGTACTTGCCTGTAGCCTTTATGTGCTTTAGCACATACCTTCTTCATTTGAGCCATTAACAAGATAGGATAGTACATTCAAACAAATCTTTAAGTGCCTATTAGTGATGTGCTATTTATGCTTACATTTGCATACCATTCGGCTAATTTTACACTTAATAAAGCCTACTGCTTTTATTATCATCTTTACGCATGTATAATATATATGAAGGCATCCAGCATCTGCTGGCTAACAGCTATCATTATTTCGGCGGAATATTCATACGGTTACAATGCAGTCTCTATTTACTATATATGATGCATGTAAATTCCATTTAGACATCTTTGCAGTTGTATCATTGCTTCATATCATGTTGTATACATATTCTAATACTTTGTTTAGCATATCAACATCAATCAATTATTCATAATATTGTAATCACGCTTTCAAGATCATTAATCACATTACTGGCAGGTACTCCAAACCATATTTTACTCAATAATATGCAAAATATCGTAGCTTCCAAACCTTCAAAGCTGTGGACTACAATGTACCGTTGTAATTATCTTCCAAGGATACTTAAGGGCTGTGTATACAAGGGAACCAAAAATATCTGTTAAGTAATACTACCCAAATGTGACTTTTAATAAATAAAATTTTAGAAGTAACTGATTAGTGATTAGAAGTTATTTGTCGAAATAGTTAATTCGAACATTTTTACAAGATTTCTACAATAAGTTATTACTTTCAAATAAAGCTTCCTCTAATGACTGCAAGGTCATATATTGTAGTTCAACCATCAGGAAATCTCACGATTTAATGTGCCTTGAAATATTACTAAGAAACTCGTGTAGTATTTCCCTCCTTTCATTGATTATTCATTAGACAATTTTGTAATAAATAATGCTTTTTGATATAACTTCCTTTCTTAGTTGCAAATATTTGTAAAATGATACCTGTAGTATAAAATAAAAGGATTTATTATTATTACATTGCCGTTGTTGTTTAACATTGTAGAAAACACGCACGTGCCATATCTTCTCCAATTATGTATGATGAAACAACAATCTACGACTTTGTCTTTCGTGTACTCGTCTAACACAAATCATTTTCAAATGATATCTGTGTGCATTCGAATTGCAAACGAAATACGTAAATAATACATTTCATCAGGAGATGAAATGGAAATGCGTGCGTTATGAATTATGCTAAACTGTTGTGCTGCAGGAATATACATTTGTTGTCTTATCATCTGACTACATGTTTATCCGCAGTTTATGAATTGTGGCTTACGATGGATGAACGGTTTATTTATTCCAGTTGAGCTGAGCACCTCATTAATTCACACTTTTCAACCGCTAGCTTTTAGTATGCTAATTTATGTATGGTTGATGTGAATCTGTATCGTGTGTACAGAGAAATAAAGATGGGATAATATTCTTCAGTGTTCGTACATATGGCAAAGCCATATAAAACCGCAAATGGGAAATCAAATGAATTATAGTTATAGGAAGCTTATTTCCTTCCATCCTGAAAGAATATTTTATTCCAATGAGTTCATGGTAGTACAATTCTTAAAATGCAGTCACAAAAATGTATATTATAGTTGTTTTTATAACAAATGCTTTTCATGAGTCATTATCGTGATTTCAATATTTTTTGACGATAGCCTTAGTTTCTTCTGTGTACTTTGCAATTACATTGTATGTTCTATTTACTTTACATTCACTGCTATTAGGTACCTTGTGAACCCTTTTTATGGAAAGGCAAATGATTACTTTAAGATTTTAAGATAAAGTGAACTCATGGTATTTTAGAGTTGTATTACTTGATGTACACTACTATGTCGTACATGTCCAGTCTTAATAAAGGATTTACTATACTGACAATCGGTATTTGCCCTAATCCTCTGGCAGACAATATACCAAACCCAAATTTTATATAAAGTTCATTTAGCTCTGTTATGTGCATTATATAAAAACTCCTTTCAGACAATGGTGAATTACATCTTTATAATTGCCTATTAACTAAGGCTGATCCATTAAACTAACGTTAAACAAGAGAAACTGTAAAAAGTGTTAATGCTCTTGATAAATGAGCAGTTTGTATGCGTTGCTGGTGCCAATGCTGTCGATAATGTGGAGTAATATTCATGAGAAGCTATAAGTACAGCAAAGGAAGCAAGTTAAGGGTCATGCACGTTATTTTGATATAGTGAACCAATCGGCAATCAAAGAAGCACAGTGTAGTAGGGTATAAAGGGAATTTAAAGGAAATAATGAGGATTAATGGGTAAGGATTGAGGGGGACAGCTACAATGGGCAGAGCAGTAGGTCTAGTATAATTGGATGGTTAATATGTTGACGAAGGCCATGTTAAGCCTTTTAAGAACTCAAAATTACTATGTTTCTCCTTTAGTACCTTGTAACGCTCTGTCAAGGCAGACGTTTGTAAGTGTAAAAGTGTAAGTGCGAAACTGAACTATTTTTATATGGCCACATTAATTATGTGCGTGATTACTTCACACCCCAGTGCTTCGTATTGTATTTGCTATGCTCACATGATTTGAATACAATACATTTATTACATATTTACATTTTGTAGTACACATTAATGTAGCTCACACACAAGTACACGTCTCTCCTTTAAAAGGCAAAGATAATATAACAGTTTAACTGCAACAATCAAACTAATAAGTATAATATAATGAGTGAAGGCTTCTTTACTAACAATAAGATAAGGGACATATGAACTAATAGACATACTACATATATCTTGCCACGATTAAATAAACGTGCTTACATAATTGTACTCAAGGAGTGGTTATAAGTTATAATTATAGTGGTAATTGAGTTTGTATTTGCCTAAGTACGTCTATAAAGTCTTTTACATGGAGTATAAAGTTCATTTGGCAGGGAAGGTAAAGGTGTAAATAAAAGAACATAAAACTATAATGCTTGCTAAATGCCTCAAGCTGAAAATATTAAATTCATGGCAAGAGCATAAAAAGAACATAAAGTGCCTTTTAAATTGTATCATTGTTATATAAATCATTCGTTTAGCATATGTAAAGAATAAAGTAGAGAGACACACATTACATACATCATCCGCACAGATATTCCTGTAGTATCTCAAAATCCCCCTCTATTACCAAATCACATCACATAGCTAACATTAGCAATAGCAATGTCAGCATTATACAATCTTAGAATTTACTATGTAACGAACACGTAACCATAACCTTAGATCCTGGCTTCACTCTGACTGTAATTTGTATGAATAGCTCTTCTGTTTTCTACTATGTATGTATATTAGTCAACTGACATTTACAGATACTTGATGGAATACACATAAATGCAGCTTAATCTACTATGCAAAGTAGTAAACCAACTTTATAGTTTACACAGATAGCTAGTTAGTGTACATTGTAAATGTAAAGCTTACCATTTAATACTTTATGGGATTCTAATAATATTATCGTAAAGAAAACATTTCATCATAGCATTACCTCATATCTCCTCTGCGTACAGCAAAGGACTATATGCGAAACAGTAAAATTTCAAGAGTGTCCGAATGATGTAAAGGTAAAGGTTAAACGGAACATTAAGGCTTTCACGGATGATGTGATGTGACGTGAGTTTACTCTGTCACAGCCGAGTGATCCCGAAACAAAAGGTTTTCGAGGACAATAGAAGTTCTGTCTTTATCATTTCATGCGATCAAATGGGTCAGCTTTTCTTTACAATCTACAATATAGAATCAACAGTGCACCTACACATACATGTGAATCCTACTTTTAACTTTGTACTCTTCCACTTTATATTCTGCCTAATTTGCGCTTAGCCTTAAATTTTCCAGTAAATCCCTACACATGCATGTATAATAGTACCGTATATGTTTTGTAGATATTAATTTTTTTAAATAACTATAAAACTCATTTCCTAACTCAAGATTAGAAAATTACACCGACAAGCGAGGTAACGAAAAAAATAGTAATTGCAATTGTACATTGTAACGGTGCTAGTTATGTAAACAATAAACCACAAGCACGATTTTAATGAGACAGTAATTTTAATACCATGTTTTCCCTGTTGTAGATATGTTTTCAGCCAAAACTACTATTTGCAAAACAATAGATACTAAGTAAGAAATGAAAGATGAGTTGGTAATATGTTCTTTGTCAACTAAACTAAAAGACAAGACAGGTGATTCATGTAATTGAAAGAGATAAGATAAAATCTACACCAATTACAATCAATTACGTAAATGAGACTAGAAGTCACGAAATCTTAATTGTTCTAGACATGGAGAAATCTCAAGGTTTCTTTTGCGGGCAGCAAGTTCACGATTTCAAGTTAATTAATTTCTTGCGTTTCGAAAAATATAAGGAACGTACCTTTGTTTGTAACGAATGTCATGAAGGATGCATATGAGGTTAAGATGTTTACTAGGTGTAGGATACAAGACACTAGAGTTTATGTATTACTTAATCGTGACCCACTTATAGATAAAGATAATAACGTATCTTTGATATTTCTGTAAGACTATTTATGGTATTAACATGGGGTTATTTATTTGTAGGTGGGGAGACTAATGTAAGTAAATAGAAAATTGAATTTGATGGAATAATTAAAAGGAAAACTTACGTCTGTCATGTCGCCAGCTAGCAGTTTGATGAATGTTGATGACTATGAAAAATAGGGCGCACAGAAGGAAAATACCATTCATACTGCTCGTTGCGGGGATCGTGCTGCTCCTCTTCATTCTTTATGTATTGTTTTAAATTGCTATTATGTTTGACGAGGTAATTGCTTCGGCAGGCTGCGGCAGTTAAGTTAAGTGAATCAAGAGATGAATGTACTAATATTTGTATGTAATGTACACAAAGAAAACTTGGTTTGGAATTTCTATTGTAGCTCGAATGTACTTATTAAGCTTATCTGTGTACTATGTAATAATAGTATAAGTACGTGATTAAATAAATAGTTACTACATATTTATGCAAATGAGGCAATATAGTTAATCGTTGTTTGTTTGTTTACAGTCTTTTAATTTTGGTTTGGCTGCTATTATGTGCTATGTGTTTGTTTTCTCGTTTTCACTAAGCGCACGGACTGTGTTAAGGACGTAAAGAATATTTGAATGTAAATAGAGATAGTATCTGTGTAGTATTTGCAGATAGCAAATTGGGATCGGGATTCACTACAATTTACAATCAGCCAAGTAAATCAAGGCAATCCAAATCAGTATTATAATCTTGTTAAGTTAAATTTATGGGTTGCCTACTCAAGTACAAGCTCTGCAACATTGGCGAAGAAAACAAAACACGGGTGTAAGCACCTGCCTAATGTAAATCTAATAGAATAGAATAGAGAAATGCATTAAACGTGAGAAAAGAGTTATCTAATCTAAGAAGGTATATAGTTTACTTTGAGATTTAATTTGGTGATGTATGTTTGTATGTGTGTGTTGTCTTCACATAAATATATGTTAAACACTTGTTCATTCTTTAAAAGTTGGATTCACAGAGATAGGAGCTAATCGTAAGTTGGGAAGCTGGCACAACTGAAATGAAGATGAGACTCATGACATGAGTCAGTGAATAGTTTGTGTAGTAAATAGTTTCCGTGTATTTAGAAAAGGATTATATAGATAGGGCAAAAGAGCCGTATCAAGTGAATCTGCCAAAAGCTCTCATTCAGATGTGTATGGATTTCTACACTATCCGATCTGGAGTAGAGTGCAGATAGTCAACTCAAGTGTGATGTGATGCGAATCGGGAATGCGAATGTGAATAGGAATTGCGAATGCGATTGGTTTCAAGAATCGAGACACGGGGATGCACTATCACTTGCACATCACATCACTATCAACGACATCAGCCATATATACATAGAATACAAGATCCTACGTACTAGAATGCAGTCTAGAACACTTGCTTACTAGGATGCTACAATACACTGTAAGAAATGGTAGATGGAAAACCAAAGATGTGTATACGGTAGTAGTTGAGTTGGTTTGGCAAAAGACTCAAGAAAAGACACACTAAAAGACTTGAGAGTCAACTCTGCTTTTCTTACACTTTTCGTTACATTTACATTAGACGAGAGAGAATCCATGGAATTCTATAGGAATTGCGAATATTTGGTATCGTAGAGATTTCAGATAGCACAAGTATGTAGCTTACGTAGTAGAGATACACCTATGTATATTATACGATGGTAAGTGATGAGAGCAAAGTGGTATGGTATGTATGGATTGACTTTGCTTGGATGGATTTTTTCTATGCACAGTATACATTACATTTACACATCTCTGGTAGTTAATGTAATATGACAGTATACCTAAGTAGTTCTACATTGTAAACTTGCACAGAGTGAGTTGAGTGAGTAGTGAGTATTCTGAGTATGTAATGTAAAATGTACTAGGCGGTAAGTAGGAAGAGATCTATACGAACAGATATTTACTAGGTACGTTAGATAAGAGTAAACTTAACGAGAATCTATTGTGCATAAAACAAATCTAATAAAAATTGTAACTCCTATACGTAGGTTGTACTTAAGTGTGCTTGTAAAAAGATAAGGCGTAGACAAGAGACTATCAAGTTTCTCAAATGCTCACACTTACTATATGTGCACGTTGTTGTATAATACTGAAGTTTTTTATGAGTTGAGGAAAACTTTGTGTAATATTACCTAAAATAGCTTATAAAAATTGAATTTAAGTTTGAGAAATACTTCCGATCCGATATTTACACAGGACCTTGTGAGTTGTAACCGTATCTACCTATGTAATGTTGTGGATTGGCAAGAGAGAAAATTCTGATGCGCAGATCTGATGGCGATGCGATGTAAATAATGTAGGCTGACTTGACTTGAGTGAGCTGAGGCTGAACTGTGCTGATGTCAGTTCAGTAGTGTGTACCAGTATGACTTTCGTACAATATAGAAAAGGTATGCAAATCCAACTTAAAACTGAAGCTCGGAAGAATGGTAATACATAAGATGAAACTTTTTAGCAAGGAGAGAGTCAGGACTCTTGGATCTTGTATGTACACAGAGTTAGAGGTACACTAATGTAATAAAGTTTAGATAGTGTGATGTTGCATGCTAACAATACCAATAGAAGAAGGAAATACCAAAGGCTCTTTCGGTGATGTGCATGTGTGCATTAAAATATCAGTGTGCTCCTTTCTAAGCTGTCCTCTTAAGATTTTCCCTACTAAACTCTGCAGAACACATTCAAAATCATTTTCCCATTTTTCAATACTAATTTGCATTTGATTCAATTGGAAGATTGATATGTAACGCAATCTAAATCTTGGTATCCTTGATAATAACTATTTTCTAGGTGTACTTGTATGTATATTCCATTATAATATGTGATTATCAATTCTCAGAATTTATCGAGCTATGTAGTTGAGGCACTTATGTATACACGAGACTCTTATCAAGCATGCAATCTTTATAGAATATATTTACCACTGTTATGTTATATTTAATGAGATGTGATGTGATGTGGTTGGTGATAGTGACTACCTAGCGTCTTCCTTAGCTACAAAACTGATCACTTCGACATCTAAACAGTTTGGCCTGGAGTGGCTTGCATTCAGGCTTTCGTTTCTCTAAAGTTTATGGATAAGTCTTGCATTTGTCAGATGATGTGAGTTGTACGATTCGTTTAGCTTTATGTTTAGGATGTCAGTTTACTTACTTTTCTGCACAGGAATAACTGACTAGCTGAACTAAAGGGGGAAGATGAGTAAGTCAAATAATATTCTTCAACGGATACTTTATATTTCATTACGTACTACACAGGACGGCATGTTCACACTTATTTGCTTGTTAGTTAAGGTTGTGTACATATCCATAGGTACTCGCTGTACATGTGCAGGCTATCCTTCTTCATAATAATAATATTACGTAGAAATGCAATACAAAGATTGCTTTTTCCAATTTTTTTCTTACTTAGAAAACATCCTCTTCCCACTATCTCCATCCATGTGTTGGGCTAAGAACGTTCATGCCATTTTGGCATACCAAACCATCCTTATGGCTAAAGATTCGTCCATTGTTTGTGTTTGTACATATTTTGTGTACTTTACCTTAATCTTTGAAACTATGGGACTATTCATTTTGACATTCAACATATGTATCTTGTATAAATTATATCTTCTGCTGCGCAAACCTTGGGTACTATTGATACAATATTTATCTGGTTGCAGTCTGAAGTGAGATTTATTGATAGTACCGTCATTCGCAGAATATATTTGCATTTGATATACATGCCCTCATGGGAATTACTATGCAATGCAAATACGGTTTAATGCTTCATTTTATAAAATAATATGCAAATGCATGCACAAAATGCATAAAAGTACCAGTAAGACACATATATTACTGCATTTTTGTATATTATTAAGTAATACTCGAAATAGAAAATACAGTATGTAATGCAGTGCACTTTATGCATGTGGTAAATAAGTGGCGATGGCATTTAGAGATACTACTATGCTTGTAAAAATACACACTGTAGTGAAGAACGACAAGTGCTAGAAGTAAGAATTGGAATGAAAGTGAATTTATTTGGCATTTTTTCACTTGGTCATGGGCAGGATTCCAAAAGGTTGTCAATAATGCACAAATCTGCATTTATCATCACATAAACTGATCTCTTCTGCCTCGCTTAACTCCAACAAACAGACCGAAAAGAATAAAATTGCAACATACCAGCGTATTGTGGAAAAGTATCTTCTTTTGCAAATGAGAGGAATCCGTGAGTAATGTAACTACCTACAAAGTAGAATTGTAATAGGTACTTATGAAATGACAGGCCAGCAAGAAAATCTTATTTGCCAACTTGAATAGAAAAAATTAGCATTAGGAATGACACAAGGAATGGCTGTGCTAAGGTTTTCTTTATTTAATTCATTTCCTTCAATTCCAGTAAATGTCTATCATCTAGAGAATAGCAGACTATAAGACTAAAAGACTTTCATTAAAGACTCTTAGGGATTGGATAAAAGTGAACGGGACAATTGTAACATTGAGTGAACGGGACAATTGGAACGAAAAGTAAGATAGTCTATTATAATGTTTGTTATCGTTATATGTATAGTATATATGTTATTGTTATTCTTTTGTTGCTGGTACACTCACCTACTAGTATTTATGAATGGAATGTGGGTCGTTACGGTGAGGTACGGTTGTTACTATTTATGTTTATACTATGAAATGAATGGCTCACTAATTTGCATAGGTTAATAAGATTATTATTTGTTTACGACGACTTGTAAATCACATGCTGTATACTATGTTTATGTCTTGACTCTGTATTTATGAATGGAATGATGCAATGTATGAATGAAATGTCCAATGTGAATTTTAGTTTTTGACTAGGGGTGGATAATCCTATTTTGTTCTACTTTTACTTCTTGTGACCCCAATAGAATGACCAAGATAATTTATGTAATTTAATGTTAATGTACGCTGAATCATCACTTCTCTTCATTGTCTTTCATTGAAAAGTATGTTTAGAAAAATTGGTATAAATACAAGTCGATTGTAATCTGTGATCAGTACTCATGTAACTCTGTTGCTGAACGTTACGCTGCTAGATTGAGAAATAAATATAATACCAAGAAAGATCTACTCTTTTAGCGTATCCATGATTTTCTCATTCAGCAATCACTCACACTACATAAGAGCAATTTGGACTTGGTCCATTCCCCACATACCTACCATCTTCTCTCAGTCACCTTGCCTCACTCTCGTTGATTCCCTGCACCCTTTTTAACACCTTCCTAATAAACTTCAATCCTTCCAGCCTTTAAACATTGGTCCTTCGAGCATACGGATATTTATCAGACGTCTCTTGGAGTCCGAAGATAATTAACCTTACAACTACCGGGATACTGGATTGCGATTGAAGAACTGAAGAAACCATGCAGGCTATCAACCGAAGAAGAGCAACCCTGAAGGCCAGTTTAACTCGCATAGAAAACTTGTTAAACGCGAACGATGTCAACCCAGTTTCCGAGAGAGCGTTAGCCCTAAACGAAGAGCGACTCGCACATTTGGAAACCTTCAGAACTACGCTGTTCACGGAAGCCAGTGAGCAGGCAATCGATGACGACGAATATGAGGCAGAAGTTCCCGAATACGACACGTTAGAGGGACGAATAATCGAATTAAGAGAGAAGATCGACGAGCTGCGGGGACTATCGAATCCTGGTAGTCGGACACCAAGCTCAACAGCAGCCGCATCCACGAGCTCAACAGCTGCAGCAACCGCTTCCGCGTCCGGCAGTACAGCTATTACTACGGACATCAGGCTCCCGCGGTAAGAACTTCCATCATTCAATGGCAACAGACAAGACTGGCTGACGTTCCACGACTTGTTCCAGGCAGCAGTCCACCAGAATGACAAGTTGAGTGGAGCTCAGAAACTCCAATACCTGAAAGCATCGGTCAAAGGAGAAGCGGCAACCCTCATACAACCGTACAAAATCTCCGATGACAACTACACTGAGGCGTGGACGACCCTGAAAGCAAGATACGAAGACAAGAGAGAGCTGCTGAACGCTGCCCTAGACCGTCTACTTGCTGTTCCGAGTCTCACGGCCGAAAATCCATCCGCACTGCAGAAACTGGGTGACCGGGTGAGGGAATGTGTACACGCCGTAGACATTCTCAACGTACCCCGGGAAACAGCGTACGAGCTCCAACTAATACATCTCGTCTCGAAGAAGTTGGACACCGAGTCTCGGCTGCAGTGGGAGCGAAAAATCGACAAAGACGAACTTCCGACCATCCGGGACTTTTGCAGATTCATCGATCACCAAGCTAGGGTGACTGAAGTGGCAAAATCCAGCGGGAAGACTCGTCACGAACCAAGAAAACAAGGTGCAGCAGTCCACCATGGATCAAGCCAGGGAAGCTGTCCTGCTTGTAATGAAGAGCATCCACTCTACATATGCAAGAAATTCAAGGGAATGACAGTAGGTGAACGATGGGCACTCGCCAGGAATACCCAGTTATGCTTCAACTGCCTAAGCACGACTCATAGGGTTACCGAATGTCAGAGCTCCCACTGCAAACAATGCAGACAAAAACATCACTCCCTTCTACACAGGCAAGAGCAGAAGAGAAGGCCAGCGGAGGCACGGACGCAGCAGCAGCAGCCACCGCCTGAGGCACCCACAACCACCCTCTTTGCAACGAGTAGAAGAACCAAGGGACTCCTGTCTACAGCACTCATCCGAGTACGTGATAGCAAAGGCACATATCACGTATGCCGAGCCCTGTTGGACAACGGAGCAGAAACAAGTTTTGTTACTACCAGCTGCGCTACACGTTTGGGTCTCCGTCGACAGAAGATCCACGTCCCCTTATCTGGTTTGGCTGGCTGCGACGCTGGGACATCAACCCACATAGTTGACTTGGCATTCACGTCTTGTCACAAAGAAAACCCTGTCTTCAACGTAGACTGCCTAGTGATGAAGACGATTACTCGAGACCTGCCGTCCTCCCCCGTATACCGAGAAGAGTGGAAACATATCCAAGGACTGGAACTGGCAGATCCCAACTTCCATGAGATGGGCAAGATTGACATCCTGTTGGGGTCAGACGTCTACTTCGACCTGATCCTGTCTGGGAAACGAACGGGTCCACCTGGAGCACCAACTGCTTTACGATCAAAGCTGGGTTGGCTGCTTGGCGGGAAGCTGATCCGAAAAGGAGAGCCACGAGCCGTTATCTCCCACTTAGTCCACTGCGACCTGGAAGACACGATGAAGAAGTTCTGGGAGCTGGAGGAGATTCCACGCAAGGTATTCCTCACTCCAGAAGAAAAGGCGTGTGAAGAACATTTCACCACAACCCACACCCGAGATGAAACTGGAAGATTTGTACTTCGCTTACCAATAAAACCGGATGCGGCCCCATTAGGTGATTCTCGTCAGATGGCCATTAAACGTATGAAAGCGGTCGAGAGAAGACTTAAGGGGAACCCGGACTTGAAGAAGCAGTACCATGATGTCTTGGACGAGTATCTCCACCTGAACCACATGGAGATGGTACCTGCTAATGAAGTACATATACCCAACACGTACTACATGCCACACCATGTGGTCATCAATGAATCCAGTTCGACAACAAAGTTCAGAGTCGCGTTTGATGCGTCTGCCGTCTCATCCACCGGAACTTCATTGAACAAGAACCTGATGGTGGGTCCTAAGCTACAAGAAGATCTTGTCTCCATCCTGGTCAGGTTCCGGACAAACAAGATTGCGTTCACTGCTGACATCACCAAGATGTACAGACAAGTCCGAGTCCATCCAGATGATGCAAATCTTCAGCGTATAGTCTGGCGAAAGGATCCCAACGACCCCATCAGAGATTACCGGATGCTGACGGCAACCTTTGGAACAGCATCGGCTCCATACATGGCCATCAAGAGTGTGCAGCAACTGGCGGTGAATGAAAATGCAAGATTTCCCGATGTCGAGAAAACCGTCATGAAAGACTTTTACGTGGATGACCTGATGTCAGGAGCTGCCTCGGAAGAAGAAGGGTTGACCAGGCAGAAGGAATTGCTGGAGCTGCTGTCATTTGCGGGGATGGAACTCAGAAAATGGTTCTCCAACTCTACTGCCCTCCTGACGTCACTCCCTGAGAACTTGAGAGGATCTGCCCATACCTTGACCATAGAAGAAGATGAAAAGGTGAAGACCTTGGGTCTGCAGTGGCATCCAGCCTCAGATCACTTCTCGTTCAAAGTTGCAGATGCTCCCACTGTCACCCCGACGAAACGGATTGTACTGTCAGACATCGCCAAAGTTTTCGACCCTTTGGGATGGCTGACTCCTGTGACCATCAAAGCGAAGATGTTTATGCAAAAGATGTGGAAAGAAGATCTGGGTTGGGACGATTCCCTCCCACAACACTTACAAGATGACTGGACCGCTTACCGCAACCACCTACACCTAGTAGAAAAGGTTGCCATCCCCAGGTTCATCAGTCAAGAAAACCCCACCCACCAACTCCATGGATTCTGTGACGCCTCAGAATCCGCCTATGCAGCTGTCGTGTTCCTGCGATCAAGAAATCCTGATGGCCACATCCAGGTTCGAATGGTAGCTGCGAAGAGCAAGGTAGCACCAGTGAAGAATGTTACTTTGGCAAGACTGGAGCTGTGTGGATCCGTACTTCTCGTGAGACTTCTCCAATGCATTAAGGAGGCTCTCGGCCTGCACATTGAAGCTATACTTGGGTGGACTGACTCTACTATAGTACTCGCTTGGTTGGCTTCGCCTCCTCACCGTTGGAAGACATTCGTTGCGAACAGAGTGTCCGAAATACAAGACTTTCTACCCCGTAGCAGTTGGAGACATGTCAGATCAAAGGACAACCCTGCTGACTGCGCATCCCGCGGAATCTCACCAGACTCATTGGCTAACCAAGATCTGTGGTGGACTGGTCCCGAATGGCTTTCTCACTCAGAAGAAAATTGGCCGAATCTTACCGAAGATTTGTCTGTTCCACCGAAGGAAGAAAGGGTTCCAGTAGCCATCCACCAAGTCATGCTACACGTACCTGATTCCCTCCTGGAGCGATACTCCAATCTGATGAAGTTGCTTCGAATCACGTCTTACTGCCTCCGGTTTCGTGATTGGACAAGACGGAAGAAGACCACCGTGACCATTCTACATCAAAATTCGCATATGGTCACAAAAGAAGAAATTGATCGAGCTCTGATGACTTGGACTCGGCTTGTACAACACTCTGCCTTCCCAGATGACTTCCGGTCCCTGACACAAGAGAACAAGTTGACTACCGGGAGTCAACTGAAGAAATTGAGTCCTTTCGTCGATGACCAGGGGCTGATACGAGTTGGGGGTCGCCTTCAGCATTCAGAATTCTTTTCTGATGCCAAGCACCCGATCGTGTTACCGAAGAAAGGGTTCTTCACTAAGCTCATTATTGCCCACTACCATCAAGAAAGCCTGCATGCTGGACCGCAAGCATTACTGACGACCATCCAGCAGAAGTATTGGATCCTTGCCGGACGAGATGTGACTCGTCACTTTGTACGGAGCTGTGTGACGTGCTGTCGCTTCCAAGCCCAACTTGCTAGTCAAAAGATGGGAGAGCTGCCTGCTGCCAGAGTACAACCCGCGTTTCCATTTCTACGGACGGGTGTCGACTACACTGGCCCATTCTGGTTGACTGCAAGGAGAGGAAGAGGACAGAAAAAATTCAAGACCTGGATTGCCCTGTTCGTGTGTATGGTCTCCCGGGCAATTCATCTCGAACTGGTCTCGGACATGACAACGGACACCTTCATAGCGTCGTTCCGGCGGTTTGTCTCAAGACGGGGAAAGCCGACTGACATGTACAGCGACTGTGGGACGAACTTTGTCGGAGCCAAACGTGTCCTGAAGGAAGATCTGCAGCTGGTCCAGAACACCCTGGACGATGACAAGTGGAAGGAGGAGCTGGCCAAGGAATCCATCGCTTGGCACCTGAATCCACCCGCCTCACCGAACTTCGGAGGAATTTGGGAGTCTGGGGTCAAGTCGATGAAATATCATCTGCACCGAGTAGTTGGCGACACCACGCTTACCCAGGAAGAGATGATGACCCTGATGACCCAGGTGGAAGCCTGCCTAAACTCGAGACCGATGACTGAGCTGTCCAGTGATCCTGCTGACCTGATGCCATTGACACCTGGCCACTTCATCATCGGAAGACCGTTGACTGCTGTCGCTGAACCGGGATTGACCCATTTGAAGGAAAACCGCCTGTCACGATGGGAACGAGTTCAGCAGATGTTCCAACATTTCTGGAAGAGATGGTCCACCGAGTTCCTGTCACGGTTACAACCACGGAACAAATGGCTGACTGCAGAGGACAATGTCAAAATTGGAACCATAGTCCTGCTCAAGGAAGAAAACGTACCTCCTGCGAAATGGGTTCTCGGAAGAATCATCAGAACCACCGTTGGACCGGATGGTCTTGTCCGGGTTGTGGCTGTGAAGACTGCAACTGGAGAGTTCCAACGACCAGTCACCAAATTATGTCTTCTTCCCATCGAGTAAGTAACATCAGTAATTTCTCAAAGGCGTCGTCACTTCGGTGGCAGAGATCAAACGCCATGATCAAGTCTTTGAGAAATTACAATTCCATCACTCTCTGAAAATCGATGTCAACTGTGTTGAACGATAGTTCAAGGGGGGAATAATGGATAAAAGTGAACGGGACAATTGTAACATTGAGTGAACGGGACAATTGGAACGAAAAGTAAGATAGTCTATTATAATGTTTGTTATCGTTATATGTATAGTATATATGTTATTGTTATTCTTTTGTTGCTGGTACACTCACCTACTAGTATTTATGAATGGAATGTGGGTCGTTACGGTGAGGTACGGTTGTTACTATTTATGTTTATACTATGAAATGAATGGCTCACTAATTTGCATAGGTTAATAAGATTATTATTTGTTTACGACGACTTGTAAATCACATGCTGTATACTATGTTTATGTCTTGACTCTGTATTTATGAATGGAATGATGCAATGTATGAATGAAATGTCCAATGTGAATTTTAGTTTTTGACTAGGGGTGGATAATCCTATTTTGTTCTACTTTTACTTCTTGTGACCCCAATAGAATGACCAAGATAATTTATGTAATTTAATGTTAATGTACGCTGAATCATCACTTCTCTTCATTGTCTTTCATTGAAAAGTATGTTTAGAAAAATTGGTATAAATACAAGTCGATTGTAATCTGTGATCAGTACTCATGTAACTCTGTTGCTGAACGTTACGCTGCTAGATTGAGAAATAAATATAATACCAAGAAAGATCTACTCTTTTAGCGTATCCATGATTTTCTCATTCAGCAATCACTCACACTACATAAGAGCAATTTGGACTTGGTCCATTCCCCACATACCTACCATCTTCTCTCAGTCACCTTGCCTCACTCTCGTTGATTCCCTGCACCCTTTTTAACACCTTCCTAATAAACTTCAATCCTTCCAGCCTTTAAACAGGGATTTAGCATGAAAAACAGGCTAACTATGTACACTTTGGCTTATTTAGTTGCCTTCTCGATGTCTTTGTTAGCATTACCAGTCTTATAATCCTCGTCTCGACTCACAGTCATTTATGCCAAAGAAGACTCCCATTGTTTTCTTTTGTGTACAAGCAAAATCTCAATTCTAAATCAATCTGAGATAAAGAGGACTCTGTTCATAATGTACTTAACCCTTAACCCAACTCTGAACAAATGGCCAGCTGACTGACCATTCAAGACGAAACTCTTTACTTTTCCGTACAATTAGTCGCAATCCATGTAATCATCCCATACTTTTGCGAACTGAACAAAAGCGGACTCGCAATGTTGTAAAAAATCTCAGTATAAATGCATAGAAATCTAATGTGCACTGCATTGTGTTTACTTATCGTTAGTTTAATTTAAGAGCGGTTCAGAAATTCTATTCTATTCAAATGTCCATTCCAGTTCAACATTCAACTGCGACCGGTTCGCCACCACAAGATTAGATTAGATACACCATAACACCAAGAAACAATATGCTAAAATCTTCATAGGGATGCGCACTCAGGACAGCAACGTATTTGCGTATAGATTAGTCTTACTCATGCTATAGTCGTATCTAAATAAACAAAAACTACACAAAGACATACAATTTTTACAAATGGAAGGCAATACAAAGCGATTCAATTACATTTTCTGTCTCTCTATCAACATCTCAACATTCCAAATAGATCCAATAAAGGACATGCATAGGAATGGTAATCACCATCGTCTGGTTTCCTTTCGTCTGACCTGCTCAGTTATAGTTCTGTCTGGCTAACCGGCTGGCATGGCATTGCTTTCATCTTCTATTGCATGTCCGTGTCCGAATGACTGATCGTCGGAGGCCACGCGAAATACAAACTAAACCATTAATACATTTATATTTGTCTCATTTTTCAAAACATACTCGTTTGATGTGTCACTCAATTCAAACAGATTACCTTACTTACCATACTCAATACGCATCATTTTTTATACATTTTCAACTTTTTGCTTGTCTGAAACTGAATTCAATTTCATTTAATCCGAGCCGGTTATTCCTACAGTTAGCACATATAGAATTTAAATTTATTTATATCGCAAACATTTTGGCTGTGAGTATCAATTTTACAATTTTGATAAATAGTCTTAGGTAATGCAATATTATGTCCCTGACCCTTTTCTTAAGTGTCTTTTTCAATCACTTGCTCATGCTAGCATAGTTTTAAAACACCGTAAATTTGCAACTTATTTCCTTAACGATTATCCGACCGCATTGCACCTGTAAGTACTCTACCTACAAACAGGACACGAATATTTTGCAAATAAAAATAAACGCCTTTCAGAGCTGTAACTAAGTCATCAAATGGTCATCTGTTATACATGAAGGATTGACTGGTGGATTTGTTCAATACACTTACATGAATATATGGACAAATAGATGTGTATGTGTTCCCAGGTAAACTTTTCAATTTAGTAAAGAGTGAAACCTTCAAAGGAAAGGAGTTACATAAGAAGTTGTAAGTTGAACGGATGAGGAACGGAATTTCATTGAGTTTATTTAGTATGGATGTCAAGGCATGTCGAAGCTTCGGGTGGACGACGGAAAATCAAGGCAGGGCAAGAGGTAGGTCGTCAATGTATCATGTCAATTTAGTTTCTGTATACGCTTTGAGTTCTGTGCTTTGATGAAAAATTACGAATTTCCGAGTCTAGGTACCGTATTTCCCCATTTAGTCTTCATTAATTGAATATTCCAAAATGCAGCGTAATATGTTGAGCATATAAGGTCAGATACTGAGGAGTGGTAAATTAGAATATTACAGCATAATAATTTCTATACGAAGCGCTTTATTATTTTTATTGGCAATGATTACTGATAAGCATATCCTTTGTATTTCCTTTTTAACCCAGACAGTGTAAATGTAAGGATTGTAACTTGATTTAAAAATGCATGTCTATTTAAATAATTAATGCTTGTAATTCCGATAAGAGCTATACGGACACAAGAGGGCTATTACACACAAAGTACATCTTATCAGGTCATGAATATGCATGAGGTTATTTATGCATGCTCTTTGCTATTTATATGTGCGATCATAGTTTTCAATTATTTAATTCTCCTTATTGTGTTGTGCTTTGTGCCCTTCGCTCCTTGCACGTGCATGCAACTAACAAAGGGAAAAGATAAAGTAGGTATAAATATGTAAATAGACGAATTCGGTACCTAAGTTGCAAAATGTGTACTTAAAATAGATCCGGTCACACTAAACTATTTATGCAATCGTTTGAAGGTAGTTTAGAGACTCCAAAACAAACATAAACATAAAATCGAGTGTAAAGAACACATTACAGTTAACTTAAACTCAGATAACTAGAGTTAAGTTGTCATTTTAACCATGTGGAAAAAGTAAAACCTAAGAGCCGAGTTCAAAGAAGAAAAATGTAGGCCATGGAACAGCGAGATCCCATTTCTCTTAAACTCATAGCTTTTCAGTGGAAAATATTTCAAGTGTTTGCAAAATCGCTAACAGGCCAGATATTTCCTGTTTGTTTATAACAATACTATCAACAACCTCATCTTTTGACTTTACAACTTACAGTAAAGATGCATTCCTATCGTTCCAGTAGGTATATAGTTTATATTTCATTTTTGCTAGTAGGAAGAGAAAACAATAAAACAAAGAAAACAAAATTAGCAATAATAAATATCACATTTTTGACATGCAGAATTTGGTGACACTTTTTGTCTTCCTATTTGTTTCCGTGCACTGTGACAATCATTGGTTATGATCCGAACAAGACATTTCTTGATAACAAGGAAGGAAAGACAGAATATTTGATTTAAATTGTAAATAATCCGTTGTCTGTGCAAGTAAATTAGTTAGGATGTCAATCTCTACTACGCTTTTTAAGAACAACATTCATAAATGTCTATAAAATGTGGAATAGTGATGGGTTAAAATGTTTTTTCAAACTTATCCAATTTCTTTTATAAATAATGAAGAAAAGATTTTGAGTAGGTGAGCCTACATTGCTTTTTATGTTAGCGAATGCTAATCTTGTAGAATCCATAAACGCTTGAGATTTCCTCAATCGTTAGTTTAGAGACGTACATGTACATAACAGTACATACAAATGAAACTTAAATTACCTACTTTTAGCAATATCATAAATAATACAATACCTACTTATACCACACCTCAGAATGATGAGGTGTAGCCGTAGTCCTTCTGCAGTCGTGTACCTTTGTTTTAAGAGAATATAAATATGCATATACCCTGTGGTAAACAAATATATATATATATTGTGGATTATAATTAGGTTGATAAATAGATAACACATAATATGTACTACATTCATGTACAAAGTAATGTAAATATCAGTATACTAACTAAATACGAGGTAAAAAATGTGTGTTTGCAAGTAATTTATCATTTGACAAGTTTAGCTGATTTTGTGATGGTGCATGGCATGGAATACAGATTATAGCATGACATGGGCAACCTATTTTTATAAGCGGGGGACGTAGTACGGAGGTGTAACATGACTTTTTTCATCAAACTAAATAAGACAGAAGAGCAACAAGTGCAATGAAAACTAAGATATACTTAATATAGAGTGGAAACACGTAATCAAAAGTTTATCTTTGAATAAATCACTTTGTTGTTAACGCACGTCTGGCACTTCATCTTTCTATTTCTACAGATTGTGAGTCAGTGAAATGCATGCGTTTACGATAGAGATACACGAGAATAGAATCTGAAATTCGACCCGAGAGCAGATTATCTCTTTGTTATTAGTTTTCCGTGTTTGCTGGTTTTTTCCTGAACTTTTGTTTGTAGTTACGATAAGAATATTCTTTTATTTCATCGTACTTGCGATTCTAATAAAGAAGTTTGAAATAAGAATGCAGCTGCTGATGGAAAAGTGTATGTAAATATCGTAATGGTATCAACATAATAGAAAATGTCACCTAGTTTATTGTTAGGCTGAACTAGTAGTAACCAGTGTGATTTAAATCGTGTCTTGGCCCGACTGCAAAGATAAAGCAACTAATTGAAAAAGGGATGCGCTGTTTTATTGTACACAGTAGAGTTACATAGAATGTTGTGTGAGGTACGGTATGGTGTATTAAAGACATTTAGCGTAAACTGTAAACAGAAAAGACACGAAGACTAACATTGAATGGAAAGATAGGAAATAAGTGAGTAAGCAAGAAACAGGACAAGACAAGACAACTGCATCAAAGTTAAGATCGCTTTTGTAGATACGAAACGGCTTTCCTTTCCAACTTGTAATCTATGACATTTGATTGGATGAGATATGATCTTTAATCAAAAGGACAATAGTTCAGGAATAAAACCAGCGAGAAAATCATATTGAATTGTGTGTACATTATTTGCTTAACACTAAAACCGAAGGAACACCACGCAGTAAACTTAGCAGAAAACAATTGTTGCTACAGTCATGTCCATCCAGTTTTAGTTTAGCCTTAACTCATTCGTGTTGCAATAAAATTGCAACTTGGGTGTCATGTTCTTAAATTTTGCTAGATTCTGTGTGCTGCAGCAGAATAGGCTGTCTATTTATGATGTTGTCTTGCTGTCTGATCTCACTGAACTCATAGGGAGGATTCACACTGTTTTATTTGCTGATTGTGAGTTGGTAAACTTTCCTTTTCCATATGGGAGGTTGATTAAATGTAGTATCTTCTTGACAGCACACCTGTTTTCTTATCATACGCCAAAGAATACGAATACAGTTCCTCTACAGTCATCTCTACTCACGATAATGATGATTCTTTTGGGTTTCTGTAAAAATTCTTGTTATACCTTACCCACAGAAATTCAAAGATTAGATAAATACTCTTTGCACTTTGCATAAACACGAGTGCACGAAGTATCTTTCTTTATTGCGTAGTCTAGTGCAGACACAAAATCTTGCGGCATAGTTAGATATTAAAGGATGTCGGCATCGGCACTCTGTTATTAATTAAGTGATTGTAATTGTATACACGTTTAGGTGTACTTAATTCTTCACTATTACCAAATGGTTATAGATACATTTACAAAATACTTAAAAACCAAACATATTCTTTCTATTATCCCTTCAAGTAATACTAACATCTAATGCTCTATAGGTACATACAAATTTAAAATCTACTTAAGTAACTTCAGACTATGGTTATATTAAGTGTACTTACATTTTCGCTTACCCATTTTACGTACTTTACTGCACCTAGATGTTTACTATACTATACCACACAAGGTGCCTACAGAACATGTTTTCAATTTTTAATTTGGGTAAGTATTTATGAATTGAGTAAAGTAACGTCTCGAGAAAAACTGTGGCCTTTGAAAATTGTAATAAGCAATTTAGTAAGTTTGTAAGTTGACATACCATTAATTTCAATCGGAGTATGTATAATTGCATAAATGCAACTATATATTAGTAGGTATGTTACACTGAACATATGAATTTGCAGTGGATATTTAAAAATGTAATTACGATTCTGCCAGTCTAAAAATATAGTCGTGGAATTCATAACAAAGTAGGTTCTTACTATTATTAGCTTGATGGCCTACTCATCGGCATCTGGAAAACAACTGTTTAGCTGCATTAACTGACATGCATGTAATCCATAACATAAGTGCTAGCCCGGTATATATTTAGCTTGTGATATAGATTACATACATTCTCAAATTAGTCAAAGCGTATACTATGGAATGTGAAAGTGTAAAGCAAAACCTTGCTTTCATTCTGTGAATTCTTTTGTTAAAGTGTGCACTTGATAACATAATGTCAGTTTTACTACCTAATGCGTAATTTTTTGAAGTTGTATAAGAAAGAGTACAAAATAAACTAATTCACAAACCTTCGGATAATCACTGTTTAGAGGTCAGGTTCATATCAAGCGTACTGAGAATTTTTCCATTCATACTTAAATTTAATGAATTTTTCAAATCAATCGCATCAAATTAATCTGAAGGATTTAATGCAATTAGTTTCCGAGTGCAATAAAACACTCACGGCGGAATTCAATTTAATGGAAATGAAAATTACCTGGTGATTTGAAATGAACGGTCAACGTTATGACATTTTTGAATTCTGGCTTCCGTTAAATATCCATGGGTAAAATTTATTAAAACAGTACAAAAATACAATAAAGTAAAGCAAATTAACTTAACTGTATTAGGTAAAAGAAGGCAAAATCCGTTATTTGCATACTGTTTGTAAAGACTTGTCTTATTTATAAAGTGCGTAGTTCTACTCCTTTTTACCTCTCTATATGCAGTACAGTAGTTTGTTTGTCACAGTAGTAATGCGTAACTAGCGACTTAAGACTTAGTGGGTTGTAGGTTGTAATGCGACAAGGTACATAGGTTTGCTTTTTGCTGTGACTTTCTAACAATATGATCTTGTTAATTAAACTGTAGCGAAAAGTTTAATCTCTACTTAAGTATTCTTAATTCAAAGGCAATAAAATTTGAGTAGCTGAACACTAGAGTGGCTATATAGGGAGTCGGGAGTCCATCTACTTAAGTATTGGTGCTTACTTAGATTCTGCTCTACTTCAATCTAAACAAACAATAAATGGATCACAATAATGAGAAGCTTTTTTCTCAGAAGAGTTGTGTTAATAGAAGCTTAACTATAAAACGCAATGACAATGTCTACGCTGAGAGATTAAGTTAGAAATTAGCATAAGTTACATTAAGTACGACTTCCGATTGGACGGGAGAGACTTTTGAGTCTTATTCTTCTTAATTTATTGTCGATATTGTGTCAGAGTTCAAGTCAAGCTTGACAAAACTCGGTTAAGTACTTTCGACTTTACCGAAAAATGTAGTAGTAGAATTAGTCAAGTGCTGTCAAGAGTGAGGACGAGACTGCATTTGTGCTCAATGAAGTAGAAATATCCCGTTACTGTACTTAACAAACGCAGCGTAGAGTTTAAGTACTACACATTACAGATGATATAACAGTGAAATAATTCTGCTTTCATAGCTTTCTTATCTGTGTAATGTATTAGTAGCCTTTAGCTTCCTATTGTTGGCTCTGTATTGAGAAGAGTTGGATTTTTCTCTTGTACACATCATATGTGTAATATAATATGGTATGCCTGCCAGGCCAGTGCCAGACCAAAGCAGCGAGCCAGAGCCACCTCAACAGTAATGGATTGCTTTTTGCATTGCTTTGCTAAAGAGGATAAAATATTACTGACATTCTAAAGACTTCTTGTGAGGCAAGCGGAGAGGCAAGGCTGAGAAAGGTATTTCATGCATTTTCGGCTTCCTTAACAAGTTTCCAGATGGAATTTACCGGTTTTTTGAAGAAAAGAAAAGTACCGTCAGCAAGAGTAAAATCCGATCAGGGAGAATACATAGAACAGACAGAGCTTGGAATTGGAAGTGAAGAGCCATCAAGTCACCTTCACTGAATAGGAGTTAATGGTGCAAAATAAGTCGATAGGATGTGCCGAGCAGCATAAATTAAACCGTTTTGAAAAGTAGGTCCTACATATATTCTAAGTAAATATGTATAAATTTTTCTCTAGAGAATTACTATTTCAGCGCAATTTGGCCTTTGATCAAAATTGCATGATCGATCATACTGTTTAGATTGGAAACGTCCTTTCCCCATCAAAGGTTACTAAAACTGTGGTATCAGTTAAATTCTGTCTGCATCCTTTAAAATACATTGACAGAAACATATATTTCTCATATTCAGTAAAGATGTGTAAATTCACTTCGGAAAACGTGATAGTGACTATAAACCTTATGAAACATTAGACACCAACACGAACTTTACCTAGTGATGCAGTCAAAGTATTACCAACCGTAAATATTTCTCATTTTAATGATGCACTAAAATCACACTAGTTCTATGTTTCAACTGGTATTGCAGATAGTATCTAAAGAGAAAGCCGGAAAAAGTTGAATTGCTGTTTTTACATATTGTAGGCTTAAGTATGCATTTTTATAAGCATCATGGATTAAGAGTGAGTGAGTTTTGCGTTAACGGAGGCGAAACAAGATTCCCCTTCTTGCTTTTTGCATCAATTTCTAGTGCTAAACGTTGTATGCAACTTCTGTTTTGCACATTAATACTTATTGGTGCTTACGTAAAGTAAAATAATATACTGTATACTAGGATCTTTATTTTTTCTTTGCTGCAACTTGAAAGCAGATGAGTACTGTACTCTACTGTATGATATTTTTTAAGCTGTGCATAGATCGCCTACGATTTAGCCCACTTTTTCCCATTTATTATTTATTGATGTTCAGTACAGACATTTCTATGTCGGCAAATTGAAATACTGTAAATATGCAGCTAGTACTGTTCTATGCGGGCTGAGACTAACTAATTATTACATATACTTTATTGCTCTATATAAAAATTCTTCTTTATATGTGTATATCTTAGCTACAATGGAGCTAACTTACTTCCTACAGGATTATGAAAATAGTTGCTCCTATACATTATTAATATTTAATAGTTTAATAATAATAATATTATAGTTTGAGCTTCATTGATTAGAGTCCGATATTTCACACATGTATCATTTAAGTTTGACTTTGTCAAAATCGGCTAAAATTGTAGTAGACACAGTACAGAGAATTGGATTTTTTACAGTAATTACAGCCTGTAATTTTAATTCACAGGGTGAAAGTCCGAGATATTTTTTCAGAGGAGCAACTATTGCTTAGTTATTACTAAAGCATTCGGTACTCTGATATTAAATATATTTCCGAAATGCAGATTAATGTTACAAATGTATGTATCCTAACGATTTGAATAACCTACAGAAAACCAAAGTTTGATTTATCTACACAACCTGCCTGTACATTGTCCCTAATATGTTGCAAATGATTAATCATCCTTTCGACCAAAGTAAAGATCACTATGAAATGGATGTGAGACTTGTGGGATAAATATATGGGTTTTGTAACGACATAACCTTGCCAAAGTATCTCCATTCTCCATACCTTGTTTCGGTACAAATCATTTAATTTATTACACTCGTTGAATTCGCCCTAATTTTCATAGATATTAAGTAGAAATATGAGGAATGATGTGAAATTCAAACTCTCAAATAACGATCTATGAATGCACTTAATGAGTTTGTGCACGTCAATGGATTTGGATACTGGTGGTCGTATCCTTAAAAATTCACGGAGGCTTCCTTACGAATTTCGAGTTAATAAATGTTTATTGGAGATCCAAAAATCAATTAACTTTGACTTCATTCACTTCATTAGCTAATGAAATAAAGCTTAAAATTAAACTTCTATGATTAATGAAGTTGGTTCCTGTGAATTTTTACTTATTTCATCGTAGACTATATTTACCCATTTTGCAAGTTTAAATCGCTCAATTCATTACAAGTCCGGTATATTCATAATTACGGCTGCTCCACCTATAAAATAATCCATCTAAGTAATAATCATTGCCAGCAGAGCACTGCTTAACCTGGCCAGTGTTATTCGTAATCAGCATGGAATCTAGTTAAAATTTTCTTTCTCAGCGTATGGACTATTTATTTCAATGATTTTGTAGAAACTGTTACGCATAAAGCAGCATTTTAAGTGTATGATCTCAGAAAAGACCTACTAATGAATCTGCAGTACTCTTAATAGTTAATAAGGTCACCTACGAATCAGAAGGTTGTAGAAATTGCATCTTGCTCTTTACTGAAGCAGTGGAATGCATGCAAGTAGTAAGATTCTTGCGATTGTGTTTCTTGCTGAATGAAATTCACCCCACCTTGGTAGTTAAAAATGGAAAAAGGTATACATAATAGAATAATGTTTAGACGTAGAAGGACAACATAGAAGTCTGTCTATATCACGTCACTCACTCCAAGATCTTGTTTTACGCGTAATTCTATTAATAAACCAATTTTGGACTTTTGACATAAGAAGCCTTTGTAATTTGATTGTGGTTTACAGTGTAAAGAAAGGTGTTTTGTGAATTTAAGTATAGAGCATCAAAGAGAATTAGTTAAATAATTTTCACCAAATTGATATTTTATTGTTTTTATTACCCTGTGGAATGAAGAGGGCTACAAGGCTACAGACATGAAATCAATGGTGTGCTTAAAATCTTAAAAATGAATTTAATAATCTAGACTGTCTTAGAAAAGTTGATCTACTGAAGCAACTTACAAAAGAATTCAATTGCGCAAAAGATATTCTAAATTTCAATCCGTTCCAATCCTATTTTCATCTGATGATTGTTTTGTGTATGTTCACTTTATCGCATACAATTTCGTAACTGAACTTGACAGTAATTTATAGCGATAAGCGAATGGTCATATCAAAATCACTTGCCAGACAGTATGTCTCTATCTTTCTTGTAATTCGGAGTTGATTTTGTCTTCTCTATTATGTAAACCAAACAAAGGTTATCGAACCAAAAGTACTTCCTACACATTTCTTATTACAATCCGTTTCAATACGACTATTTAATGCAATTTATTTAATTTATCTGCCAAAGTGTACGTGTAAATATTGCATTATTGTGTGATTCATTTCCATCACTGTACTTGTTTTATGGCTACTTAAAGTCGCAATCAGAATTAATGAGGTTATAAATTACATTAACTACAAATACTAAAAGCATAAGATGCTGATGTGAGGTTTTCCATGGAATCCTACGAAGTGACTATAAAATAAACCGTTAGCGTTGAGGGATGGTACAGATACTAAATACAACAGTTTTGGATTGATAATTCTGGGCAAAAATAATAATACCAATACAAAACATTATAATGTTGTCTAAAAGCACAACTTTTTTTACGAATAATTAATATAGTCATCTGCACATGTCGTGCACATTGCAAGGGGAACTTTATAATACTTTCGTTACGGATAAAGAATATATCAGTATCAATGTTATACTGTAATCGGTAATTTCCTTACTTATACGTATGGTTTATTAACTAAACATGGTTAACCTTATAAATTAAAAGAGATGTGCATTACTCAAAAAAGTAATTTGACAATACATTAAAACAGCTACAAGTAAGTAGTCTCATGACACTTCTCATTTACCTCTGCATTATTTATGCATGCACAGACGGAGGCCCAAAAACAATCCATGCAACTACACCCATGCATTGTAACTGATAATTAAGTTCTTAGTGTACTACCATAAGTCAAGTGAGAATATTTAATTCACACTGATATTAATTTTAAATAATTACGTACATCCGTGTTGTTACCTATTATGTGTAGTTACATGATGTGGGTTGATGGCAATCGGGAAACGGTGGTGCGACGATCAAAAAGTGTTGTTCTGCTAACCTTTGATGCAAAGCGAATTCGTTCGATTTTGCACATACATTTGTTGGTCGAGTGTATTTAAGCGGATAAAAAGCCAAGAGCAATGCTACAGACACAATTTGTATGCCAATTATAATTACAGGTGAACAAGTCCTGTACAAATCATTTAATATCACACCTACCATGTATTAAATTTGCATAAAACTATAGAAGTAGTGTAATACGTCAATCCTATGCTATTGTTATTTGTAGTGCATGATATTATTATGATATAGTAGTGCCTGCAATGAAAATCTTACAAAGCAGTAATTGTTATAGTTATGTGTACCATAATAATATGCAAGTTGAAGGCTGTGTACACAGAACGAGAACAACAGAACCGGACTAGCGGCGTCTCCCATTTTATGAATAATATGCCACAGGAGAAATCATTCCATAAACGTCTAAAATCCTTATTTTTTGGTCATTTTATTGTACTGAGCCTCGTTCCTTTTTGATTTTCTCTGCTTTGCTCACTTGTTTAGCATAATTTGAGTTAAGTGATGGCTGCATCATTAAATCACAATAATATTATTTTCAAGAACATTTATTATAGTTCTAGAACATGCAAGTCAAACTTCTTTAGTCAGTTCACTGCACATACTTGACACTAGTAGGTAGGTTAGGTAACACACAATAGCAGTAATATATGGTAATCTACCTATAAGACAGTTTACTAACCATAAGATGTCTAAAAACCAATATCAGTATACTATACTACACAAATGTTTTGTTAAAAGTCATAAAATCACACAGACACAGTCAGAGGTGCACAACATAAACTTTTATGTAGGGCTGAAGCAGAAACATATATAACCTACTCATAATAGACCCTCTTGATGTAATGGAACATCTGTCAAGACTTTAATGAGACTGTTGAGCTGACAAAGTGGCTGCTGTGAAATTGATAGTCATTCCAATTTTCAATTGTTTTTTATGCTACCATATCCATATTAAGGCTATTGCCAATCAAAAATTTATACTCATAGAGCAATGGATACAACAAACTTATAGAAAGAGATTGGAGCACTAAAATTATGTTCTTAGTAGAGTGCTAAATAACCAGTAATTGCACAGCCGTTGTATTGTTTACCTGTAAAATATTACTCATACCTTGATACGTTTAACTATTATTAGCAAGTGTAAATTAAAATAT
Source organism: Yoshiicerus persimilis (assembly GCA_020352615.2). Classification (NCBI taxonomy): domain Eukaryota; kingdom Metazoa; phylum Arthropoda; class Collembola; order Entomobryomorpha; family Tomoceridae; genus Yoshiicerus; species Yoshiicerus persimilis. The sequence continues at coordinate 16,120,020 of CM036942.2, forward strand.
TAACAATTGTTCTCCAAAATTGTTTATAGAGTTGCATTTCCATTAAATGTGGTTTTTATATGGTCAATTCTGCTTCCAGTTCTCGCTTGATACTTAACAAACAATAGCTGAACTAATGTTTATAAATGTACATATTTTATTTTCAAAAGTTTACATCAATCCTCGTATGAGGTCTTCTATTATTATTGTATACCTTTAATTCTGTTCTGTATGCAACACACGATAAAGTTTACAGTAATGGTTTTTAGCCGTTTTGTTTTGACTAGCAATTAGGTTACGAACCAACACATAATTACATCATTAAAAGTTGAGGTCATCAAATTCACGGGATAGCTTTAAAGTGATGGTCAGCTTTTCTTTCGTTTGATCCCATTTGGCATTGCCGGCCTACACAAAAAATTCAAAACGAGTGGTAAAGAAGCAAATCTGATTTATTGCAAATGATATGTAATTATGATTAACGATGACTACTTTACAAACCTATATAAAGTAATTTTCATTTTACATGTCATACCACACCAAACAATACCCCACTAAAAACTGAATTGCACATGAACCCTAAGGTTGCATTTGATTTGTGTACTTATTTTTTATTTACACAGCTTGATTTTGTAGCGCAGTAAACTGCAACGTTAAAATGGCTAATTATTTTAAGGTTTTGCTTACATAGTATTGAACATAAAGCAGTAACTATCTGTATTGATTATGGAGGGTATTCTTCATAATCAACCGAGCTACTTTAGGCTATATAGTTACTTAGGTAAGTAAGCAGAATGAGAATTATGCAGGTAGCCAAATGATAAACTCTAAAGTGAAAAGCTTTAGTGATACCCTTTGTTTGCTTAGGCGTGAAAAATCTGCACAATGCCACACCAGCAGAAAAAGATTAACACTATTGCGCACTAGACTAATTTAAATAGAAAACTACTCAATTACACTTGTCAGTCAAACTCTTGCATCATTTATACATCAAGATTTGCATTCAGTAGTGCTAACAAATGAAACTGTCCTTAGAAATTGACATTGAGTCTGATTTATTGATCAGTCCTAGTTGTAACTTATTCATTAGCTTCTTTTCTTCTATTTCCCTTGACTGTGTGTAACTATAACATGTCTTAACATCTGTATATATAACAATACTGAATGCTAGTTGTCCACGTGCACACAATGCTTAGTTTATTAGCATTTAATACGTAGAAAACTTCGTTTTCAACACATTCTCTTAACGAATGTCTGTATAAGTAAAGCATACATGGCTTAGTGAGTATTTCAAATATTATAATTATAACTTACCCTAGGGTCAATTGGATGAGGCAGACCCATGTGCAAGAAATAAATTGGTGAGCTCAAATCTATAAGTTGTTTCTTGAGGTTTAACTGAACTTTGTGGTAGTCCTCGTCTGGCAAATGAATTTCTACTATCAATTCTTCACAACTAGCAGTGCCAGGGGTTTTGTTACCCATCTATGACATATATTGATATAGAAAAGTTTACAATACATTGATTTTCATTATCTTTTTTACAAAAGTTCTGCGTTGGACAGGCATGTTATTTATTTATGTGACAGAGACAGAATAACAAACTTATGTTGCACAATACTCACGTTATTTTGTCAAGCAAAATCTTTGTAAAAATTTGATTTCCAGATTTTACCAGATACATGTTTCCATAAATAAAGCAACTACTGCTTACTACATTCATTACTATTGTGACTACCTGAAGAAAGACATCCTCCGTGGTTACCGATTGACGATAATGTGTTTCGTACACTGGAGTCTTACGTGGATCACTAATCAGCGACGAGTCTAAATATTCATTGCTACCATCTACTTTTAGTTCTTCTGCTTTCCAAATGGCATTATTTTCGGTCTTCACTGCAGATTTGCCCTGCTCACCTTTAATTTTTGAATGATTTTCAGTACTGGCATCTTTAGCCGGTAGACATTTTTCTCCTTGCTTTGGTATTAGGATCTCGCCTATATCTCCAGGCCCTGGAAAGAATTATTTTGCCTGAATTATGCAAGCAAAAAATCATCTCATGCGTTTTATTACACTAAAGGGGAAATCGTTCAAAAAAACTTAACAATTTAGCTATTGGCTTGCACATAAATTAAGCAGCCAAAAATTAACTGGCTATATGAAAGCAATCAATTTGGAAAACTATTCCGAGGTTAAACATTTTATTGTGATAGTTATTGCTTATTAACCTTTTACTCGGGACGATATTTTAGAGTAGGTTCCACCCTCATTGTCACTGTCACTATCACCTCTTCTGTTCCCCGCTTCCGGATTATGTTCGTCTAATAACTGTGACAAACTTCGAATATCAAAGCTACTGAAGTCGTTGTTCATTCTTTCAACCAATATTTTGTTGTTAACAAACAAGGTGGACAATAAGGTTTGAATCAATGAGTTTTGAGGAAAGACAGATTGCAAAACTTGTGCACAATGGTATGTAAATGTCAACTATTTCAATTTCACGCACAACCAAAGAAGAAATAGCCTACCTACTATTATCGATCAAGCACTTTCTCGTATCACTAATATCACTGTTCACTTTTTCTGTCCGCCTTATTCAAACTTTGATGCAAACTTTGTTGTCATTTCTAGCCAAACATCTCTGTCAGAACTCGTTATTAGACCAATGTTTGTCTGCAAAAAATGCGTTCCTGGGTCAACTAATGGTATGGAATATCTGAAGGGATATCCCGTGGCACTCCTGTTGGAAGAGAAAAAAGTATGCAATATCATCATTTCTAAAGGAAGTATTATGGAAAAGTCACATACATATAGTACCCTTTACATCGTAGCTGTCCAATTTACATTTTCTTATAATATCATATATGATAATGATAATGGCAATGGTAGTGGTAGCTGTGGTAGGTCAACTTACTTACACCAAGAAAGTAATAATATGACATGCCTTCTTATTTACTTAATGCATTTAACCAGGTTTTGGTGAAGTTTTAGTTTTCAGAAGCAAGGATTTTATTTTGTCTATCGGACTCAGATACATAACCTCCTTAACCTGCACCGCTGCACCGGATGATAAAAATTTTATTCATTATCGATATTTTTTACAGTCCGCGTCCGTAATTAGGGTATATACAGTTACAGAGTTACATTACAGTTTACAGTGTGAAAATAAGTATCAGAGTCTCAGCTCAAGTTCACTTTTGTATTACATCGCCCCATTATTATATATATTTTGCATTTTGCATTTTGCATCTATATTATACATGAGCTTAGCAGCAAGAAAATATTACTACAAATATTACTGAACCACAATTTGTAGCTGAACAGTTAGAAGAAAAGTGACAGCGAGATGGTTTATATGAAACGAATGAGAAAATAATACCGATTGATGGACGATGGACGATGGACCGTCGCATTTGACAATTGAAATGACTGACACTGACTCTGACTGACTGACTGTTTGCAGTTGAACATGAACAGCTTGAGCTTGAACATGCAGAGAAGGAGGACTCAGTGAGACGAACGAACCATGGAATGGAAAAAGCTGTATCCATCTCCATCTATAAAGGAACGTGTACATGAAACAAAGTATTCTCGGCCTGCTGATCGTGGTGCAAAGAGGTTATCACATTTCGTCATGAGATGAGTGCAAATCCAGCAATTTGCTGAATTCAAGTTTCCGGCAGCATTTTCCAGCTCTTTTGTATTATCTTTGTCGTTTCATTACATTTGTATCAGTCGGTGTGTTCAGGCGGCATTCCCGTCATTTTTGGCATATGGACAATTCCCGGCTCTATTATTATATGTAATAACATAATAATTGATATTATTGCCAGATTTAATAGTGTTTATTGTTTTCAAATGTTGAATATTAATAATAATAGTGTGGCATAGCATATTAAAATTGTTTGCAATGCGTATGCTAACGATTTTTTTAAATAGGTTACAGGGTCACAGAGACAAAAGAATCTAAAAATTGTGCAGAACAATACCACAGGAAAACGTCCCCACAAACAACACTGCAATATCTTTTCGAGCTCCAAGGAACCTACAGGTGAAACCAAGTATTCTTCATACAAGAAGACAAATTAAGTTGACAAGTTAGCAGCGCAGTTTAGAAATTAACCTCATATCCATCTTCTGTTTAATATTTCTGGTCTTGGAATTGGAAGATTAAAGAAATCATGGCTGATGCTGCAGATGGAACGACTTTATCGAAAAGGTACACCTACAGAAAGTTTTAACCTTTTGACTTTACTAATCATTATAACTACACTTATTCGTTACTGTGAACTGTGAATGTGAACACTATATTATATCTCTATCTAGTCTCTTTAAATAATAATTAACTACCAAGTTTTGAGGACAAATGGTAACACAGGTTTTGAGGCGCATAATGAACATAAACATATCTCTTAGTACAATCATTTCGTTTTCTGTGTGGACCTGAAGACACTAAAATTAATGTCTGAAGTGAATTTGCGCATATTTTTGAGTTATATAAGATATTGTATGTAGGTAAAGCATGAACCATGTATTCATTGTCATTGCTGTTGCTCTACTTATTCCAGCTTATCTAATTTCGATTAACCTATATTTTGTAACATAGCAAGGCACGCACAAGGACCTTTTGATTAAAGGTCATAGTCATAATAGACTTCACTTGTGTATTCATATTTATACTGGCCATTTATATTAAGTCACATTACAAAAATGAATGCTTTAGAAAAATTTTGCATCTTATTGCTGCCAGATTGCGCATACATGTATTAAAAAACTGCCGGGGTACTGTACTCCTCTAACCGTCCTAGCCCTAGGTGAAATATTACCCAAGAATCATGAAACGCATGAATCTATATGGAACACATTTTTCCAATAAAAGGTATGAAAGCGTTTCATATTATTTGAAATATGAATATATACTCAAATACAATTGCAGAAATTTCAGAAAGTATAGAAGAAAGCAGTCATTTTACATACTTGGTATGCCTTTGAAAGTCATGAAATTAGAATAAAAATGTCAATAAATGAATTATAGTGCCACTGACATTGTATTACGTTTGAATTAATGGCATTGAATAAGTATTCAAATGATATTTAAATAACTGGAATCTTTATTAAATATCGGCACGATATTTACTGCAAACACTCTGTCCCTCTGTCCGTCCATGTGTCAAACTCAAACAAGTTTTTGTGGTCACTATATACCTCTACAACTTGTTGGAATAATTGGTTGAAACCCTTTTTATTACATTGACCGTTAAAATACCTTGCTGCAATTCGAAAATGAACGCTTTCTGACAATTGGTCTTTTACCAAGAATTCGCAAGCTGAGCCGTCCGTACGTAAAACAGTGTATGTCAATGTCTGTGCCAATGGTTATGTGTCATAGTCTGTACTAGTGTTCAGGCAAGTAGTTCAACTCAGTATAATATATGTGTTGGATTCTCTAGTGCCGTAAGCACTTTTCTCATATAAATTAAAACTTTGTAAAACAAATTGAGCAATTGAAGCTTTTTGGAATAAATTGAAACGTTTGGAATAAAATGGAAAGATCTGATGAAAAGATATGATCTGAGACGGTATTTGAGTTCACCCGTTTTGCTACGGTTTATTCTTTTTAATTATTATATAATCAGGAAGACTCTTTTGGTCAGAGTTGATTGTTCAACTTTCGGAGTTCGAGCAAGAATTGTAAATCACTATGATGCTATGATTTAATTTATTGCTGCATTGTATAGTTTCTTTTCCAATCTAATATAAGGGAGTTTGTATCACCTATTGTTTATTCTTCCACGCATTCTTAGGTTAGCATTCTAACCTAAGAATGGTGTACTATACGATACGTTGTACATTGATAAATCAAGTGACATGAACTTTTGCCATCTCAAAAGATGATTGATGTCAAATGATGATTCAGGGAAGGAAAAAGTGATGTGGCATTACTGCGTTGGAGGATGCAATAATATATGAAAGACGCTCTTGTCTTATTGATAAATTAATTAGTGATTAGAACAAGCATATGTATAGAGTATTAATATTAAACTACTGTCTTCCTTATAAGATACTAATTCGTTTGCTTAAAAAAAATGTGTATGGTTCGGCATACATCAGCTACAAAATACTTGGAATGTAAAAATTAATTATAAGTCCAGAAAGGTTGGAGCTAATATATTTGTTTGTATCACATACAGGCTAATTTTACCATCAAGGAAAACGTTATATTTTAACTGACGAGACGTACACTTGACTATACCTCAATTATTATATGTAAATCATACAAATCTTTGTCGGGACGTATAAAAAAGAAAATGAATCTGAGAGTTTCACTATTAAGATTAATAAGTTCAGTATGTCGAGAAAAGCCAGCCATGAGTAACCTCAGTCACAAATGCCACTTTGGTCCTATTGGGGACATAGATTTTGCCACTGGCCTAGGCTCTCGGTCTCAAGATTTTTCTCAATTAGTTCCTTTGAGATATTTAAGTCTTGGGCCTGTGCGTTTAAGTGTGAGGTAAGAGCCTAGACCAGATAGTAAATCTGATTATTGAACATTTGCATACCTAGACAAATACTATTTAAATTACCAGAAATTTTGTAGCACAAGCTTAGTTTTTGTTAATAATGGTTTTTGTTAAAAGCAGATAAGTTAAATAATGTTATTGTTGTAGTGAACAAAAGAGGCGCTTAAAGGCGGAGCAAAAGGCCAAAGAAAAGATCGAAAAAGATAGGCTGAAAGCGGAAACTAGTGCAGGTGATGCAAAGACTAATCCGAAGGCAAAATCCAAAGGAAAAGACGAAGAGGAAATCTCGCCAAACGTAAATCCAGCAATTACATTTACAATTTATGTTTTAGAATTTATATTGTATAGAGTAATCATTTATTTCACAAGCAAATGACAATGATGCAATGTTGATCAAGTAATAATAATGGCAATAATGATGCAACATTACAGGAGTATTACAAATTACGACTACAAACAATGCAGCAGTTGAAAAATAAAGGAATAAATCCATATCCCCACAAATTCCACGTTACGATTTCTCTAGAGGAATTTATAGAAAAATATAATGGAATTAAAGAAGGGGAAGTACTGGAAGACACAACTGTTAGCATTGCAGGTGAACATTATTCTTCTAATTTATTATTGAATTATTCCAATAATGACTATTCCAATGTGGTTATACGAACAGAATTACAATTTATTTACTAAATACTGTAATAATTAGTAAGTAAATAATAATTCTGTTCCTACAAACACATTGCTATATTCATAATTATGGGAACTGGTCAAAAGTGCTGATTTCATTTTCCTTCCCATCCCTATAAATTTTAAATTTTTTCACTATTTTCTTAGGACGTGTTCATGCTGTCCGCGAATTTGGAGCGAAATTAATATTCTACGACGTCCGTGGTGAAGGTGTAAAGCTACAAATAATGGCAAACGCCAAATACTTTCCCAATGTAGAGGCTTTTGAAGATGTAACCGAAAAAGTTAAAAGAGGTGATATCGTAGGAGCGACAGGCCATCCCGCTAAGACCAAATTAGTATGATATATTTTCATGACGTTTATTTATCTTTTGCTTGTTTAATCGATGTTCTTCGTACATGTAAGATTTTAAATTCTTCCTAACTGTAATATGAAAATCATAATTTATAGGGTGAATTGTCAATTATTCCAACGGAATTTGTTATCCTTACGCCATGCCTTCATATGCTGCCTCATTTGCATTATGGTTTAAAAGATCAAGAAACGAGATACCGCAAAAGATATTTAGACCTCATCATAAACTCTGATGTGAGACGAAAGTTCCAGATTCGTGCGCAAATCATTTGTAAGTTGCTCTGCAATGCAAACATTTGTGCAGCTAAATGTATGTAGTTAAATTATTTGCCTATATGAATAATCTGACAAATTCATTTATATTATTTCAATTCAGCTTATGTACGTAAATTTTTCGACAATATGGGATTTTTGGAAGTCGAAACTCCAATGATGAATATGGTTGCTGGTGGTGCAACAGCTAAGCCTTTTATTACGCATCATAATGAGCTCGATATTGACCTTTACATGAGAGTTGCCCCCGAATTATATCTCAAGGTAATTGTAATGTTTCATTTTGCTTGCTACTGCAACATTGATCTGATTAACGGTTCAAATATAATTCATTGCAATGCAATGCTATTTGTGCAGATGCTTGTCGTTGGAGGTTTCGACCGAGTGTATGAAGTTGGACGTCAATTCCGCAATGAAGGAATAGACTTGACCCATAACCCTGAGTTTACTATGTGTGAATTTTATATGGCTTACGCCGATTATAATGATATAATGGAGTTGACTGAAACTTTGTTATCAGGTTAGGCAATATCTTATTATGGTTCATAAATTATAAATGTAGCATATGAAATATTTTATAACTTTTATTGAGGATTTTTAAACATTATGTTAAAATGTCGAGCTAACGTTATTTAAATCTTTAGGACTCGTTAAAAGCATTTATGGGTCATACAAATTTAAAGTACATCCAGATGAGGGAGAAGAATATGAAATCGACTTCACTCCCCCTTTCAGGAGAATTAGAATGCTTCCTGACTTGGAAAAGGAGCTTGGGGTTTCTCTAGGTATACAGTAAATCATTATATTTAGAAATGATTTTTTACCTTAATCACTATATTAATGCTTTTTATGCTTAATCTTTTGCAGGTTCTTATGAAGAAATAGGATCCCCTGCCTCAATAAAACAACTTAGCGAATTATGCGAGAAGCACGGAGTAGACTGTCCACCACCCAAAACTGCAGCTCGATTACTGGATAAATTAGTCGGTCAATTCCTTGAAGAAAAGTGTATTAATCCTACATTCATCCTGGATCATCCGCAGACAATGAGTCCACTTGCGAAATATCATAGGACAGACAAGGGTTTAACAGAGCGCTTTGAACTCTTTGTTCTAAAGAGAGAAATTTGCAATGCTTACACGGAATTAAATGATCCAGTTGTGCAACGCAGCCGATTCGAGCAGCAAGCTAAGGTTCATTATTCTTTTGACAAAGATGGCACATTTAATGCACTGTTGAATTTGTTTTTAATAGTAATGAATGGTATTTTACAGGACAAGGCTGCAGGAGACGATGAAGCTCAAATGGTAGATGAAAATTTTTGCACTGCACTGGAATATGGTCTTCCACCAACTGGCGGTTGGGGCATGGGAATTGACAGATTGGCCATGCTTCTTACTGATTCCCATAATATCAAGGTTGGAAGATAGATCATTTTATCTGTTATAGCATCCACACTTAGATTTTAATTTTTCATGTTTTAAAATTTTAGGAAGTTCTTTTATTCCCGGCAATGAAGCCTGAGGACAATAACCCGAATAGGCAAAAGGATGCCGAAGAAGTTGTCGTTAATGGCAAAGCATAAAGTTTTAAAGTAACGTTTTTCAATGTTCAATATAAGAGTCTACAAGACGTTTAAATTCCTTCCATTTGGTGCACCTCTAGAAAAATTGATATTAGAATTAATTAAAATATTTGATTACATTTTACATGCTTACAAGTAATGTTAGCTAGCGTTTTCCTTGGTGAATCAATTCCTTAACATTTGTTGATTACAGTATACTTTAGTTTTTAATGTATTTGTAATCATTAAATTACACTGTTGCAGTTTAATGTACCTTTGAACTTTTTGTTGCAATGTCTACTTGCAATTGCGCAGCATTGAAGGAAACAAGTATTTATTACCATAGTCAAGTAATGTCCATTAATTAGGTAATTTATTCCTGTAGTATGTAATAATGTGAGCATAATATTGCACAAGTTAATTAAAAATAAAGTTTTGTTAAATACGATTAACACAAAGCTTGTAATTAATTCTCAATTTGCTTACACTATTGTCCGCATTGCTTCATATTGTCTGTAAATTCCGTATATAGACTACGACTCTCCCTGCAAAATATCAAACCTATGGATGATTTATATTTCCATCGGAGGAATCAATTCTTTGCATACACTTTAATTTGACATTGAAAAAGACATACTGCGGATTGAAGGATATCAAGCACACCCAATTTCTCACTTCAATGGCTATTATAGCATACATACGATGCACGTCAACATAATCAAAGTAGGAACAGTAATGTCGATCAAAAATTCATACTAAAAAGTTTGTCTTGTGCTTTCTAAACTTTCTCCACAAGTAAAAACAAAATTTTAAGACTGGATAAATAACACTAAAAGCAGTGTAATATATTTTAAAATACCTAGAACCCCGTTTGACTGTCTTATTCAATATGAAATAAGAGGTCCATATTCCGAAATGGGTGTACCAACCACGCCCCTTTGCAGTATGGTTTAATTCTAGTAAGAGAAAGTTCAAATCTGAGGTCTCATCCAAATTCAACAAAACGTTCGAGAGTTATGGAGGTAGTGCTTAGTACATACATAAGGAAAGACAACCCTGTTCCACTACTGAACTCTGGCTCACTAAAACTGATAGGGCTGACTATTGTCAATTTCAAGATTGGGTTTAAGACATGCCTTTGAAACCATGTGTTTAGCTTCATCCAAGCATTAATTAATTAGTTATTTCTGTAAGCCGTTAATGCAGTATCAATTCACATTCACATATATAATTTACACATAGTATTATGTTGTGACGTTGTGAGAGTCATCTTAGCTATATACCTTGCTTGGTGTGAAGAAAATTTAAAGACCTCTGTTTAAATTGTAGCTTCAAAGCTGAGGACTACGTCAACGGTTTGACATTGTGAAATGTCAAAACATTCATTTAAACTCCAGATAAAGGGCGTGGTGTCGTTTGCTTGAGTGAAAGTAGATTAGATAATTAGATGTTATGTATATCTTAAGAAAAATATGTCCTTCTGGCCAGAGGTCGAAATAGCTGCTCACCTCTCAATTGAAGATAGGTGAAAAGCTCTCAACTCACCTCTCACTTTGAAGTGAGGGGTGAGAGGTGAGAGGCATGGTCGCATGTATTTGAGAGTTGAGAGGAGTGAGTGAGTGAGAGTTGAGGTTTTGAAAAAAGGAGAGGTTGGAGATGAGTTGAGAGGTGAGGCTTTGAAAAAAAGAGTTGTGAGAGGTGATTTGAGAGGTGAGGTTTTGAAAAAAGATAGGTGAGAGGTAAATAAGGTTGATTACATTAACAAACTAAATTGCGATCTCTGCATGAAGGAATTATAAGTAATATATGCTCAAGCAGAGAACTTACCAACTAATCTTAAGAAATGTAAGAGAAAAGGAAAAGAGGTAGAAAAGACAATTATTGCCCCAAATTTTTCCCTTCCGGATGAAATGTCACAATATTTTTCCTACATTGGTACAATTTATAAGGAGGATAATGAAAAAGCTGTGAGCATAAAATGTAAATGTATATATAGCATATAGCAGCGCTTTAAGGGAGTCAGTGGGAAACGTGGGTTAGACTGTCCTACATGACTATGATGAATGCTGAAATACTTAATACAATAACGACACATTTGTCGTCTTTTAATTGCCATCATAAAGATCGTCGGTAATCGTATCACATGACCAAGTACATAATATTACTATTACCTATACCACAACTCATTACACTGCATGCATTACATGGGTTGAGAATTTAAACGTTGGCTGTTAATATTAGAGTAGTGAGAGGAGAGAGGGGAATTGAGAGGTGAGGCTTTGAAGAAAGGAGAGGTGAGTTGAGAGGCGGGGTCTTGAAGAAAGGAGAGGTCAGTTGGTCGTGAAGAAAGGAGAGGTGAGTTGGTCTTGAAGAAAGGAGAGGTGAGTTGAGAGTCATGACGTTGCGGGAAAGTGTCGTGAGAGGTTACCTCTCAATACTCACCTAAATTTCGATCTCTGCTCCTGGCTAAGATAAGTGCAATGTAATAATAGCACTATGGTTGATAAAACGGACGAATTAATGGGATACTTAAAGTAGTACTTGGTATTTAACGGCTGACAAAATTGATGAATGATATGGTAATAAGTGCATTGATTGGTAGGCCATTATTATCAGAATAATAATGGCCCTATCCACACAAAGAACTGTTTGCAAAACAGTCAATAATATGAATTGCATAGCAGTTTCAGTATTATGTGTACTGTCAGTCTTGATCTGGAAAAGTTTCATGATGGGCATCCTTTTCTTAATGTTTATTGAATTTTGAATTTTTGAAGTTAGTGGAAATGGAAATTGTGGAGATCATTCTGTAATCCCAAGTAGAAAAATAATTAGCAATACGTCTCCTGTAACATTAGCTTCTTCTACTCTAACTCCAACAATAAGTTTCATTCGACATCTTCAAAGGAATTGGAAAGATTGCACTTGGAAAATTTTACTTCATAATAAAGTATCTGTAATGACTCAAAATGGATTTCTACATGATGGACTTATAGATCAGAATGAACAAGTAGTAGTTGAAATCTACACCTCTGATATATTTACCAGCAATTGGACATTTACCTTAAATCTGAGAGAGAAATTTGCCAGTGGTTGTAGAATAGTTATTACTTCTGCGCATTTTGCAATCTCACAGTTGACGCAATCCTTTTTTCCCATCGCAAAACGAGAAATAGAAAAGTTGTCATTAAGACCGGATCTAGATTACTACATTTTCTTCTCTGATTCTCTAACTTCTAAGACTTTTTTCTTGAATACATTTGCTGAAAGACTGAAATATAAACTAATAATTTATTATGATGTTCAAGAAGCCGTGAAGATGAAGAAAGATAGAAGTGACAAAAAATGCAACATAAAAGGATTTTCCCTATATTCACTCTGCTCTGAGGGGACAAATTGCCTAATTAAAATGGATTTAGAAGGAATGTGTTTAAGAATGGAGAAAGGTGAGACTATCTACAAGGAGGATGTTTTCCATGACTTCACCAGAAACTTTTATGGCAACACAATGAGGGTCAGCGTTCCTACCAAAATAAGAGGATATTTCGAAATTGTTAAGAGTAAGAATGGAAGCTGGCATGCAAAACGAGGGAGGACAAAGTTTCTTCTGGAAGCAGTAATGAATAAGCTAAATTTTACAAGTTCTTTTCTTCCATCAACTGGCTTGGGAAATGAAAGTACTGCAGGCGGAAGTGGTGTTAAATTGCCAAATGGGACCTGGACAGGATGTGTTGGGGATATAATAATGAACAGGGCAGATTTCAGTATAACATCTGCACCTACAGCTAGCAGAGTTCTTGTTGCTGATTTTACAATACCGATTGGTCACTCGTGGCTAACATTCGTATTAGGAAAGCCTGCCCCGATTTTTTCATGGACAGCCATTTTCCGTGCTTTCAATATATATCTTTGGTTAGCAGTGACAGCATCATGCACTTTTGTCGTGTTTTATATTTATTTGATAACACACCTTAGTGCTTTAATACATCAAGGATATTATTACAGAAAAAATACTACTGAGACACCAGAACCAAATGTTAAAATATGGTCACTACGACTAACTGCCCAGTATATATTTTCCACGCTTGTAGGACAAAATATACCCCAACCAAAACACTATTCTACTCGTGTATTTCTAATATTCTGGCTGTATTTTGCATTGATAATTTCTACAATTTATGTTTCAAAATTAGTAGTACATTTAACATTTCCTGAAATTGCTCCAGCACCAATAACTTTTCAGGACCTAGCTAACTCAGAATATAAGGTATGGTTGCACGGTGGCAGTCGAGGGGGTGTAGGAGAAGCACATTTCAAATCTTCTACGATAGTGTCACTTGCAACATTGTATAAAAAGATGGATTTAGATCCAGGGGATTATAACTGTCTTGCTAACTGTCGCGTTTCAAAATATGCCTGTGTGATTTATAAAACGACGGCAGACTATATGATACAGAAAGATTTTATAACATCATCTGGTCAACATGATTTTATTTATTCTTCAGACAGCACATTATCGATAACAGGTAATTGGATGATGCGAAAAGGAGCAATACATAAGCAAAGTTTTAATAACATAATAATGTGGGCAAGTGATTCCGGCCTAATTGAAAAATGGGAGCAATTAGATTATTCTCAATTGAGGAAAGCTCGACTGACAAATACTGAGCTGAAGAACGATACTAATATTGTCAATACTAAAGAACAAGTACCAGCTCCTCTCACTCTACAAAACTTTACAGCATCTTTCGTCGTACTATTCACTGGAAATCTTGTGTCCATAATTTATTTCACAATAGAATTAATCTACCACAAATACACACAACTACATTTTCAGCATTAAAAATATTTGCATTTCATTAAGTAAATAGATATACGTAGCTGCATATTGAGCACCTAAAAAAATTCAATAATGTTGGGATTTGAATTAGTGCTACAATTTTCGGTAAATTATATTGGCAGTTGGCATGCCTGGTATACTTGATGACTAGCACAGCAAGCTTATTAGTATTACAAGTAACATTTTGCTATTTTCATGGTTCAAATGAGTAAGTAATAGGAATAAAACTTCATTCTCCTTTGCAGTAAAAACAAAGAGATCACAATACTTTTTGTTACATAGTTGAGTAGTATATATGGTATGGTGTGTTTTGTGTTATCATTTAAGGTCTAAAAGCTGAAAAGCTGACCGAACTGCAAGCATTTTTAACGATTATAATTTCTTGAATAATTAGAAATTAAATTATATAAACATAAACATGAATAATTTATCGATTAACTATAACTACTACTGCTAATACCGATCACCTAAGCCTAAATCAAGTTGCCACAACCTAAATGTAATAATAATGTATCTATTTCTCCAACTTTACATTAAATTGTGGGGTGATAAGGAATTCTGAACTCTATCCAATACAAGAAATGATATAATTTACAGTGATGACGCAGGTTAACATTGTAAATTATTATTTTACTTCATTAAAGTAATTAGTCATTGCAATTGGCTTAATAAAAGTAAAAATAATTCTTGATAAGATAAACAGACAAAAAATTTTGACAGTATCATCGTTTCGTCATGAAATCGAATGAGCACAAAACAATAATTTTATAATGATGGATAAAAACAAAACGTTAACAAATAATAATAATAAAGAATGTTTCAACGGTCGTTACTTACGAAGCATAAAAGAACAGACCACTTAGAACACGGAGTCACATTACATTATGAGTCTGGATCATGATTTACGTCCGCTTCGTCAGTTCTCACCGTTGTAGAATTGTAGTGAGCTCCCAATTTTAATTTATGTCTGTGATATGTAAGCGTCAATTCGGACTTTTTGAACTTCTCACCACACAGAATTGGTGGACCTTCAGCTTGGATGACTTTAATTGGTCGTTCCAGAACATTTGACAAAATATTCACTTCTACCTGTCCTCCCCAGGCAGCGGTTGACTCAATTTCGTTGCAATATTCTTCGAACTGCTCCTGCGAAGCTGCAATTTCCTCATCAAAAAAACTTAAATATTCCTGTTTGTGGTCCTTTAAATACTTGGCAGTTTTTTGGCGTAATTCTTCAATGCTCTGTTTTTCCCCCGATTGCCGTAACTGATCCGAAACAGCTTTGTAAAGACTGAAAGAGCAAATATTAGAATAGAAGGCATAATTAATAAATTGCACTTTCTCCATTTAACTTAATGCAATGGAGAAAGTCCACGAAGTATGAATTAATAAGTAGCATTGTGTATAATATAGTATTGTATGTAGATATTACATTAAGTCTGCAATCTCAATGGATAAAAAGAAAAGTCAAACCACGATTGAAATGTTTCAATATCTTTTTTAATTACTCACCAGTGTCCATCTGATGGAATATCAACAATATTCAGCTTCAATTCCTTTAAGATTTCTTCTAGCATTTTGTCTTCCTTTTTCCATTCAGAGCTTTCTTCGAGATTTTCCGTTTCACTTTCGATTCTTTTACGTATTTCTCTTTGTTGAGCTTCCTTCTTTTCCCGTCGCTTTCTGGCCTTTGACAATTTTGGTGTAGACGGTGTATTCTCCATCCCACCCATTTGTAAATCGCCATCACCGCCATCACCAACTGAACTTTGACGGGATCTTCCATTTTCATCAGAATTGACCACCACAGAGTTTTGATTTTCGGTACTAGCACGAATTGGGCGAAAAGTGTCAAGTTCTACTTTGTGTCTAGTTTCCATCTCTGCCTCAAGTTTAGCAATTTCTTCGGCCATCTCTTTCTTTTTCTTCTTGTCGTTTTTAGTTATGGTTTTTTTCATAGCTAGGATTTTTCCTATTATGAAACAAAAGCTAATAATTAGCTAATAATAATTATTATAAAAATTCATTATTATTTCCATTAGTTTATTCATGCAATATGCAATTATCTGTGTACCCTGCAGCTCTTTCTTCTCCCTCCTATGACGTCGAATGATTGCTTCTTCCGGACTAAGGGGAGTTTCAGCAGGAATATCATTTAGGTCAAAATCGTCTGACATTTTGTCCTGTAATGTAATACTTCTTTAGCGATCAGTAAGTTTCAGAGTGCAGGAAGGAACCCTGTAGAGCGTTCAATATCGCCTCTTAAGGAAAACAGCTGATTCCAGAATAAATATAAATTTTAAAACCCAAAATTAAAGGAAATCAAAGCAGTTCTTTTACCTAAGATGCAGAGATCCAAGTTAACAGGTTGTGTAGTTTCGAGGTGTCAAAAACACTTGAAATATCAAAACGGATGTAGAGATCCTCCAGTATTTAATGTGCGATTTTCCTATCCGATCCTCACATACACGACACACCACGCTGCTCTTGTGCTTGTGTGTTCTTTAATTTATTTCTGTTTGCCTCCTTCTGCACTGTTGCTTACGGTTGTTTATCTCCTTCACTCTGCAATTCGCAAACTTCAAATACAATCTCTCTCTTACTGTCTGCTTCTGTTCTATTTAACCAAATCACAATAAGTTCACAGCTCATATACCGTATACATGTATGGAGGGAGAACAGTCGCAAAAGTCCTAGTGGAACACAGCTATATACTGCAAAGTGTAGGCCTACACTTTGTATCTGTACAGCTACACAACGCATATGTAGACCTACACATTGCCTCTGTACAGCTACACAATTACATGCGTAGGCCTACACATTGCAACTGTACAGCTACACAATTACATGTGTAGGCCTACACATTGCATCTGTACAGCTACACAATTACATGTGTAGGCCTACACATTGTAACTGTACAGCTACACAATTACATGTGTAGGCCTACACATTGCATTTGTACAGCTACACAATACATATGTAGACCTACACATTGCATCTGTACAGCTACACAATTACATGTGTAGGTCTACACTTTGCATCTGTAGAACTACACTTTGCATTTTGTAGAGCTACACAATGCATATGTAGACCTACAGACCTGGCTTGGAGCAGCAAGGGCGCACTTTTTAAAATTCTACTTTTGACAAAGTTGATTGCTTTGCGGGCGGGATTTAAGTGAACGCTCATGGGAACTGATCGGCTTGTCATTTATATTTGGATGAATATTTAATTAATATTTAACATAAGTTTATCCGGTTTTAGTACTGCCATACGTTAGGCATCTTTCATGTACCTTAATGAAAAACCTCGTATGAACAAATCTCAATCCAGAATTTGAATCACGTAAGCATACTTTCAAATACAGGGTTGGCGTAAACTAACACTCCATAGGACCAAAGACTTTCAGTTTAGTTTAGTTAGTAAAGTTTACGACAATGTGAATAATTAGCTCCATCCAATGCTTACTTGCTCAATTAGGTTTGTATTAGGGCTAATAATTTACATTCTCGCAACATTTAGTCTTTTGTTCTATGGAACATTGCTTAGGGTCAACCCTGTAATTGATATAATAATAATAATCTTAAAGATAATAGCACAACTAGTTAATAATAATATTTTAGACTCTGTCTTTAAGATTATTATTATTATATTAATTACAGGTAAATATTGGACCTGATTATTCACATTGTTGTAAACTTAAGTCTTTGGTCCTATGGAGTGTTAGTTTACGCCAACCCTGTATTTGCAAGTGTAGCTCTACAAAGTGCTAAAGCGAAGCTATACAAAATTCATTGTGTAGTCCTACAGATGGAATGTGTAGGTCTACATATGTAATTGTGTAGCTGTACAGATGCAATGTGTAGGCCTACACATGTAATTGTGTAGCTGTACAGATGCAATGTGTAGGCCTACACATGTAATTGTGTAGCTTGTACAGATGCAATGTGTAGGCCTACACATGTAATTGTGTAGCTGTACAGATGCAATGTGTAGGTCTACATATGCGTTGTGTAGCTGTACAGATACAAAGTGTAGGCCTACACTTTGCAGTATAGAGCTGTGTTCCAATAGGACTTTTGCGACTGTTCTCCCCCCATATACATGCATGATTTAAATCGCGCATACATTACGTCATACGCAAAATACCTGATGTGTAAAGTCGCAGCGGTAAGCTGAATAGTTATGGTTTAGAAATTAAACATTTTTCATCCCTTTTTTGTTTTGATTTAATTATTTTCTGCTCCCTGCTTCAGTTTCAAAGTCGACAATCTGCATTAACGAATGTTTTTTCGTCTCTACCTATATCTGTAGTAAGGCCTGTTTAAACTTTGGTGTCTGGTGTCCAATTGGAATTCTAAGTTTGCGTACAAAATGGTAAAATTTGAATGCAATAATGGCATAGTTAATTTGTATAGCTCTTAGCTTTAGATTAAAATCAATATTTTAGAGATTACAGATGTAATCCCTAATAATAGTCAACTCAGAAAATAATATTTCCTTTGCATTTGTAGCACGGACGACAAAAAGTTAAGAGAACGGTTGACGAAGAAGAAAAGAGACAAAAAGATCGCGAAAAGAAATGTTTGGTTTATCAGAAGGCAATGAAGAAGATTTTTGAGAAAGTAAGTGGAAGGTTTTAAATCTTAAGACAATATTTCATTTAATCGTAAAATGTGTTTTAAGCAGTCTAATCACATTTTCCCTGCTTTCTCCTACTTTCTCCACTTTCAAATGTGGTGAAAGTTAAGAAAGGGAGCAATAATAGGTACTACACAGTATTCATGTTTTTTGCTTAAGTACGAAGATTGTTTACGTTTGAATTAATTTTTAGAGACAAGAAGGGTCATTAGACACTGAGATGCTGCAAATAACAAGCCAGGTTTTGATTAACATTCCAGATTTAGCCACGCTTTGGAATATTCGCCGTGAAGTTCTAATAAAAATGAAACTTGAAGAGTAAGCCCATGCATTCATGTACTATTAAATATGCTTGAATAAGTGCACAAGTTTTGAAGTTTCTGTAGGTTTACATTTTACATACTCTTTCTGAAGAGTACACTTCGCAATTAATAGAAGCTTAGCTTAACTATCTGACTTATGAAACAAGTGTATATAATTCTTACTTCTTACTGACATAGAAGTTGGTACCTCAGAGTTTCTTTATTATGGAATTGTTTTACAACATTTGTATCATGATCTTTTCAGTGCGGAAAACTTTATCAAAGTAATGGTACCTAAAGAACAGGATTTAACTGAGCTTTGTCTTAAGTCAAATCCGAAGTCGTATACATCTTGGTTTCACCGTCATTGGCTTATGAAAGAGACTAATTTCGAAAATGTGGAAAAAGAGATTAAAGTAGTGGCCAAGTACCTACAGTATGATGACCGAAATTGTGAGTTGTTAAATGATTTTGTCTATGTTGATATTATAGGTATTGCATGCGTCTAACTTTTTGTTGTATTTCATGATACCTATAGTTCATTGTTGGGATTATCGAAATTTTCTGTTGGCCAATAGCAAATCCATAACTGTTGATCAAGAAATACATTTTACCACAGAGAAAATAGTTTCAAACTTTTCCAACTACTCATCATGGCATTTGAGGTCAACATTGTTACCACGTCTTTCTCACAATTACCTTCCAGAAGAGCTTGATTTGGTAAAAAATGCTGCGTTTACGGATCCCAACGATCAATCCGTATGGTTTTATCATAGATGGCTATTGAGATCCCAGGTACACAACGATTAAGTTGATAAAAAGTTTTTTACAATGTAACTTTACTATTTGTGAAATCATTACTTATATATATACTTACATTTAATAACACGGATAATGATATCTTTTGAAGCCAAAATCTCCTGAATTTGACTCCATTTTAAAGGAAGAAGTTGTATGGATTCAGGAATTGCACGAGTTGGAACCGGAAAATAAATGTATGATACTTATGCAATGAGTTCAGTTATTGATAATGAAAGTACACACGAAAGTTAGGGTAATAACAAATGAAATAAAATGATAATTGCTCTGTCTATATCAGGGACACTTTCGGCACTGGTTTTAGTGATGGGATTGAGTAATTCTGCCGATTTTAAGTCTCAAATTATGGATTCGTTAAGTAAGCTAATTAAACTTGATCCAATGAGAAAGAACTACTACAAACACTTAAGTAAGTTTATTTTATTTTAAAATTTTAGTCCTATAATTTATTTAGATTTTTTATACATATATAATTTTATACTTCAAAAAATTAAAAGACATAACTTACGTACGGTTTTGGTTTAACTATCAGGATGTAGATACATAAAAGAGTGGAAGTCAGCTGGGATAGAGGTGCAAGAAACTTTTTAAAGTTCCTAATTAAATGAAAAGTTCTCTGGCTACTGCAATTCATCCAAGCCACAGGTGTTGATTTGAATCAGCAATGTGATTTATATTTTTACCACTTTTTATGGTTACGTTAAAAACAACCACAATTGCTGTATTATAATGGGTCCTTCTTGTATATGTATGCGGATATTTGGCATGTAAAATAAAATATACTTGAATAATTAAAAAACTTCATTGTATAAAGTACAAAATTACTTCTTTGCAAATAAAATATATATACCTATATCTAAAATGTAAAGCACTTTGGATAAAAATTACATATAAGAATAAAAATGCTGTTTTCTAACCTACTCCCTTACCCCTGAAACGAAAAATATTTTCATGCAAAATGCGAATCCTTAACCTTTGAAAACCAAATAAATGTTATATATAACTGTTGGTACAGTAAACAGCTACGAATGGCTATCCTATTTAACACTACGGTTTTCAGAAAACACGAAAATTACAGTTTCAGGCTCTGCCGTTTCTAATAATTGCTATTTTATTAAACAATGACAAATAAAGCTATCTGTAACTGTTAAGCACTACTGACAAATGCAAACTACCTATATCATAAACAGCCAAGTATATTATTATTGGTTAGGTAAGTACGTACACTATACGATAACTACAATACAAGGCTACCTGTTTTATCACGATCTGCATGTAATTACAAAGTAAAGAAAATATGTTATTTCGAGTTCATCATATCTATTTGTGCATGATTTATTTGGACTATTCAATTTCAAACAACCTTTGTCACCTGTCTAGTGGGATTAAAACGATTATTAATAGCAATTAGATAAGGAAACGGTATTGTATATACCTATGTATCGTATGGTCAATTACAAGTTTCAAGATTTCATTGCCTATACGTGGTTCGATAGATCTGTAGATACAAATGAAGTATGGGTGTGCATAGTTCAATAGTTCAATTGTGTATAGACAAAGTAAAATTCCCATGCGTGTGATTAGCATGGGTTCCTGAAAAGTGGCATTTCCATTTAGCAAATGCATCCATCCGGTTGTTTCCCTTTATCATGGTTTATATATGTTATTATTGGAGTACCATAGGAAAGAAGATCATAAGAGCTAACATTTCGTTTTTTATGTAACATTCCCAAAATACCACAAACACGAAAAGCAGAAAATAAACAACTGCAGAACAAAGAACACTTTTTATCAGCAGCCAATATTTACAAAGTTCAAGCAGAAACCGATTAGTATATCAAGTTGTCAAATATTGTCAATCAACTCAAAATAAATGTAGACTTATATAGACGTGCTTTAGGTTTGCAAATGACAACAAAAGATAATTAATTAACCAAATACCTAACCTTTGAGATTTGAGACAGTGTCTTTAGAAAGGGGCAATGTTAAACAGACTCCGTGGAATAATTACTAAGTTTGCTAATTGAAGGAAACCTATAACACCTCTATATGATCAAGTGTTGATTTCCGAGTTTAGAATACCGACAAGAGAATTCCGTTGAAATTTCTATGTCCGTTAATACCCAAAAAATGTTAATATTAACTTTGATAAGATTACTCACACTGTAATCGTTAATGTTGTCCTCCAAAATTAATACTTCATGGCTAAAAATGCATTAACTCTTTAGTTTCTAATCGAAAAATCCCGTTTACAAAATCGTGAATCACCAAAGGCGTGAAGCGGTTTAAAGAACTATAAAATATTATATCCTTTTGTTGAGGTTGAGATTGTTGTATCCGTAACATGATTGATTATGTCTCTAAGCACAGTCTTGGATGTAACGACAGCTAAATATCGCAGTTCGCGAATGATGATCTTGAATACTGTAATAATATATCAATCACATGCGCCTATAAGGGTAAGTGCTATCAATTGACTTTTGTCTGTTTATTGAATTTGCATGTTCAATTTGCAATAATAACATGCAAATCCTTTCCAAGTAATTAACTGATTAGAATGACAAGATACTTATTATAGGTAGGTAAATATACTGTTTTTTATTTACGTAGTGGCTGGATGCATTATTATAAATAGGTTTGAGAAGCCTAGGCACAATATGCGAAAAGTTGTTGTAGGAGTCACACTCACATCTGACTTTTTCACACTATTTCCAACATTTAAGGAAATTATTATATTTTAGTAATACAAATAGTTTGTAATTATAATTTACACAAGTTAGATACACTATTGCAGTATGAAATCATTGTTAGTAGTGATTCTTTCCTGTACATTGCTGGCTTCAGGTAAGAATGAAATTCATTACGTATTGCATAAGAATAGCTCATTCAAAAATGGAATGCTTTGTTCTTACACCTATATTAATTAAGCTTACTTGTTGTTGTAGCACTGGTAGCAGCAAGGAGGGTACCTAAGGACGAACCACAAAGAGAGGTAGGTGTATAAGGAAATTTAGATATCTATTTATTAGTTTCACTTTGACAAGGTGAAAGAGATAGTGTTGACTTCGTTTAGAAAGCGTCACAATTATTTATCTCCACTAAACTAAGAGAATAGCTCATGTTTAAATCTTTCACTTTCATATATGTATATATATATTTACTGTATTTACTCCTTTCTTTTTCAAAAACCTACGTTATTTCAAAAAGCTGAATTATAACAAGATCAGTAGAGACTAGAAACCAGTGTCACTTCAAGTAAATTAATTCGAAAATTTCTTCAACCCCCATTTTCTAAATATTTTCTAAATACAGGTATGCTATGATGTCTACGGGTGCTTTAGCTCGGAAGCTCCATGGACTTCCCTTCTTAGACCTTTAGTAGCACTTCCACAACCTCCTTATGAAGTACAAACTCGATTTCTCCTTTTCACCCGCAATGGTGACAGTGAGGGTTACGAACTGATGCCTAACAAAGATCCAATTCTTTTCTTCTCCGATTTCAAATCCACAAGAAAAACTGTCTTCCTTATTCACGGATTTACTAACAGCCACAAATCCGACTGGATGGTTGCAGCTAAAAACAATCTTCTCTTGCAAGTAAGAAAGATTAACATGTTTAAAACAAGTACAGAGCATGAAAATTACAAAACATTGACTCCCATTCCTAAAAACGCGTTTAGGTTTCAATGTACAATATAATATTAGTTGCTTTAACTTTTTAGGGTGATTACAATGTCATATCCATTGATTGGGCTCCGGGTGCCAAGTCTCAATACCTTCAAGCTGTTGGCAATACTCGTTTAGTTGGTGCACAAGGAGCAGAAATGATTAGATATTTGGAAAACAAGGGAAATATGAGTATGAGTGATGTTCAAGTTGTCGGACACTCCTTAGGGGCTCAGATTGCTGGGTATATCGGAGACAGATTGATGAATAGACTTGCTCATATTACAGGTAGAATTTACAAAAAGTAGTCTTGGTAAAAATTACAAAGCATGCTTAGATTTTAATATTTCCAAGAAGTTATATAATAATTTATCTATGTTTTATCGTTATAGCTTTGGACCCCGCTGCCCCTTACTTTGCAGGAACTGACAAGATGGTTCGTTTGGATACTGATGATGGTGTTTATGTCGATGTTATTCATTCCAATGGAAACGGAGAATTAAATATGGGATTGGGAATCGTCGAATCTATTGGCCACGCTGACTTTTTCCCCAACGGAGGAAGGGTGCAACCTGGTTGTAACGACCTGTTAGGAACAATTGCTGCTTCAATTATCGCCTTTATCACCTTGAATTTTCCTGGTACAAACAATTTTCTGCAAATAAAACACTTGTAACTATTATGTAAATGATAAGAGAATTTTCGGCGTAAGTAATTTAATCAGTTCTTATGCAACATAGAAGTTTGTAATTTACGAACGATGTATGTAATTGAGTCAAGTGTGGGTAATATTTTCGGTTTGACTGATCTAATGATTAGCAAGAAATTGCAGTCGTAGAACGACTTGTTAATACATGAGCTGGTTTTGTAACACTTAAGGTATACTTGACCCATGGGCTTGCAGCCATTACCGTGCAGCCAACTTCTATGCCGAATCCATCATCAGCACCTGCCCATTCGTTGCTCACAGTTGCACCAGTTATAGTGAATTCAACAAGTAAGTTTTTCAGTGTTTTCGGAAACCATCAAATCTTTTAAGGCACTTGAATATACTATCTCTTACCTCTTTATTTGTCTCATTAGTTCCCTATAGGATATTGATAATTACTTTACTTTTACATGCTGCCTTGCCTGCAAACATACACACAGTTGTGTTTTGGGCTGTAAATAATGGAAATACGTTTAAATGATTTTATAGAGGAACTTGCTATTCCACTTGTGCTGAAGAAGGATCATGTCACTCCTTAGGATTCAAATCAGCAAATCACCGAAATGCTAGAGGAAATTATTTTCTCCACACTGGCGAGGGAGGAAATGATGCTAAGTATTGTCGTAAGTAGAACAAAACATTATTGTGTATAGCGCATTTAGTTTTATATGTAAATTAAGGATAATATCTATACATTTCACATCTGTAATTAAACAAATATTCCTGTACGACAGTTCAAACTGAAAGAATTGATATCCCTGTTGGCGTGGCTCAAGAAACCACCACCGGAACAGTGACCGTTGCTTTCAGACGTAACGATGGAACAAAATCGACTGCATTCCAAATTCAAAAGTAAGTGTATGCAAATCTGTACTACGTACTATTATTATGCTGGAAAGAAGACATTTGCTGTTTTCATTCTTTTATCCCTGGCTAAGAGTGATAATTACATATAGGTATGTATATGTAGTACCTAACGACATTTTCTTAATTATTTTAGTGGAAGAATGCAACCTGGACAATTGTTGAACTCCTGGGTTGAAGTTCCCAGTTCAATTGTCTCTTCAGCAACAGAAAGACCCACCCTTGTAGTAAGATACACACGTAATGGAGTTCTTCAATCCAGAACTTTAATTGTGGACAGCATAACTTTGAATGTCATCGACGAAAATTTGAACGTCACAACGTAAGTCAATTCAAGAAAAGATTGATACCACAATCTACGTAAACGTAGTTGCATGGGTAGTTGCATGCTGCGATAACTTAATAAAACTTATATATTATTTCCTTAATTCTAGCCTCCGATATGGTGGAGCTACTCTAGAAACAGGAGTTGATGTCCAAGTATCAGCATAAATATTCTACTAACAAGCACTCATCAACATGATTTAAACATTTAATTTTAATGTATAAAAGTTATAGTTTTATGAATATTTCTACAACTTCTATTGGCTAATAAAATTTTGCATAGCATTCATTTGTTCTTCATTTTTGTATTTTTATTTTATTTTCCATTTTAAAAGAATTAACAATTACAAAATGTATATGAATGACCTTTTCTATCGACCTCTATGTGCAATTTGTACGAAAAAGTAATACTTAGTGAACTACTATGTACAGTCGTATACACATTATGATCATAAAACAATTTAAAAGAATTTCCTATCTAACAAAACATGTTTCAAAATTGCTTCATATGTTTCGTTAACTCTACGAAGAAGAAGTTTATTCCTTACAATTTTACACATTCGGTTTCTTTCGATAGAATTTTGGGCTGTACAAACTTTTCCAAGATGCATTAACATTGTTGTTACTTCATCGACTAAAGGAGGAAACGCAACACATACGCGTTCCAAAGCAGAAAGAGCTGGTATAAAAAATTCAGCTCGGTCTTCTGAGACACAGCCTAAATTCATTAATAAGAGCAGCGATTAGATATGCTTATATACCTAGTATAAAATGTCTTAAAAGCATCTTAAAGCAAATGTGTGAAGTTACCAGAAATCATTGAAGTCATTGTTTGAATAGCCATCCTTGCAATCTGGTAAGACTTAGGAAGTGAGTATTGCATAGATAAATGAGAGATTAACTGAATTGCAAAAACCTGTAAAAAATAAAACAAGTAATAACTAAAGTAATATTCACCGATTGCTGTTAACGCTTTGAGTTTAAGGTTTTACTTGTTTCTCTGTTTCAGGCTGACTGAGTAATTCAGGGATGAAATCGACACAGATATGCATGGAGGGAATACCTCTCACGGTTACAGGAAGAAGTTCCAGGGGATATCCCTAAGCATAATTTTTGATATATTATATCGCACAATGAAGCTTTATTAAAGCTATAAATACAAAAACATAAGCTTACTTGGAAATGGACTAATTTAGCAAGTGTTGGGTCAGTAATAAACATTTGGTGCAAAAATGAGCAAATGAGACTTTGAATTTCTTTCAAGCATAAATCACTGGCAACACCATTCTGTAAATACAGACAATAGACAAATTCATTTGAAATATTAAGATATACACCAAACTAAGAGAAAGCGCTATTTATAACTACATATACAATTATACATACCTTGTCACTTTCAGTCGGTAAACATGCTTCCAGTAATATTTGCACGGCAGCACTGTCTTGGACAGCTACTAAAGCTATTTTTAACTCTTCACGCTCAACATCAGATTGAATTGACATACTAGGAGCTCCTGTAGAAGGATTTTCCTGTGTATAAAAAATAAATGAATTCCAACTATAAATTATATTCGTTATTCCCCTCCTTAATATGCTAACTCTAACTTGATTAACTAAAAGAAGTGAAAAGTTTAGCAAAATTGACAAAAAGTAAATCTACGTACCTGCAGATGTTTGTTTAAATAATATTTAGAAGCTGCAAGAGAAGCAGCTAAAATGTGCAATAAAATATTTAAAATCGGAGCACATCGAAATACTTTCAAATCACAACGAAGTATCTGCAGAGGATCGATAGTCAGTTCATCAGCATTTAGATGCAATGAACCGTCCGGTAACAAGGCATTGCTAGTCATTTCCCAAAGATGTCGAGGGAATACGTTATTGAGTTCATACCAAACATCACGAAATAAATCTGGACAATAATATAGTTAACATATATAATAAAGACAAATAGAAACAGAAGACCAAAAGTCAGAAATCAAGAAATTAAATTACCTTGAATCTTTCTTGGAACCGTTGGCTGAATAACGGTTTTAATTTGATCAACTATTTCTTTTGAATGAGACCATAATTTATGAGGAGAAAGTGTTTTACATGTTTCCAAAATTTTAATGGCATCAAACGGACGTTCGTTGCAGTCTGAAAAAGCTACAATAATTAAACAATTTAACATCATTACATATTTACATTATTTCACGAAATGAAGAGGAAATGAAAAGTTCAGAATTTATTTGTGCACTTCATACCAACTCTAAAACTTCCAGGTGGTATTTCTACGTCATTACTTGACAAATTTCTTTTAGATCTTTCTTCTCCAGAAAGTGTAGTACTGTCCTCCAGCCATTCATTTACGATGCACAGTTGAGGGAAATGTGTTGTGAGAAGTTTCAATAAAGATGGGAATAGGCCTAAATAATTCCAAAAGTGTAATTAATTAATGTAAAACTAAGACTTTTCAAATCCTTACTTAATTACCTCCACACTGATGCTGGCTTTTTTGCGCCTCTTGGAGCAAAAACTTAATGGGTATTTGAGAGAACAGCTTTCCGGAATAAGATTTTGGTTTTTTTCCAGGTGCGGCTGAATTGCGATAGTTAGCTAATCTATTATCTTCATATAATAATACATAATAAAGAACTAAGAGTTGTGGAGCAAGATTCTTTCCTTGGAAACTTTTGTATACTTGAAGAACTTCTTCATCTGACAATGGTTCGTTTGTAAGCTCCAATACAACTTTATTTCCACCTACAGTTCCAGTTCCAGGAATAAGGATCGACTGTGTGTAAACTTCAAGTAACACAGGTAATACAGGGTGAATCGGTGATTTGGTACTCAAAATTTGCCTATTAAACATTAATAAACTATTATATAACTATCGCAAAAACATTTTAATACGACACCTAATGAAACGAGATACTAATCTAAGATGCGAGGTTGGAAAACTGTATCTCATTTTTAGTTGCTAAACTATTTTAACATACCTGTATATCCAATCTTTAATAGGAACTCGATGTTTTGTAAATGCCCGTGATTTGATTAATTGATAAATGCAATGAACTGGCAAAAATCCGGTGAGGTCAGCAGATAAATTGGGTGTCACTGGAACTTTCACAGCGTGAGCAGTAACAACCTATTCAGAAGTTTGAATTATAAAATAGGTACATATGACGTGAGTATTTAATAATAAGAATCACATAATAGATTGTAGCGTACTTGCTCAGTAAAGATATCTTGAGTAAACATTTGCTTAATCCGAGCCATGCTGTTCACACGAATAGCAATTTTCATTCCCAGTGTTGTACATACTAGTTCCGATATAGCATTTAATTGATTACTGTGAAAGTGTATAGCCATTAGAAGAAGAATTTCTTCGAAAGATGAGTTGGTCCCGGCCGCACTAAAACAATTTTATTAAAATTAGAATTTAATCTTCATTCAAAGTAAATCAGGTAGGTATGTAAAATCAGTAAAATGTAACATTACTACTCCTATTACTCCTCTATACAACACTACCTTATCGGATTGCTGTCTTTTATCAATGATTTGATCCATTCTATGACGTTTCTTTCTAATTCCGTTGTGCCAACTAAAGATGGACAAGCCAATAATGTGCACAATCCTAATGTCACATATCGGCAACCAGGAGCTGAGTTCGGAGCCCTCAAAGTAATTAAGCTGACTAATGAATTTATTTCGTCATCGTGCAACCTTCAAAAAGCATAAAGTCTAAAAATAGTAATCTTTGAAATATAATATATTAAATTCGTTGACCTGTAATATAATACTTTTACTTACTTAAATCCCGCTATTCCTTTAAGAGCACACGACAATCTAAGAAGAGATGATGCTTGAACAACATCCACTTCCTGTATTTCTTTATTTTGTGCATTTGATAATATTTTCTCTAACAACGAAAATATTGCACCTCGCATTTTTACAAGCGAATTTGATGCATCCACTTTTCTCTACAAAAATTGTTCAAAATAAAATTTTTAAAATGTACCAATATATTATTATTACGTATCTACGTTATTAGCAAATTGTTATTATAACCTTTTGGCCATTGCGAACATACAAAGAAAACCAATTTCGAACTTGCTGGTCGTTACCCAGTAAAATTCCCGACAAAAATGGTATTAAATTGGTTTTAATATTGTCATCCTCTGAAATATATGTAACAATTAGTAACAAATCTAACAAATGATGAAATATTTACCCCAATTTCCCCAAAAAAGCGTATTAAAAGACCTACCTAAACTTAGAAAAATTGTCAAGGCAGGCATACGACACATTTCCACCTTAAAATTTAAAACAAATGGAACTAGGATCAGGTTAACAAGTTAAGAAAGAAAAACATAAATTAGTTTTCTCATTAGTAAAATAAAATGAAAATTCAAAAGTATCAGTACACATCGCGATCGAATCAACAAACTAAGCCTTGGATTCATTTTGCACAACATTTTCAATGTTTCTAGTCTTATGAGACCACCATCTGATTCTTCATCACATTTGTCCCCGTTAGAAATGAGGTGAAAGCATACTGCGACAACAAAAACCCCAAATACAACAATTACAAACGCTGATTTCGAATATTATGCTAATTTGTGTATTTCAGAATTACCTTCAGAAAAAGTGTCTGGCATGTTGGCAACAATACGGCATACAATCCATGGTCCGTGTTTAAAATGCAGCATTGCTTCGCAAATCTTTTAAAGTGAACAATTGATTAAATATACATACAATATCAACAAATTTTTATAACCTATTAAGTCACAAAGATAAAATTTGCATACATCGCAAATGGATAGTAAATTTGGAAGTTCCACCATTGCAATGCAAATTGTGTCGCAAACATCTTCCAAATAGACCCAATTGTCGAATAAATCTGAAGACTTAGTGTAGTACTCGGTTCTTGGTTCGTGCATCTAAAAATTAAAACGCATATTAATTAACATTGCAATCAATTAATTAAACCATTAAATTGAATATAACCAAACGAATAATAATTATGAATAACCTGAGATATGACAAATAAAATTTCAGACATGACTAAACGAAGGCGGCGTGTGGCATCACATCGTTCAAACTCTAAGGCAATTCCATGGGAAAGATTTTGAATGAGAACACTATCTTGTTCCCGGTTTCCCATCTTTTGCCTAAAACATTAATTTTAAAGCCTGTAATTAACTCTCGTAAAACTTAAGTTTTACGTCAATTACTAGTCTTTATCTATGCTGTGAGCTGTGTCATCATACCTTAACTGGAGTTCCTTTTTTACGTCTACCTCCAAAATTTGAAAGTCAACTGACAAAAGAGCCACCAAATAATTGACAGGTTCCATGTCCGACAGGGAGACCAAAATGGTCTGTCTGAAATGAGAAGGGTGTTTGAGAGCATCTCCAGCTTGAATAAGACTTGAGCGTGCTAAAATTGGCAAAAAGGGTCTTAGATCATCACACGAAAATTTCTTCAGGTCATCCACAGCCCCGGCTTCAATACACTGAAACACTTCCGGATTAACTGGATTTGGCAACATACTGGACATCTGGCAATTTTATATCTGCAAATAGAATAGAAGAAACATTCCATATTTAAAATATGTAACTTAACGCTTTTTTGTGATCACTTATTTGTGGTACAACAAAACTCACAATGGATTTCTTTCATTTAGCTAGACAAATGTAGTGCGCAACACAAAATTATGTCCATTTAAAACTTCACTGGGTAAGGAACTTTTAATGGTACTGAAATGTACACAGAAGTCAAAATTAGCGGCACTAATTTCTATATTCCGACCATAAAACCCGCGCTGGATTTGAGAAGACAGACAGATAAATTTTGAATTTCGTTCTGTGTGGTGAGACTGCGCACTGCTGAAGAAATCGCCATACTTTCATATTGTCCACATTGCAATTGCGGCCACCCTCTGGAATCGGCAAGCTATTTACTTCAACGGAGTTTAGCGACTTTTTAGTGAATTTGTGTTTTAAAAAGACAAAATTTCAAGATGTTGATGCCAAAATCTAATCGTAAGAAGATCTATGAACATTTGTTCAATGAAGGTGTGATGGTAGCAAAAAAAGATTTTCACGCTCCTCAGCATCCTGAGCTCGACGGAATTCCTAATCTTCATGTCATCAAAGCCTTACAGGTAAATCAACATTATATGGATTACAAAAATTTAGCTGCAAGTTTATAATTCACTATTTGACAAGCCAAAGCCAAAAGTATGAAATATATAGAATTATAACTATAAACTATGCACATTTTAAGTTTTTGGGATTCAATGGTTACTTACAGTACTTACTCATTGAGGAAGATAAAATTCTTTAGTGTAGATGTTATGTTAACTTTTTTTAAATTTTTCATTTTAGTCCCTTAAATCTCGTGGATACGTGTCAGAGCAATTTGCGTGGAGACATTATTATTGGTATCTTAAAAATGAAGGCATCCAATATTTGAGAGACTATTTGCATCTTCCTGCCGAGGTAAGTGTTCAGTTATCAATGGGGTAGTGTTGCTGCATTTGTTGCAAAATAATCGTTTACCTTTGGGAACCGTGACGTGACATAATGAAATGAAAAGCAAATTGTCAACTGTGCTTTGACTACAAGCTGATTCAGCTGATCTGTAGTTAAGTTAGTTAAGTTAAGCCTAACAGTATTTTAATGTGCTTCGATTATTAATGCATGTGGTATACACACACGTTATATACATTATGTATCGCTATTGTAAAAAAATAAGGTGGATTGGGGATTTGTTTTTCGATTTATCAATTTCGTTTTTGTTTTTCAATTACCCCTAAGAAAAATATTATGAGTGAATAAGTATGAATTATGAACGAATGAGTATGAGTGAATCGAGTTTATATATTCTAAATCAAAATCACAAGTACAATATTTGCTCTAGAAATAAATCGTAAGTTAACCTCTAGCCGCATTGTTTTTCCGTACTATTTTTATAAACTTTTCTTGAAACTTAACTTGAAATTAAAATTCACCTTAAACGTGACTGGTGAATAGTTTCAATTTGAATTTGATTATTTTTGTTTTGGTCACAATGTTCAATAAAAAAATTACTTTCGTGAAACTATTTACCCCTTGTTGGGGTTAATAGGTAAGGCATTGTACGTACAAATTTGACAGTTGATCCTTGGTAGTCCATTATACGTTTTTGCGTTTTTCACTTGTATAAATCGGTATCGTTTTATCAAAACACGTAGCCCTGGCCCTGGCCAATGCAATGCCTAAAAGTGCTTACGATTACAAGCTTACTAAAAGTAAGCACTTTTAGTAAGGCGAACTATACTTTTTCTTTGCTAAGTTGAAGTTAAAGTTAAATTAAAGGCTAATTATTGAATTCGTTTACTAATTGTGGTAAAATTCGTGAAAGAGCGATTTACTTCATTATTTCGTCTGGTCAGCCGTATTTTGTCATTTTTATTGATTCTCCAAATAAGTTATAAAAAGTCAGTGTACGATCAAAATGATCAAAAGAGGGTTTTTGTTTTTTGTAAGCTATATAAAAATAGTGCTAAACTAACCTTGACAGTTGTTCCAAACTCGATCTCTACTATGTAATGCGTAATACACAATTTTAACATGAGCAATCTTACATTTTTAATTTGGTGCATTTTGTCTTAAATACCACAATACCAGAAAAGCCAACAATGAAACATAATATAATCTGAAAAATTAAAAAATTATATTTTAAACATTCATAGATTGTTCCAGCTACACTTCATCGGCAGCAGAGAACAGAAACCGCTCGTCCAAGAGCGGCCGGTCCACGCGGAGAAGGCAAAACCGGAGAAGATCGTTCAAGTTACAGAAGGGGTGGAGAAGGAGACAAAAAGGCAGAGGCTGGTGCTGGCGGAGCACCCGTTGAATTCGTACGTTTAGCGTATTAATATTATTCATACTAAAGCAACATAGAATATCGTCTTTAAATATAATCCAATTTAATTTTTGCCCTAATTTTTTTCATTTGAAATATTTTTTTGTTACGCAAATGATACAATAGATATTATATATACCTCTTTTACAAGCAATAATTTTCTTCAAAAATATGAATGTGCATTAATCGTCGTTTGTAATCTTACAAATAATACATTTTTACTTGAACTGTAAAAAAAAGTTTTAGTGTGGTATTGTGCTCTGCTTTTTACTCATTTGGAGAAGTAAAGGGTATATAATGTAAACTGTTGTAGTGTAAATACAAGGCTGGCTAGCAGCTTTGAAACCAAAGCGTTTTTGCTAAAGACATTACAATTAAACTTGGAATGTATTATTTTTATTTTTCAGCGAGGCGGTTTTGGACGTGGACGTGGTGGCAGTGCTCCTCCTCCTGCAGAATAATTCTAAAATATTAAAATTGATGGAATATTTTATTTCGCGTTTGAAATAAACATGTGTCTTTAACAGAAAAATACAAATTGCAAAAAGTTTGTTCCTTCCATTTATTTATTCTCAATTT
Organism: Yoshiicerus persimilis; assembly: GCA_020352615.2. Lineage (NCBI taxonomy): Eukaryota > Metazoa > Arthropoda > Collembola > Entomobryomorpha > Tomoceridae > Yoshiicerus > Yoshiicerus persimilis. The sequence continues at coordinate 16,154,040 of CM036942.2, forward strand.
CAATTCAATTTCAAAATCTTCTGGAATTCTTAAAAACGTCACTCCAGAGTTAACTTAACATGCATACCATTAAAGCGTACGAAGTAAAAACTAAAAAAGTCAACTTAACTGCGCAAAATTGCTTGTCTCCTTTCCTGTATAGCAATCGGTCAACTGAAGAGTTAGTGTGTAATGTGAAGGAGACATGGCCCATGGCGAATTTTCAGTCTTTTAATTAGATTCATAATAATACAATAATAATAATATGGTTTACCAGGCTAGTGGCTACCGGTATTTGTTGTGTAACACATTCTTTTTTATTTAGGTATTCTTTATTCCGTTAACCCTGAGCCACTATGTAAAGTTTAATCATATTATTTAGATATTATAAAAATTAAAATTTGAATGCAGGGACTAGTCAAATATAGTAGAATATTATCATCAAAGCTAAACATTTGCTCATCATTTGCTCACCATTTGCTCATCATACTGGCTGGATTCTCAAATCTCATCTATGGGCTACAGCTCAGTATATTTCACTCTCATGGTTCTTACACGATATCATTGCATTTCAAAGACTTGCTTCAGCGGGAATTTCTTATACATCTACAAGAGTGGTTTGCGCGGAAAGAAAATATTTGCACATATCATATACCAGAACACTTTTATTGCACTAATATACCTGACTTACACCCACAACAACAACAAACAACCAACAGAAACAAGCAAACAGACAACAAAAACAACCTGTTTCGGTGTGCTCTTGCCCTGTCCTGTACTTCTATGTGGTATTAATTGTGCTTTAATTTTAAATAATAAACCTATTTTTAAGTAGAAGATAGTTCCATCATGTTATATTTTAATACGTTATATTAATCTATTTTCATTATCTAGAGTTTCGTCTGATGGTCTTATGTCCATGATTTTTGTAATCACACAATTGGTCAATAACTATGAATACACCTAAATCGTCAACTTCGGAGATGCAGGAGATGAGATATCGAATAAGTCAGCTTGAGCATCTAATGGTTACAAATAGTTTAACCAATGTGACGAATTCATCCTCTTCTACCTCACCGACACTCACTCAGAACTCTTTAATAGAGAGGATAAGCCACTTGGAAGGACTGCTTGCAGCTTCGGAGATGGAAAATAAAAATCTTTGTAATGAAATACAACTGCTTTTTGCTGCAAAAAATAGAGACGAGGTTGAGCTTCTAGAACGAATAAATTTTTGCAATAATGAAATCAGCGATCTAAAATGTGCCATTCAACTCGTCGAACTTAAGTGTTCCAAAGGCAACAAAAAGATTGAGAATATGAAGTCATATATAGACAGCCTCCCTTCAAAGGAAGAGTTAGATGAAGCCAAAGAAACTATAATTCACTTAGAATCTGAAAATCACACTCTAACTACTGAGATGGATACCTTAAGACATGAAATTCGTCGGCTGCAAATAAGAATGCTGGAAAAGGATAATGATTATCAAAATGCAGTAGTAAGGCAAGTAGCATAGTTAGTTATTAGTTTATTAGCCCTCAGATTATGTACCAGACTCTATCATCGTGTTCTGTATAACAGAGTTAGATTCTTTCCTCAATAGTAATTAATAAAACAATACAAATCTAAACATAATATTGAGGAAAGAATCTGACTCTGTCCAAAGTGAGATAAATAGCATTTATTTGGTTTTTTAGGCTTAAAGAATTGGAGCCTTTAGAAGAAGCACAGCAAGAATATTTGAATAAGAATTGGAATGATCGTGTGTTTGATTTTTCTGACGAAAAATCAATCTCTGAAATATTTACAGTCCAAAGGGCCCAAATTATTCGATGTGGAAAAATAATAAGTGCACTAAGGGAGAAAGTAGGTACTGCTGAAACAAAAAGGGCTGAATGTGAAGTGAATATGGCCAATAATAATACAGAAATGAAATTGCTGAATCAACAAGTGGTATCATCTAAATTGAAAACCGACAAATTAGTGCAGACGATAAAACAACAGGAACAAGAAAGAAAAGGCCTGCAAAGTGAGTGTGACAAACTGCGATCTGAGTTGGAAAGAAAAGTGAATTTTCTTAATAGCCGTGAACAAGAAATGGAGTATCTAATCAAGCTGGCTACCGAAGTTGATGTTTGTATGAATGACCTGAGAAAATTAGTTAACCTAGGAGAAAGTATTGCTCATGGAGAAGAACCTTCAGTTGATAATTTAATAGGAATTCCTGATCAATTGCAATTGCACTTAATGCCTGATGCCTCTATAGACGTTAATAACAGTTTTTCTGAGCCATTTTTGTGCAGTACGGTCAATAACTTAAAATGCAGTGAAAGTTCTTCCTTTAATAAGCATTCTGGTATTGGGGATGGAGATCCTGAGTGGATATTGGAACGATTGAAGAGTGTCACAGATATGAGAAAATCTATAGAAAAACTTAGAAATCAGCTAATAGATTTGTATACTGATATGTTGGAAGAAAGTACTGATGCATGTAACGTTCAGTAATGAAAACAGAAATTCACACTACCGTGTATACCAAAGATAACAGTGAACATTTTATTATTTTATATAGAGTTCTCTATATCTCAGTTAAGATGAACCTGTCTGAAACTTTTAAACTTAAAACTCACGCTATCCTCGTGTTGGAGTTGAAGTCGAAAATCCGTTGCGATGTTGGCTCTCAGATTTAGGCAACTGACCTTCGAAATCAGATTTTACCATGCATTCTTCTTTGGGTCCCTTCCCTGTAACCCCTGTAAGGAGTACATTTTTCATCATCTTAGGTATTATAAACCACTTAGGTATCATTTCGTACTATCTATGCTGTTGCAGCGTTGCAGGCTTACACAAATGGGGCTTATAGCTTCCCAAAAATTGTTTTATTATAATTTTTTCATCATATTCTGATGCTAGTTTAACTCATATATCGAGCGAAACCTTACACAAATACTTATGAAAAATATGTAATAATATTTAAGTTTTTCAGTTTTTTACATCCTGACAATGCGAAAATAAAATTCCAGAACTATATGGTTTGTTTAATTATTTACTAGCATTGACAGCATTGTTATTGTATTCACCACGTTCCTCACCATGTTTAATTACGTATTTCCAATAGTCTGCTACTGTTTTCGTTGAATTGACAATGACTGTGTTGAAATTCCCATAATGAGGAACTTCCCTTAAAATAAATGGTGATAAATAGTTGGTGAAAGTGTGGTGAAAGCATGAGGACCATATTTTTTGCCAACGGCTGCATGCATCTATCACGATGTCAATACCAATCGAAAGAAAGCCAAGGTATAAGTTGATCAGGGTTTTCTTTGTTGTCCAAGTGCGGTTAGATTACATTGACTTGGATATTTAATAGTTATTAATCATTTAGTAATCGTTTAAATGTTAAAAAAATGAAAGTAATGACGAAAGTAATATATTTTTAGAAAACAGTAATACTTATAAAATTCTAATGAAAACTTATGAAACATCGTTTTGCAAAAATAGGCTTTTGGTAATAAGATTATTCCTGATTCCTGAACAGAACAGAATTTACCAATAAACGAAATTGACATACAGATACATATTACATATACATACATTAGATATATACATAGATTTTGTAAGTGTTTGAACAATGTAATGATTTTCAGTTGACGGATGCTCTTGATATGCCCTTCGGGTTCTTTTAAAGTGAACTGGGCTAGCTGGAATTGTTTCTTCACTGTTATTTTATTTATGGGATTTGTAATTGTAATGGTTTTGCAATGGACTGTTGTAACTTGTAACGTAACGTAACTATGTGTATGGAGCTACGGAAGTGTACCAGTACCATATTGACAGACATGAAGTGAAGTGTAGTGTATTCAGATGTAGATAGCGTCAATCATCTCATCTGTAACTGCAATCGCTGTTACGTTACTCGTTCAACGTAGTTTCTGTCTCCAGTCTCCAGTCATCTGTTGTCAGTTGTGCGCTCTGTAAATTCTGGAACGCAATGTTGCGTTTTCCTATCAATACTTACTTATTGTTATTCTGATTCATCTCACTGACCTCTACTGATTATCAATAAACGGATCTTGTTTGGATGATAATAGCCAGTGTGCAGATGATAGACATACCAGTCAAGTTACCTCAAGAAAAAATCACTTTTCGGTAAGTAGTAGTTTTTATTATGAGTCATTACATAAAATATAGGAAAAATCACTTCTTAAACGTAAGCACTAAATTTAGTCTTATAATCTGGATTATGGATTGTTTGATGGTTGAATTAGGTCAATCGAACTAATTTTATACAGTTATGTAACATGCTATGATGATATTAAAAATTTCTGTTTTCCGAAAAGCAAAGAAAAAAAATGATTTCTTTTATTCGAAGCTTCAAAATTGTAACTAGAAGACTAATTTTTGAAAGCGAAAATCCTAGCTCCCCTTAGGAATTATTTTTTTACGTAGAAGACACTTTCCTTTAATTGTGGGTCGTATTTAAAAATTATTATACCATTTACACGTTATAAAGTCAAGGTCGGGGAAATAGCTGGAACGCCTTTTCATGATTCTATTTCTGCTAATTAAGTCATGCAGTAGTAAAGTAGAGATTAGTGAATAAAGCTTGTCGCAGGTCGGTACAATAAAGAGACTGCAGAAAAGAAATGGAAAAAAAAGATTTGGTTTATGATAGCGTGATAGTTAAGAGCAACAAAAATAATAAAATCATGCATTACAGCGATTTAAACTAGCGATTTATATACTTTGCTTATGTATTAGGCATTTTTCACTGTAGGGTTCACGGGTTTTATTGTAAGGAAAATACTCGCATCGTAATCTTAATTGAATTGATCGAAGTTAATTTAGATTGTTCCATTAACATGGATAAGTGATAAGATATCGTACTAGTAAGACAAGAACCAAGAAGTAGAGTTTTTACTACACAGTACACTGTACATGTGATATGAAGAGAAGGGAGTCCTTGTCGTCATGAAAAAACAAAGCTCAATCTCGCAACTTTGTGACCCTTGTACTTTAAAAACTACTTTTATAGTTCAAGTCATAGGTATTAAAAAAATCAGTGATACAGATTAGAATAGAATCTCACTTAATACTCGATGCAGCATACTATGTAGTATATGGAATATGGACACCTAATAATAACGTGTGAAAATGTTATACAATAGGTAGAAAATAATCTGAAATAAATTATTTAACATTCATGTGAAATAAACCGTGAGAAAATTCAATTTTGTGAGTGGAGAGGTGATATTCCTCCACAAAACCAGAATGATAATGATATGTGAATAACAAAACAAGATTACAATAATAGGAATATTGGTTTTCTCGTTTTTTGCATGGGTTTATGTTTATATCTATTTAGATTTTGAAAGTCATCATCACAGACCTCTCAAGCTAAAGGTTAAGTAAAGGTATTAGACAAGAAGTGAATTTGGTTTTCGCAATGGCAAATTTGGTCAAAAGTGTTAATTACCTCTACCAGGTACACTAAAATTTTGGTTTTGAAAACTGATTGCCTATTCTTAGTATTACAATACCAACTTTGAGTTTTGCAATAAAATTAATTTACTGGGAACTGGAAGTTCTCCACCTTTAGTGCCACTATTTCTGCAACCTCGGAAACTCCACTTATTTTGTAACTTTGTGGGATTTAACAGCTTGAGAAAAATTTCCGTAATTACCATGATGGGAAAAGCTTTACTAATCCGCTCAAAGCCACACTAAGGAAAATACATTTGAAATAAATTGTTTACGGTTTTACAAAAAAGAGCAATTTTCTTTGTCTAAGTTTTAAACCTAAAGAGTTACTAATGTTGCGACTGCGACATAAGAATATAATCGGGACTCCCCCATTATAAAATCTAATTTTAAATTAAATTAACATAAATTATAAATTAAATTGACTTGAATTTACAGATTCTACAATATAAAGTAAGTCCAATGGCGGAAGCCCGAAGTGCCGTCGGTGAACTACGAGTTCCTCCTAATTTAGAAGAAGGGCGCGATTCAAAAAAAGATCTATACCGAGCACTGTTAAAATCAGTCACCAGACGATATTATCGGACTAGGTAGTGTCAATAATGTTTTGCCCAACATCATTTTAAATTATAAAATTGCAATAGATTTATTTAAATTCAACCTGAAAGAGATATAATTTGTTTTGGTTTTTAGGAACTCAATTAGAAATGGCACTTGGCCAACTTCGACAAATAATTTGATTGCTGTTTTCGTCATCACATTTAGTTTACTCTTAGGAGAGCCAGAAACCACCCGGTCGTTTAATCAGTCGCTGTGGACGGTAGCCGGTGTAATGCCTTTACCAGAAGGTTAGTTTTTTGCATTCCTATTGCATATTATCATGAGCTGTAACGGCTGTAACGGCTGAACTGTAAGGCATGATTTGGTGTAACTGAAACAGTAATTAAACTGATTAAACTCATTAATTGCGACGATTGAGTATGAATGCATTCGCGTTTGAAGTATGTTTACGCTGTGTTATGATGAGTTTACACGCTGAAAATATCTAGAGAATTTCAAATAATTAAAATGTGCAATCAATGGATTTTAGTCAATAAATTAGGGGAAAAAAGAAAACAGTTTTATTAATCTTTTGACCAGGGATTTTCTGCTTAATAGATTCGAAGAAATTATTCAAGAACATGCTACTGCATCGCATGTCAGTATAATCAACTCAATTTCATAATTTGCGTTACAAGTTCGTGTACATTCTTGCTTAGAAATTATTATCAATGCATTCTTAGCATACTTCTAGTTAATAATTAAAAGCTTTGGATAACTTTGTATGCTTGAAAACCTCAAGCTGATAATAGCAATAGCATTGTCAGTGTCTAATGTAGCAGAGCATATAAAATATGGTATGCATTTTGTAGTTTATCATTATCGCTTTAACTGATGATATAGTATTATTACGTAATGTGGAATTGCTTAATTCTGTATTTCTAGGAACGCCTAGATGGGTTCAAGCTCTACTTGTGTCGTGGATGATCGGCGTTACGTTTTTCCTCATTGTAATGAAAGTTAGACAGTACCTACTTAGAGCTCTTTTGGCTTACAGAGGATGGCTGTGTAAGTGAACCTTTCAACATTGTAATGTAAAGTTTAGATTCACGCTTTTATGTAAATGTGAATGCTTGAGAAGGATATTAAAGTAAATTAAGCAACATGAAGAGCAGAGTACGTGTCTTGTCCATGTGAGGCACCCACGTAAAATATTGTGAAACTTCATTTCAGGAAGTTTTACGTTAGCTATGCCTGCTATGCTATACCTTCTGTTTTTCAAGTTTCTTGATAATTTCAATGACTGTGACCTTTGAATATCACAATCAATTGGAAAGTAGTTCCTAAATAATGAGTACAGAAACAGAAACCGGTAAACATTTAATAATGTTTTATTACAGTCATATCTCATTGCATTAGGAATAGCTATGCATATTTCTTTTATCGTAAACGCTTTCATGATGTTGTAAACGCTTTATAAATTATTATATCAAACTCCGCCGTAAAAGTCTTATTTAGTATAGCATTTAGTACTGTGCTTGGATTATCAGACACTATGTCTATAATTAGACATCATTTTGTTATTTAGTTAGTAACAGAAGTACAAACTTCTTTATGTAAGTGGTACATCATTTTAGTGTGAATTGTATATGTTTAGGCAATAAGCATTATCTTTATTGTACATATTTGTGACTATTGTGACTTATCTCTAGCTAGTTTTCATCCCAGATAGATAGAACATCAATATGTTGTGGACTTTGGCTTTCAACTGTGGCTTTTAAGAGTTTCTATTTGTATTGACAAATTGATGTGATGATTATCCAATTATCAAAACACGCATTCTGCCTACTACATCCATCATTTTAAAGTGTATTTTCCAGGCTTTTTGATTATCATGCACTTCACATTTCACATGCAAACTTGCTCTTGCTTAAGTAGTCTTGATGGATGTAATTAAAGCTGATATGTCTGGAATTCTAAAGATTTTTAACAAAACTATGTTTACTTTATAGATGAACCTATGAAAAAACAATCACTGAAGACAACTTTGTGGGGCATATTAGTAAAAATGGTATCAGGGTATCAGCCTTCTCTTTACAGTTGCCAAAGATCTCTACCCCGTCTTCCTGTTCCTAACCTCAATTCTACAATGGATCAGTTGCTCGACAGTTTAAAACCATTGTGTTCCAAGAGTGAATTAAATGAATTGAGACAAGATGCAAATGATTTCAAACTTGGTTTGGGGAAAACACTTCAGCGCATTCTTATATTAAAGAGTTGGTGGAACGCAAACTATGTCTCAGATTGGTGGTAGGATGTATTCATCATTTTTATGCTTAAATTGAGGTACGCAGAATATTTCTTAATTGCAAATCTTACTGAAGGGAAAAGTATGTCTATTTGATGACCCGAAGTCCTTTGGCAATAAACTCGAATTATTACGGCATGGACCACAGCTATTGGAGTCCTACGACTTCTCAAACGGTCCGCGCTGCGACTACTATTCATCTTATAATGGTTTTCAAGCGTTTAATTGATCGTGAAGAGCTTCCACCTTTGGTTTTACGAAATACTATACCGATTTGTATGGCTCAATATGAACGACTGTTTTCTTCTATTAGGTCATTGCTTCCATACATAAAAACCACTTTGCGTAGTAATTTTGCTTTTCTTATCAGTTCACTCTTATGTAATATTTTTCGACCTGACGAATCATTTTTCTTTTTAGATTACCTGGAGAAGAAATTGATGAACTTCGTCATTATGATTCTACCGAGTCAAGGCACATTGTTGTTCATCACCGTGGATTGTACTACAAGCTAAATGTTTTTGATTCCAGAAATCAAATTCTTAGTCCATTGGCATTTCAGACTCAATTCGATTGGATTTTGGCAGATGCTGAAACTCATCTCTCGACTGGTATTTTATTATCATACCGCAGTATTAGTAAGAAAGTATGCAAATGTACATTACAATCGTTATCAAATGAAATTTGTATTCAGAAAAAACTTCTGAAACTGCAAGAAGTATATCCGCCTTGACAGCTCTCCCTAGAAATGATTGGGCTGTAATTCGCAAAGCTAATTTTTCAAATGGAGTAAACAAGAAAACTATGGATGCAATTGAAAGAGCAATATTAATGGTAGTGTTAAGTGAAGAAGCCCCCTCTTCACTGAATGAAAAGGGAAAGATGTTATTGCATGCTGATGGAAAGACAACTTGGTTCGACAAATGTGTAAATGTTTTCTTTTTCAAAAATGGTCAATGTGGGTTAAATGTCGAGCATACAATGGCCGATGCCCCTGTAATGGGTCATGTTTGGGAATACGCGATGACTAAAGAGTTAGTTTTCATTTCATTATACAATTAAAAAATGAAACTTCACTTGGGATTAGGGATTGTTCTAATTTTTCTTCTCACTTACAGAATAATCGAAAAGTGGTACACAGATGATGGTCAATGCATGCCAATGCCTAAGTCTTATCGTCAAGGAAAATGCAAACCTCCAACTCGTCTTTCATGGGATATCAAAGAAAATTTGGCGAAGCATATTGATCATGCCGTCCAATTTGCTCAAAAGGTAATGATATGGACTTATATCTACTACTGCACTGTCACATTCCAATAGTACTAATTAACTAATCACATGGAAAACAATTCTTTCTTTTGTAGTCTAACAAAGATTTAGATCTGGAGATAGCAGATCATCGTCATTGGGGCAAAGGATTTATCAAGAAGTGTAAAGTTAGCCCAGATGCCTTCATTCAAATTGCACTTCAACTTGCGTATTATAAAGACACTGAAAGTTTTGCTCAAACATATGAAGCTAGTATGACACGACTTTATCTTTGCGGACGCACTGAAACAGTCCGCTCTTGTACACAAGAAACGGCTGAGTTTGTTAAGTAAGACATTTTTTATTTTTGATGACCCTTAACTTTATATCTGCAATGAGTATGTTTTACATTATCAATGAGATTATTTATTCATTAAAGGGCAATGGTTGAAGATAGACGTTCCAGCGAAGAAAAGATTCGGTTGTTTATGATGGCTGCTGACAAACACCAACAACTGTACCGAGATTCTATGAATGGAAAAGGCATAGATCGTCATCTATTCGCTCTTTACGTATGTTGTAAAGGGCTTGGACATGTTAGTTCTTTTGCAAAAGTTTCATTAATGTAGATTAAAGATAACCTTTCTGAATTTCATATAACGATGTATTCATGTTTATCAATTGTAGAAGAGTTCATTTTTGGAGAAAATTTTGATGAGGCCATGGACCTTATCTACTAGTCAACAGCCGCAGCAACAACTTCAGCATGTGCCAGACGCAAATTTAGCTCTCTTCCAGGATAAGGTAATCGTTTACTAACTTATGAAATTGGGGAGAAAGTTTCGAGACTTTAATATTGAATATTTTGCGAAATATCAGGTTTCTCCAGGTGGGGGATTCGGTCCTGTTTCTGATGAGGGTTATGGTGTATCCTACATGCTGCCTTCAGACCACAAAATTTTCTTTCATGTAACATCTAAACATTCGTCAACTAAAACGTCGTCAAAAAGATTTGCCGACAATATTTTCAAAAGCTTAGATGACATCCGCGGGTTGTTCACCGAAAATCAGTCTTAATGTGATATATTATTTAATTACACCAAATACACCCAGTCACATAGTATAAATACTTACCTATTTAGTATAAAATTTTGTACACTTTAAATCCTATTAACCATTAACCATGTCATTTCCTTGTAAATTGTCTTTCGTAATAAGGCAGCTCAGATTGATCCCTGAATACTAATGTTTATAAACTTTTCGATGTTGTCATTACTTATAAAGTCATCTAGTTGTGATTTAGTGTGAAACTTTCAAATAGGTATTTGGTTTTTTCATCCGCCTACATTGCATTATGTATAATTGTAAGTTTTCCAATTGTCCCTATATATTTTAAAAAATGCATTCCATAGTTTTACTTTTGTGATATTTTTTCATGTCTTAACCTTCAAAATTCTTGAGCAACAGCCACCGCACCCCCACAAATCAATTTTTCCTAAATACATCAATAATACTTTCTTTGTTACTCCAAGTTCTCGGAGTGATCATGAGATTTATCATGTAGTTACTACTATGAAATATACAATACTGAAAAATACTACTTTCTTATTCTTACTAATTCACTCACTATATAACATTTCATACTATGCTTTAGGAGTTAGGTTTTCCGTTTCCTTTTGATTGTCGTAATAGTAAAATTGTAGTTTTTTTAAATATGACAGTATTTGGGATTGGTCAGAGTCACTAGACGATTAATTTGTTAAATCAGGGATGTTGCTCAAGGAGCACTTAGCCGAATTTAAACATTTTGACGAACAAAGAGCTGTTTAGGATCCTAAGGACAGTGGAATGCTACATGTAGTAGTAGTAGTATATGTACGCCACGAGGGCAGTACAGGAATGCTACATCTACATGTATGACTATATAAAACTTCACGTAACTTACAATTCCTTATTAGATTTTGTCAATTAAAATATCACCACTTAAGACCTGTACTCTATGGAGTTAAGAAATAAGTCTAATAATGTATTTAGCGCAACCTAAAACCAACAAATATAGTTTTATAGGAGTTGTATTTTAAATAATAATAATGCAAATGTCTATGAAAATAATCTTTGAAACTGCAATCTTCAATGGGAACATTGACAACTATATTTATCGCAACATGCGTTCGAACGTGTGTCTACTAACTTGTATGTAGTTTGATAGGAGAACATTAGTGATTGCTTCATTTACTAAAGATGGTTAACATTTACGTATTTAGTGAATATTTAGTTAGTGTACTTGCTATTTAACGGTATTGATTTGCTGGTATAATAGTTTAAATGGGTTTCAATCTTACTTTTGATATGTTTGTACAAAATGGCAGACTTTTGAATAGTTGAGGCATTGTAGGGTTGGGTTTTACCAAAAGGTACCCTTGAACTACTTGAGACAGTAGTACAACTGTACAACGTATTTGTTAAGTAAGCTCAATGAATTTTGTAGAAATTTCTGCGTTTTAGAAGTGATAGTAAATAAAATCTGTGAGTTATGGTTATGATTTTACAGTGCCAAAGATTGTTGGTTACCCACGTAAATTGTGATATCGTTAATTATTTACAATAGTTACCTACTTCTTTAATAAACCTTTAGCTGTTCCTGAAATATTGTCTACAAAATTGTAACCTCAATTTTAATATTAAACCGTGACGCATTGGGTTATGTAAATGCACCAACAAAAGAAAATTGATTTTATGTCGAAATGATTTGTTACTGTAATTCTAATCATTGTATTGTGACACTAATATTATTATTATGTATTCGCAGATGGTAAGAAATATCAAAATCGATAATAAATATATAACAATAAAGTAGTATTTTATTTATCATTTTAGACACAGCACTTATCGATCCTATGCAATGCAAGATGCTTTTTATTGCCGAACGATTTTACATTTTGTATAGAAATAGGCCATATATTACTATTATTATGGTATTTAAACTACGGAAAAATGTTAAAAGCTATGCTGGAGAAAAGATTTCCATTGTTTAGGAATTCATTTATGAAAAGTATTTAGTAGAAGTAGAGGATGGCATAACTAAAGTTAAGTTCCCTTGACGTACTGATATAATTGTTGCAGAAGTGTTAACATTTAAGAAAACCATATTAATATGAATTTCTGCTTTTTTATACGCCTTCAGCTCAGAACTTACAAAATCAAGCTTTAGTAAATGTGTGGATTTTACAGGAGTTGCGTCTGTTCCGTTAGTTCCTGTTTCAGTGGTATTTGTCAGAGGGGACTTAGTCGTTGTCGACATGGCTCCTTTGACAGTTGTATTATTCACATCTCTAGTTACTGTGCAATTACTTTTTGAAATAAAAATGGACTCCAGCAAATGGCCTTCTGACTTGATAGCAGCTTCGTAATCAATCGAGCCAGATATGTGTGTTGGATCCTGATTGGTTTTCTGCCACATTGAAATTGTTCCTAACAGGCCACTTCCATTTACTTTACAGTTAAGACGTAAAGGTAAGAAATTCTATACATACGAAACAAAAGAACAGTTTATATTCAGGAACTTTAGAATTTAGAATTTGGTGCAAACAATGAATGGCTTTACACAAGCTGGAGGTGACGGTGTCCATGCATTTTTTATGCACTTCGATAATAAAATGTCAGATTGCCCTTCCTCAATGAAGTAGCCTGGAAAACAGCCAAAGGCAACTATATTGGCATTCAATGTCCAATTACTCAAACCCTTTTCGTCAAGATCAGGTGGACTGTTGCAACCTTCCAAACAAGATTTGTAAATTAAATTCATATAATTTTAATTCTGTATACCATAAAGGATACTTAAGTAATATCAATCGTTTTTGTATCAAATTTTTAAAAATAGGTGTACCAACCTGAGAAGTCTTCAACAAAGGTTTTTTTGAATGCATAAATTCCTATCACAATGGCGATTGCTACTGCAATTAAAACACCAGCAAATTTGCAAATTTTTGCACATATGCTTTTCTCTCCGGAATTGTTGTTGTCCCCTCCTTCTCCAACCGTAAATGTTTTAGAAGCCATGATAATAAGGTATTTTTAAGGGTATAAAATGTTTAACTTTCTTACAGAAATACGCTAGTAGGGAATTGGTCGTTAATTAATATTTAGGTAGATTAGATTGTATAAAAATCATTAGTATTTGTTTCTTTTATTGCACCTATAGTAGATGCATTCAACTGAAAGGTAGAGTAAAAGTAATTTTATCAATTACTGCGTACCTGAACAATTTATTAAGCATAATATCATGGCTCTAATCTAACTGCTGTGGAACAGCTAGAATTCTGTACAGTTTTTGTCTGCGGTTAGAAAACCTCGGAAAACACCTGTGTGGGTTGTGTTTTATAAGTAAACAGCATTCGGAGAACTGACTGCTATTTGGCTTTAGTTATTTTAGATGAGTTGTATTAATAACAAAATGCTCATAATATAAGTGTGCATTCAAATTAGAACTTCGCAGAGAGTGACTAAGTGACTATGACTAATACTTTGCATATAATATATGTGCAATAATATGTGTATTGTTTGTTTATAGCTTTAAAATGTTATGAACAGTATGTTTAGGGGCTGGTTTATGTGACCATGAAATGCCGAATTCTTTGCATTAAGGCAACCCAATAACGGGAAAAGCAGTAGAATGTTATTCTGTCAGTAGATATTTTCTAATGAAGGAAAACTTGTATTTAGCATTACCATTAAAGTGCAATTTACTATTTCAAAATTAGTAATTCCATTTTTAAATTCAGTAAAGTTATTGCTGTAAAGATATACTATACTTACATTTACCAAAAACAGAAACCACAAAAGCATGAATGGTGCTTGTAGAGCGTCATAAAATAACTATGATGAGGAATACAAATCGGAAGTAGATTTTTATTGCTTTATTCGTGTTTATAGTTTATTCGTTCACAAGAGTGTAGCAATTCCATTTTCAGCAATATTAAACAAGTGTTAGCAATTTAATATGATTCGTAAATCGTATTTTTACAAACATTAATTGGGTTCTCGAACTGTGTGTATCATGGAATATTTGTGGACATCCATGAAAGTAAAAATATAATGTATATGTGCACACTTTCCATTTTTAGTTTATTCTACAGTATATTGTATATAGTCTACGCTACCAACATGGAAATTGGTGGCTATGTATTGTTACCCAAAAATAATATTTGAAAAAATTAAGGAAAATCAATTTTGAAAAGAAGACTATCATCTAACAACTCGATTAATTAATGTTAATTATTAATGTTAATTCGTGTTAATTAATTGATATGGAAAACTGCTTTGGGTCCCTTTTCTTAAAACACTATCCGAGGCATTAACAACAGCCATTTGTACTGCTGAATGCAGATCATTTCCTTTAGAAATACAGTAAGCCAAAGTGCCCACAAAGCAATCTCCAGCTCCCGTAGAGTCAACTGCTGTGACTTTTTGTGCATCCAAATGAAAATACTTTTTTGATGTTTTGTCCCAAAGGATGGCTCCTTCTGACCCCAAAGTTATTATAACGTTATTACAATTGAAATCCTTTTTCAGTTTTTCTATTGCAGCCTCTGCTTGCAATTTATTTGTGATGTTTTCCAAACCGGTAATCATTTCAGCCTGTAAAATCAATTCTTTAAAAATGAGTTCCAAAAGGTAGTATAAACGGTATAAACTAAGAATGTAATTTGTATTTTCACTAACCTCAGATTCGTTTAGACAAAGGATATCAGTCAAAGAAAACATTTCCATAGGAAGATTGTTTAAGGCAGGGGCAACATTAAAAATAGAAGTCACATTGTGTTTCTTAGCAAGTTGTAAAGCTATTAGAGAACATTCTGTAGGAATTTCTAGTTGGACAACAACCACTTTACTTCTGGAAATGTATTCCTCGGCTGAGTCTTGAACGTATTTGGCTGTCATAAGTCCGTTTGCTCCCGCTACGGTAATGATTACGTTTTGTCCTATACAATTTAATTCGTGGTCAATGAAAATAATGACACGCAGAACAATTTCAGCAGAAATTGATAATTTAGTGTATTTAATTACCATCGTCATTTCCAACCATAATCGATGCCACTCCTGTTGGAACTTCGCTTTCAGTTTTGACACAGCCAACATTTACCCCTTCGGATTTTAGGTTATTATAATATTGTTGTCCATAAGCATCCGTTCCCACCTGTAAGAACACAAAGACTCCAACATCAAGTTTAATAGTAGAAAGAAATGTGCGGTTTTATTTCTCATTTCTTTATCTTGTAGAAAACAGACAAGACAATCTGAACAATATCAGGAATGTTACAAGTTGCACAAAAAGTAACAAATGTAGCGTTTTACTTTTCCAACAAAGGCACACTTTGCTCCTAACCGTTGAGCTGCAACACATTGATTGGCTCCTTTACCACCGTACCCTGTTTTAAAGTCATTTCCTCCAATTGTTTCGCCGGGTTTCGGAAGTCGATCCGCATAGCTACAAAGAATTCAACCAAACACCTAACAGTTAATCTATGAACTTTTCTAGTTTCCTAAACACAGATCATTGTGTTCGGAATTCGGAATCCTAATAGTTGTGCTATATTAGAACTACCTATAGAGTATAGGGTAATTTACTAGCATACCAAATCAAATCCATGAAAACCGAACCCACAACAACAACATCCAGCTGGCATTCTCCTTTATCTGTCGTGGTCATGTTATTTTCCGGAATTCTTCAAGAGTCTATTGATCTTTTTACTGCCTTAAAATTTTATCGGTTACTATTCTGACAGCTATATATGTATAAGACACAATTCCATGCAATATCACTTTTTTGGTATTTGCTACGCTATATTACAACTGTGTTATGCACACACGTTTAAGTATCACTTAGTGGAAATGTGTTATCTATTCTAGAAATGGGTTCTATATCCTTTTGTATTTCAAGTTCAAAATGCATATAATTGGCACAAGATATGTATAATTATTGCATAATAATGAACTTCATAGTATACAAAATTATACAGGTTAAAACGTATTTTAGGCTATTAATACTATAAACTTTAATTGTATTCTCGTACAATTTGTGTCCAATTCATAAAGGCGTCTGCGTCTGCACTGCACTATACTAAAACGGTTTTAGTTTGCATAAAATTGTCTGTAATTCGGTGGCAGCTGTAGAGTTTATTATTAAGGAGCTGCATACTACAATGTGTATCCATGTGGCACATACACTACTAAATCTAAATATGGAAATTTGGAACCACACTGATCCTCAAGTCACATGCATTCGTATATACTCCTAACTTAAAGTCAAGTGAGATATCTCTGCCTTTCGATGAATGCCTTGCCTAGTGTATGTACAAATCTACATTATATTTACGTACGAGTACAATACATTATGTAATATTATACACTGTAACTCAGTTGTTCCGTTGTGAACACATAGGCATCGCTTAAACAAAAATTACACCGAAAGCACTACACGATTACATCGATTTATTTTGCATTAAGTGCTATGCTAACAGTAGGGAATGTTTCCACTTTTCCAGATATATACATATGCATTCATTTTAACTGAGCATCCTTGGGGTACCCGTTTCTGGCTATTTAATAGCAAGTACTTTTTATGGCAACTTTGTGGCAATTGATGTATCAGAAATTCCATTTAACTTGCTTAATTCTGTGAAACACAAGCAGAGTTATTTAACTAAAGTAAATCGCTGCGAGAATAGAGCCTATGAAAAATAATTTTAACTTTACCTTTCTAAATTTATTATAAATGTACTTGTAACGGCTTTTCGAAACATGTCGACATTTACCCTGACCAATCTGCATTGAAGGCAAATAAATATATTGCTAAGCAAACTCATTAAGAATGTAATATAATCTTTGCTTCAGGTAAATTACGAAGACTGCAATTTTTAGTGCCAAAGTGCCAATAGTTGAGAGGTTAATCATAATACACCAAAATGAGAATTTTGTACAGTTTTTGCATAACGGTTTTTTAAAGTGCATATTTACAAACTTTGCAATTTAGATTGGAAGAACATTTTTATTTTGACCCTGGGAACCTTAACTGGAAAACCAGGTAGCTCGAGAAACTATTTGGTGTTAATATTTTTCTGACCGAAAACTACATTGTTATTTTTCATTCTTATTTCATGCTGACCTTGACCTGCTTTTGTAAATTGCTGCAAAAATAGTTAGCTTCCCTGAAAATGTTTAACACTTGGTCTTAGGCATAGTAGGTTCTCTAAAAATGGGAAAGAAATACCATGTACTAAATTCCGAGTTGTTACATATTGCTAGAGAGTAAACAGAGTAGATTAAAGTGAATAGGTATGTTTGCAAATACAGCCAATCGCAATCGCTAACTAAAAGTGTATGTTAAAATCCAGTTATTCGAATGTGTGGATATCCCCAGCACAAACGTTTTTAAAAAGAAACCTGAATGATATTTAATATGATATAGTAAGTAGATGACAATTTTCGATAACGGTGCGGTTACGCTTAAGTACGGCGCAGACATGGTTTGCATTTTCAACTAAAATACAATGAAAACACATGTGTATCTTAACTGAAGATATATTTGTTTATGGGGCATATTTCTATACATGCATCGCATAATGTCTACTTCGATTGCACCACCGCTAACAATCGACTTAAGATTTAAAAGGGAATAAAATATATTTGTGACAAAATTAAAATGCTATTTTTAGCTAAAGCTTGCAAATTCACAAAGATTGCTAATGACCAACTACTTAATTTAATAAATAAAAGAACGAATACCTAATAACAACATTTAATAATAGTGTTTTCAGCTTCCTGTATACCTGTATAATCATACATTGAGCAACGGCTACGTACAGAACGAAAATTACTACACTAGAGTAAACTAAAATGAACTATTTTCTGAAACGTTGTACCTTTGTCAGAGTTGCCACTTCATAATTATCCTATAAGTCAAAAAGTAACGCGAATATTCTTAATAAGTAAGTAAATAGATGTAGTGCAAAAGCGTTGAAAAGCTTGAATTTAGTTGACGAGCTAACTTCAGATTTCAAGGCTAATAACATTATTACATACATTTACAGAGCTACGTAAGAGTATAAAAAGTGTTTTCTACGCGCGTAGCTGCTAGATAAATGCCATTAGCATATATGATTAAACATTAAATCAAATTAAGTAACTCTGTAAGTGTATGCCTGATAAAGTGTACCCGTGTAAGCATATAAAGATATAAATTACACACTGTAGGTCTTGTTATGTCATATAAGACGTACGCTGAGTCAAGTAGAACTGTGCTTGTTTTAATATGTGATTCGATCCAGAAACCAGAACAGAAGGTAGTTCAAAACAGAGATAACACAGCAGATAAAACCCACAGCCACAGTGGAAGAGCTATGGTAATGATATCTCTTTCCTCCAGTAGACAGTGCAAAAAATGTGTACTTGTGTACCTACACCTGACCTAACTCCAGTCAACTCGTTTGAATATGTACTCTCTGTAAATACACATATGTGGGTACAACACTTAAGTTTTTACTAAAGGTTATTTTGCATTGTTATGTTAGACTTGTTAAGTTGTAATCATTCATCTATTCCCAAAACATGTACCAAAGTACCAACCTCCTTCATTGCCAAACTCAAAGAAGCATTCTGTGGGTACCTAAGCATTTTGGCTTCCTGCACAAGTGTACTGTGGCAGTAATGCATTTATTTTATTAATTAGCACTTCATTATGTACTCGCAAATATTTTAAGATAAAGGGACATCATTACCTTTGTTAAAAATTAAGATGATAAGGCAATTAACTTTAATATTAATTAGAATTGTGGTTTACCTTAGCAAATTTTTCTTTGACATTTTTAAAAGTCATAGCACCTGCTAGGTGAAGAACTACAATATGATGAACTAACTATGAACTTACATTCCGAAAGGCAGAATGTGTAGATGCATCGGAATATAAATAAGTTTTGTATGTAAAATGTAAGTAGCAAGAATTGTTACTGTATCATTATCACTCTTTACGGTGCTTAATGCAACGTGTTTTGCTTAATAAGAATTGATGACTGCAAAAATTGAATCCTGTTAATAGGTGTAAAGTGACGTGGGCATGCAAAAATATCTGACCTCAATAATTCAACCAGCCATGCTTTTCCCATTTTTCGTGATATTACCATTTTACCGGTATATTAGATTTTATTGTTCATTGACTTTTATTTTAATCTAGGTATATGTTACATCAAGATATAGATACAACTGCCTGAGCAAACAAAAATATTTTAATGATTACATGGAAATGCTTTAGTTTTTAAAAAAAGCTAAAGTTCAACTTACTGTCACAAATTTTTAAACCTACTACCAGCAGTATGAGGTCAAAAACATCGAAATTTAAAATACTCAAACTAGAGATTGCAATTTACTGATGTTGTTCAGATTTTAAAGGGGTTGATCTGAGAAGTACTACAAGTAACTAATTGCTAGAGATTGTTATCATTTATGTACCACATAATTTGCAATTGTTGTACAAATAGCAAATATGCCACAAGATGTATCATGCCTTAGTATGAGTGTAATTTAGATCCACTGTAAAACAAAAAATGTAAGTAGGAATGGATAAATTTGTATGTAACAATTTTTTATTACAGTACAGGGAGAAATTCTAAACTTAGTGCACATAAAATGAAAATTTTTCTAGCTAGAAATTCTGTTTTCCTATACAACTTATTGTAAAAATATACAATCGATCTGTATATTATTGTAGATTGAGAGACACATTATTTTTTGAGATAATTTTAGTACTGATATAGTAGTATGGGAAATAGGTATTCAACTTTGATAGATTTTCATAGGTACAAGTGGGAATTTATAATTATTTTGTAAATTTTACGAATGCTGATATAAATGCTTCAATAATCAATTGTGCATGTGCAGTAAATCATACATGGAAGAATTCTCCCCATCAGAAATCATACATCATATCCAGTGACAAAATACTCAAAATATTTCAGCTGGGAGACCAGTGATAGTGATTCTCATCCGGAAATCTGCAATACCATCGATGTGTGCTTCGGTAGAGGCATCCTACAAAACATTCTTGAATGTTGGTAGTTGCCTAAACGGTCTACAACTGAGTCACATGCCTTTTCATGAATGAGACCAATGTAACAATGGTTAATTTGTTCAAGTTTAATGATTTGTAACTACATGTTCATTCGCAAGTTTGCATACTTAATTTTGTATAAGATAGCTCTGCATTATCCGTCTAGGTATTTATGTAAATACTTGTGTATTGCATTAAATACAAGAATTGTTATCACAAATTCAAAGCGATTCAAGTTAATTATGCTCGTTAGTTATCAAATTCGACCAATCAATCGTACTTTATTAGTTATCCCATGTATTAACCTAAACTGGTTTACAACATTTGGAACTTTTGGGAGGACATGTGTGTTGCTCTAAACCTAAAGGGCTATTTAGAACGGGATCTAAGAAGTTACACATGTAAAACCCGTACATTTTGGAGAAGTTATCTCTGCATTGTTTTTTCATTACATTTGCTTTCTTGAATGCATAACTTTATCTAAGTTCTGATACTTGCTACGAATAAAAACTAAGTGTTTGAGTACGCATGTAACAAATTTGCAACTGAGTACCCAACATGCTTTCCATCAGAAGGAATTTATTATCATACTAACCATGTTGCAGGTACAAGTCGAGTAAAGGCCACCCATAATATGCGAACAATTCCAAAGACCTCATTAAGAACGATTAGGTACCAATGCAATATTTAATTATGATAATATCATTCCTTCTTATTGAAAGCTTATGTAAATAGAAACCCTTTAATATGCGTTACGCATACAAAAATTACTGTCTGCCAGTGTACCTCTTTCATTAATGATTAACTTCTAATGAGACCACGTAGGTAGTAGATATCAAAATCTGAAATTTAGAAAAACAAATACACTATGACTATAGTTGATTTTTAATCACAAACCAATGATCACGACTCATGATATGTACTCATTTACATGTAGTAATGCTCGATTGTTCATAAGTAGGTGTTCTAAAAGTTATTTTGTTAAGCTGCTTAGATTGATACGTATTTCCGTATCTAGTATGCAAATAGTAAATAAAGTGTTACAGTTAAAACAGGTGAGTGTGCAATATATATACATTATTTTGAAATTACCGATACATAATTTGAGAAGGCCAATCAAATAGTATTGCAACAAGTATTATCCTGCATCGTAATTTCCTTAACCATGTACTGTGTTTAAAGGCGACTTATAACCATTACTGTAAAATACTTGTGACTTCCAAACAATTACTTGATTATATTTCGATGCATGATCAACAGCAAACAATAATTGCCATATATCATATACGTTCAAAACGAAACGAATCAGTCATTGCTATGCAGCATGATTGGTTTCGACTTAATAAAAGCCTACTAATTCTCTAATTTACCTGTTAGGTTTTTTTTTACTAAAGTGCAGAGGAATGGTACGTGTAATTCGATATACTTGTGACCCCTAGCAGTTCAAAGATCCCTATGTAAGTATTTAATTGAACTTGAAGTGCTGATATTTACCAATGCGAATGTAACCTTTTGAAAAGTATAAGCTATATAGTAAAGTAATCCAAAGTTTAAAAGCTACAGTGCCCTAGAATTACTGTTCGCAATAATGATATATGTTCAGTCCTCTCTTCACAAAAGTATTTTTTTAGCATTTTCAAGCTTAGGTAATCATATTTCATACTACGCACGTCATGTGTGCGTAATCAGGAATAAGCGTAGATCTCGTTGTAAGTAGTAATATTAAATGCTGAAATGACAAAATGAACCCAAATTTTGCTTTGTTGTAGTGTATTGAATAAAAATTTCTAAGTCCAAGATTTGCAAAATACTTTTCATATAATAATTGTAATTTTTATTATTTATTCTCATCTTTCTTGAATTCGCTTGTTTCAGATCTGGGAGAAAGGTCAAGGTTAGCAATTGAGTCGATTCGACAAACTTCAATGCCATGATGGCCATTACGACCGCATAAGTAGAGTTAGTTTTTAAGCCTTGTCAATGCCTAAAGCGTATTTCTTCAACTTACTGACCTTAAAAGAATGTTTTATTGACAATGAAAAGTTTTTGACTGCTTGTCAGAAATGCCGAACAATGAACTCTATAGAAATTCAACAATAAAAATGTAACTGCTTTACCATACATCTCTACTCGACAGTTACATATATATCAAGATACGTCGTTGTAGCAACGGTTTACAGCCCGTATAGAGGTAGGCTCGTAGTGAAAATAAAAATTTCAAATTCCACTTTTTGCCATTTGAGAGCCAATCTACCATGAGAACCAAAGATTTGGTTCTGAAATCACAGAATAAGAACCAAAATGAAAAAAAGTGGAAAATAAAAATTTCAAATTCCACTTTTTGCCATTTGAGAGCCAATCTACCATGAGAACCAAAGATTTGGTTCTGAAATCACAGAATAAGAACCAAAATGAAAAAAAGTGGAATTTGAAATTTTTATTTTCACTACGAGCCTACCTCTATACGGGCTGTAAACCGTTGCTACAACGACGTATCTTGCATATATATGTTTGTACTTAATTAATGTGCTTTATATCGGTTTGCTTTAGTTTAAGAGGAACCCGATATGAAATATGGACGATATAATACGGAAATTATGTAGAAATAATAAATCGAAAGAAAATGAGTAATTAAAACAAGCTCAGAAGCCTCTTCCTTAAATGGTATTTGTACAAATGAAGAATATACGTGCTCTTGTTACTCGCTGTAAGTTAGTTAGAAATATCACACCTGGCACATTCAACTTGCTGCACCGCATAAAAATGTGTGCTACATGATACATAAAATCATAATTAACGAATTAAAACGAATCATGTAACACTGCGCTAAAAATCATGAGATAGAGAAAAATTGCTGAAGACTTGTGAAACGCAGTTTTTTGTTTATACATTTTTGATAGAGAATAAACATGAAGGTGAACATGGAAATATAAAAACATAGCTACATGAAGAACGTACGTTGGCACTTGTGCTGTCTGAGATAGTAAAAATCTATCTGGTTTATAGATTGATATCAAGAGGAGAGAAATCTTCTAAATCTTTTACATCCACTGTGGTACACACTCTATCTAATCATATTTACCTATAGGTCAGCTATATGGTCAGAATGTATTTAATGTGTACTATGTCTAATATTATTAATCCAATTTTCGTCATATAGGTTTATAAGCACATTTAGCAGGGATATAATTCACTTAAGTGTCTTTTTTCCATCTTTCCTGTGTTCATTTTTTGGGATAATAAAGATAGGTGAATTGAGTAGAAAGCTAAAAAAGTCAAATCTAGTCATGACCACATTGTTCCTTTGTTTGGTAAAGACTAGTTTGCGTACCTTAGTACTTTAATAGCCATTATAAGATATTCAGCTATATAGTTGCAGTAATTAGCAAGGATCTCTAAAGTTTATTAGTACCTACGTAGGATGTAGTTTCAAAAAATTCAGAAGCACGGTAGGCAGTTTGTATTTTGCATGGCTAGCTAACAATGACGAGGACCAGAAGGGTCCAGTCAAACCTGAAACTATCAAAACATACAATTTTCTGCGTTCTATGCACATAATTAAAAGCATGAACGTAGAACGTATTTGTTATAAGAACAGTCAGTCCATTAAGTGCTCTCTATAACACCATTCTTAGCTTCAAACCGCTTTATATTCAATTTTTGGAGAAGATTAAGTTTACTTTGATGCAGAGCTACCTAAGTAAAGGGGAGTAGGCCTTATGAAATGGTATCTTCAAATAAACTCCGAAAGTTGCATGTTGCATTAAACTTTTTACACAATTGGTTACTTATAACTTATAAGCCTATAATGAGTTCAGTGGATAATCTCCATTTCATGTTGATAAAAACGCTTCAGTTTGTTCATGCTTGTAACCAATTACAAGTAGTTTACTATATTTATTACTAATTTATGGGAGATTCAAGAAAACACTTTAGATTGCTGTTTGATGAAATACGAAAGATAGTAATTTGTGGATGTTGCCCTTTGTTGGATTGTTGGTATTATTACTTTACAAGATCGTATATCAATTAGTAACATTTAAAAAGTCAGAGGTGAACACATTATAGATGTTCTAAGTATTAACATTGTGCGATTTACTAAAGAAGGGGTTAAACTGATCTGGAAATGCAATTATTTATAGGAGTCTATTCAATTTCTACGTCATTAGAAAGAGAAGTGTGATTATCTGCATAGAAAATCATTACCTCAAATAGAAACACTTTTAAGGGATAAGACTTTAACGATAAATTACACGTAAGTAGAAGTTGTGCTTTCAGACACATTTGAATGCCAAAATGCCTTCCTATTAATCTTTGAATTCGTAACCTGAATCACATATGAAATGAGTAATGGCTAGAACCTTGTAACAATCGTGGAATCTTGTTTACCAGTAGATTCGTTTAGGTTTAGCATTCTAAAATATTTTTTTAAGGTAGGGCCAGTAAATGCATGGATGGTCTTGCCGAAATTATACCGAAACCATGAGAATTAAGGTTTGTAATTATAAAAAATTATTGTTTGAGGTTGAGTTTACGGAAGCAAAAACAAAGCGACCAAAGCCGTTCTGCAGCACTTAAGCATGAGAAAAAAGTAGTGGCGAAATTAAACGAGAGAGCAGGACTACGAAACACTATAACTCTTTAGGATAAGCAAATAGATTCTAGAATTTGATAATTTTACTATCCTAGGTGAATGCATTTACGTGCGTAATGGATACTTGTTAAGTCTAGACTTACAGATGAGGTTGACTACCTATATGCTTTCCAAAATTTAGAAAAGCTCGCACATTACTATAGATTATCATCTACAATCACTAAGTCATTCATTTGCTTGTCTATGTTGATAACACGTACCTTTGTATTATTAGAGTATTGATTCAACTAGGTACCATTCAATAGTATAGATTGGGGTAGGTAATCGAAACCTATAGTTGTACCATGAGCTACCTCAATCATACCTCTGAGTAAAGGGCAGGGTTTAAATTGTAGCCTAATGAAAACTTACAGCAGAAATTGTTGTGTTAGATGATTGAAGTTCAAGGTTAGCGATTGAACTAACAACACACGTCCTTAAAAGTAAAGCTTATTGACGGGGATGGGATATGATATGCACTGTTCCTCTTTTCTGGAGTGGAAAGCCGCTGCGGTGTGGGACTGCCTGGACGGATGATGAGCAAACCACAAACATGTTTTACTTCTTCAACTATAAACATAAGACATTGTTCACAACCTGGGATGCCTCTGTAGAATTGAAAACTTGCAAAACTGCTTCTTCTTATTGATTTAGTCCTAGGTTTGTCCAATCCAAACAATTTCATTAAAAAATAACGAGGAAGATGGTTTAAAGTGTTCTTGGGTTTAACAAATTTTCTTGTTGATCTTATTGTATTTACAGCTAAGCGTAGCCTATATACTTGTGTTATGTTGCGGAGCATGTTACTTTTATTGCAGGTACCTGTTTGAAAATCTATACATTGTGATACTATCTAGATTTGTTACGTCATTCATACAATGGAATCCTGCTGTCATGACTGACTTGTCGTCAATTCTGTTACCTACCAACTTGAATTAACCTTCTAAATACATAAATATTGTAACAGAGTTCAATAAATGTCGATTGAATGTATTTATTGTACATTTACTACTGTATTCGTTGCTAGCTAAGTGTCATGTATATGAAATAACATTGAGTAATAGTTCAGATAGTTAGTACTACAACAGTTAATACAATTGCATCATGCATCTACTAAAGTATGTTACTTTAAAATCCTACTGTACTTAATTTATGTATTGGCAACTTAATATATCATTTTGCTAAACTTCATGAGAGCTATTACAGAGTCCTAACATCATAGGCGAAAATCAAAGAGATCTCAGCTTTCTATTGTAGCTACTTGCATGCAAAATTCTAATTTTTCTGTTCTGTGCACCTGTCACTCACAATTCTTTTGGTACATACTAGAAAGCTTGTCCGTTGTCCGAGATTGCGAGTACTAAAAAAATGTTGCCCAACATACTCAAGTTATGTTATTGATATACATAAAACTGCATATGTGAAACGTGAAAGTAACTTCTATTGATTGTTGATAGATATTTTTTGTCATTTGTGCAAAAACGAAAAATATTCACTACATGAGTTTTTTCAATCAAACTTTGTAAGTCTCATCAATGCTATCAATAAAAGTAAAATAATCCAAGGTTATTACCTTTATTATTAAGTGCTATTATCTACCGTAAATAATTGTGTAGATGGAAAACTTTCTTGCAGTAATTTTAAAGTTGGTGAAAGAGCTGAGATCCTGAACAATAGGAGTAAAAATGCCAATGAGAGCTACATGACTCTTAATGAACAAATAGGTATTAACTAACAACTACCTTCTTAGCTAGATATTTGTGAGATAATGACAGCAAATGGTTGCAGTACTTACGTTGAGTAAATTTTATCAAGCGAAGTTGTACTGCTTGACGGAAAAGAATGTGATAGGCCTAAATAAGCCCTTGTTCAGTAGTATTTTAATGATCGTACCTTACTACGTTTCTTACCTTGGAGTACCGGTCGATGGTCGAGTAATGAGATAGGCAAATACGTTGTAAAGACATGGGGAAAGTATTTTGCAGATTATTTCATTCCTAAATGTTGTACCAGATATGCATTTACACCAGTTGAATAACTACGGCAAAAATGCTATTCTGGCACGCATGTAGGGTGAAATTATACAATCCCGAGTCTGTATTTGCCACAGCGAGCTGGTCATCTTGAGTCCGATGGTTCTTCCATGGAGAATTGTTGTTTCAAAGGTTGGTTTAAGTGAAGTTGTATACGTAGTCGAGTTGAGTAATAATAATGATGTGTAGAGTGGTCTGAAATGAATTGACATGTTAGGATGTGAGACAAATAGAAACAATTCACGTCTCACTTTACTGTTAATGGAAGAAATAGAACTAAATAATAGAATAATTAATAGGTTGATTGTACGGGTGTCCTTCGAGGACTGTGTAACAACAGAAGTTAAAACGATAACTAAAGTACGGACGTGACGTGACGAGTGTGATAAAATAATTGCACTAGTTTTGTTGGGAACTTATGGGAACGAGTGGAGGATCGAGTTGGAGTTGGTGGAAATAACATTTGGAGAACGAGCGGAGTTTATTGCGAATCTGCACAGATAGGAGAATGAGTTGCTGACAAGGCAAAGTACTTGTGTGGAGAGACCGCTGTTGCTTCTTGGCCGACAGTCTTATAAGGACTCTTGATGAAGTAATGCGAATCCCACCGTGCGACTGCCACCACCACACAACAGCTAGAGTAAGCAGAACAAAAGTTAGCAAAAATCTGTGCCCGATTCCACCCAAGTGTAATGCTGTATCTTACGTATGTATGTATCAAGTTTAAAAGAAATCAAGACTTGCTTTATTGCTTTTATGCTTCTCAGTCCTTTCAATGCTTTCCAGTGCACTGCACCTTTTGCAATATACTCTATATGCAGCCTAACTAAAACTATCTTCCTTTTATTACACCAACATATATGTAAACAGAGGCGGAAATACATTTGTCGGGCCCTGTACTAATTAATTTTGCAGTAGTGAATAGATATCCTATATACTTATGTACATAGCAATTTGGTATGAACTTAAAATGTTTTACTTACTTCATTTTACACTTGTTATGTTTAAAACAGAAAATTTCAAGGAAGCTATTAAATGAGCATCAAGATATTTGAAATCTGTACTAAACGAAAATATGCTGAATACATTTTTTAAGAACAGCATTCTTTAGCAAACATTTCAGTTTTATTGGAATCATTATTATGATGATTATTGTAATGCGTAATAGACATATGGGAGAAAAGTGAAGTACTTAAATCCGGCTCTGAATATAAATATATACACAATAATAATATGCAAGTAGGTAGTTAAAGTTGAGGTTGTTGTATTTATATGTAG
Organism: Yoshiicerus persimilis; assembly: GCA_020352615.2. Taxonomy (NCBI): domain Eukaryota; kingdom Metazoa; phylum Arthropoda; class Collembola; order Entomobryomorpha; family Tomoceridae; genus Yoshiicerus; species Yoshiicerus persimilis. The sequence goes on from CM036942.2 coordinate 16,182,642, forward strand.
AGCTTAGAATAAGTGAGCTGAGTTCATGTAAAGAAGACTGCGAAAAATCCAGATTTATTTAGCATTAGGTAGTGTTAGTATTCGTGTAGATATCTTAAAATATTTTGAACATTGAGCAAAGAGAAGTACATAAGACAAGACGACTGCAGTCTATCTATGTAATTGTAAAGCTTATCTGTTGAGATAAGAGTTCCAAAGTTGTAGTGCATGCACGCGTACATATTATGTGTGCAAAGTGTAATGCAAGTAACTATAGTAAGTTAATAGATGTAATCTGTACATTATACTATCACAAGGATACTTAATTCTTCCTTTCTTTCGCTAGCAGTGGAAAACAGACAGACTGAAGTTAACTAACGTAGACAGTAGAGTTGATTGAAGTAAGACTTGACTGATGCAGAGATTAGGGGTTGAGTGAGTGCATTAAAGCCAAAGCAAGCTGAAGAAGCAGTCTAGCGTGCATTTGATTCAATCACATTGCGTAGGTAAAGTATGTATGTAAATCAACGTTCAATCTATAAAAAAGGGAAAAATAAAGAATCCAACAACGACCAAGAATATGGCATAAGGTGGATTCGTGCGCTCTTCGCCTATCTTCTCCACCACACCAACTTCATTCTAACATGTAAAAGTTCTTTACTAAAGCAACAGATAACCCACGTATCCCTTGCTTGTGCTATGCTATGTTATTGATAGAAGATATTCCTCTAAGTTCGTATACAAATGCTAATTGTGTTTCGTAGTACAGTGCAATGCGCTTTTAATACACCACAAATATCTATATGTACCAGAAAAGTTGTAAATACGTATGCTTTTCTTTGTAAGAACTGTGTAGAGTGTAGGGTACATTTTAGCCTCAAATCAAGAAATGATTCTACTTTCTACAACAAACACAGAGCTACTAGTTCGAGTATCAAAAGTATATCTTACTATCGCATTTTATTTGCAAGCGATGAAGGGTCAACCATTTTTCAACTGAAAACATTTTTATTTATACTCATACAAACTACCTTTTATTTATACACATCGCTTGTTTTGGCAGACGCTATTATTTGTAATACAGGATACCTAGACTAGTCATAATACTACATTCATTACATTTGTCGATAAAAGTTTTAGCAGAATTGAACTGGAAATTTCGTAAGTTCAACAAGTTGCACTTATACTTAAAACAAGGATGGATAGCAGAAGGAGAGCAAACCGAAACTACCTAAAAGTACCAGTTCAACAGCATAATAAAACTTTGTATTGAAAAAACACCTTCGCACTAAATAAGAACATCGATTCCAATGTAATAATATTCATAAACCGATTTTGATATGATACTGAATTGTAATATACACTGCAAGTAATATACCTAATAACTACACTGTATTACTTTTCACCACTTATGAATGCAATCGTAATAATGAGCTTGCATTCTAATTTTATTGTTCAACTATATCAAAGGCTTTTGCGGAGGTTTTTATAGCAGTTCTATAGATTCAGATTTAAATTCTCTGTGTGTTGTAAAATCCAAGTGGATTGAACAAAGGCTTGATTAATTCAAAATTCATTAACGAATGTCTATTAAATTTATGCGGAATCAATAAGAACTCTGTAGTACATACGCAACCAAAGCAATGTCGTGTAAACGAATTACATTCTAATGGCATGTACTGCAAATGCAACCGTTCGTTCTTAAGCGTCAGTAAAAAGCAGAGTTGCATATTCTTTATGTGTGTTACAGGAATTAGTCTATCCCGGTAGGCGGCCCAGGTTATTTTTACACTACCGACCATTAAGACATTTTAAGTCGACCTCTTGACTTTTATCGTAACTAATCTAACCTACCTTATCTACAATTATAAACAAAAATCCATTTTAATGACTGATTCAGTTATGTTTAGGTTAAATAAGATAAGAGGTAAAATTTGGTAGATTTTCTTTATCAAAACGGTTTGTCGGCTCAACTTAATATTAGTATTCGTGTACTACTTGGATAATGTTTATTATAAACTCTAGTATAGTAAACTTTGTATTAGAACGCATTTAACTCTTAATTTTTAAATGTTAGATGCTGGTTTAAAAATGAATAATATAAAATTTTTGTTAGCAATTTATTGAATTTCCCGTTTCCACTCAGACGTTCAATTCATTGTAAGATAGACGTACCTACAGCATACATGTTTACGAAAATAAGTGCCAGAATTATCTATAATTAGCTATTAATGAACTTAATGAATTATACTACCTAGAGAGTTAAGATACTTAATTAATACACATTAGTCACACATAGATACATATGCATACTTTGGGAAATTAAGGAATCTAATTTTTGCAACTTGATAAGGTATAAAATAGCAATACCTGTTCATCAAAATGAAGCCGTTTTGGGTCATAAATAAATACAAGAGCAGAGGATCAGTCAGAAATCCTTAACAGCAATTTTAGTGCATACATGGTGCAGTAATAATTATCTTGGTGTATTTTAGTACTGCTAGTTCAAGCTAACGAAAAGTATTATTACAGATCTTCCGGTGTAAACAATCGATGCATAAATTAAAAATAGAAACTATTGCTAAAATTGTTTTTGATACCGTATTGTGCAGAAAATCTCTCAAAAGTAAATGTGCCTTCTTAAGATAACTACGTAATAAAGGAAAGTTAAAAATACTTTACTTAAATAATCCATTAGTTGTTTGGAAAAATGAAAATCATTTGGAAGTTCTTGGAGCATGAAAGAAGCACTTGAAGACAGGATATCCCTCTTCTTAAATTGAAGACATGCATGGTAAATGGAAGTGCATTGCAATTGCTTTATTGGACCGGACTGGACTCATACAGTGAATAGCGAATATTATGTAGAGATAAAATATATAAGGAGCAGTTAGAGCATAGCGGGCTAAAACCAACTTTTCTCGTCAACAGCTATAGAAACTTTAATAAAGTGTATTTTTCTCACATATTATTTAAGATGTAAAATATTATGTGATAGTGATAGCTGATGTTATGCTGTCTAGGAGTGTAACGAAAAGTTGACTTCAGATTGTCAGATTAGAAATTATACACGTTACACGTTCGTTATCCGGACAGCCACCAAAAATACACTAAGTTCAACAATACTGTAGATGTTAGAGAATACCGGAATTATGTGATGTTTACATCGCACTACGTTAGGATTACAATAAACAGCTAACAATAATAGTGTATGTAAAATGTTGAAATGAAAACATTTGTGGCTTTTTGGTAGTAAAACCAACAGAAAATGAAAAAAGTGGTCTGGCCTGACTTTATGGCAGGGCAAGTTTAAATATCTGTGATAACGAGAAATTCTATATTATAAAATTGTGTTTTATTGCTGAACCAGTTGGACGTAAAGCGTAGACTGATGTTCTTAGACAAGACAAAATAGCAGATGATTCCCATTGTTTTCATGTACATATAAATACAATGAGTGAGTATAATTGTTTTGCGGCTAATCTGACCCTGACCGAAGTCTGAAGTCATTGTCTTATATTCTTTTACTCACGCAAGTAACACTATAACACTTCAGCAGACTAGCATCAAGACTTCACGATATTAACATTGAATATGCATGTACGTTGTAGGTGGAATTCAAACTAAATGCAAGTAAATTCTTTTAGGCAAACACTGTTCATAGAATGAAGTAATGATTACCTGCCCTCCCATGTGTCCAACTTCTTAAATAACATTTTGACGACCTTTCCACGATAAAACATCAAAGGAGACGACTTCTGAGAATCAGATAAATGGTTTTAAGACGCAGTTAAGCTAACAGTTAAATATGCAATTTGCGACTGGAAGATTCGTGAAACAAAAGCAAACCTGGGCATAATTCTATATTTTCACTCGCACAGAACTGACAGAACTGATCTTTTGCTAGAAAAAGTAAACAGAACATGACTTTCATCTAAGAAAATCATTTTGCTAACATTGGTAAATATATACGCAAAAGCTCCAAGTAAAGTGTATGTAATACGGTAATAGTACATGCAATAATTATACATTGTAATTATTGCATAATTAAAACTGCCATTCCTATGATTGTACCACTACTTGATCCAAGTTGCGTGATTAGTGATTATTGACTGAGTAATAATTGCTTAGGTAAATTCGTATGCAAATGCATATATAATTATCCAACATTTATATTAAAGTAAACATCAGGATTGATTGGTAACTCGAAAACAGAGAAACAGTTTTAAAAGTGCATAGGTAAGTTACGGTCGAAAAAGTACTCATATGTAAAAGAAAACCTAGACTAAATGATTGAATTATGTTTCACCGTGTTGGGTTTCACATGAAAAAATTAAAGGCTTCGTGAGAGTTTCTTATCTAATTTAACTACTGGCATCTGTCATGATTGTAATTATTAGTACTTCCCTATTGTCAGGATCTTTGGTCCTCCGAATTAAGTATTTCAAAAGTAAGTAAGATGCAGAGTAGCATGTTCTACTCGTGAAGTTTTCAGTCTAGCCGATCACACGTAATTGACTCCCGGTTTTGCTTTATATTCCTTTAGTAGAGACATGATTACATCAGCTGAAATGAAACCTTTTTGCAATATTATCTCTACAATAAAATATATATACAGTTGATTCATAAGCTTAATGAGCATTTTATGGCAGTTCATATAAACGCACTTTTATTTAAACCTATACACACGATATGGTAAACAAATAACAAGGCAATAGTTAAAATTTGCTAGTTTTTCATTGTCAGACAATTTGACGTTTTGAACTCAAATGAACTAGGAATTTATGAATTTATGGCTTCACAGTGAGTACTTGCTATGAATGCTTATGTGGTGCTGATCTTTACTAACAGTTTGCAAAGTTTTATTTACCAAATGTACTTTACTGACTTAAAGCAAGTTAATATTCGTATGCATTATATCAAAACTTGAACCAATAAGTGGTGACATGTGATATTTCCCATTCAAATTGCTTTCTACTAAATAGCTATGTATCATGTACTGATGTGGCTGATTTTTGGCACGATGTAGATAAAATTTCTACGTGCAACTGGGGGAACGTGTAACTGGTTTCATTGTTTCAGGTAGTATGAAGACAAGCAATTATTTAGCTTTCAGACACATGATGCACAGTAAATTACATAGATTACTTACACTTCTATATGCAATTATAGTCCTACTATTATTACTAAAGGACAACTTTGCTAATATCAGTTTTCTGCTACTTTCCAATATACTTACTTATGTCCTATATAATTATAGTACACTTCTGCTGTCTTCTGCTGGAGGATCGTATGAAGTCATTAAAAGTTATTCTGCGTTCACGAGTAAACCGTAAATCTGTAGGTCAATCCAATTATGCATTCCTATAGTAGTTTTCGTATGAAACAATGCCAGAGATGCAAGTATTAGTATTAGAGATAATATTATTGCCACCCCAAATATACTCAATGTCACCCCAAAAAATAGTACTTCTCAAAAATACTAATGTTTTTCCCTTTTAACTCATTTTACTCCCCAATTAATATGTAGTTTTACCCCTATTTGTAGTACTATCAGCCTTGAGTAATTAATGGATTATGAACGACAAAGAACAAAGAATTAGCAATGAAATCATTTATTCACAAATTATTAAGTTGCAGTTGTAGTAATATTAAGTCAGAAAACCAGAAAATGTAAAATGTCAAGTTTTATATGAGTAAATGAGCAAAGTAATTATTGTCTGATGAGAGCCTTTTTCGCCTTTGACGGTCTACCCCGTTTTCTTTTCTGTTTCTGTGTTACTGGTTGGAGTTTCTGACAAAAACAAAGTGTTTCGACCAATATGCATTGCAGTTTGCGACTTTGAAGCTACAGAAGACTTCGAATTTATCTTCGAAGCTGTAAGAGCGGACAATCCATCGTTCACCCCATCGTGCATTGTCGCTGACTGTGCCGATGCAATAACAAATGCGGCCAACAACGTTTTTGGGGACCACAAGAGAATTTTCTGTTGGGCACGTCATCCGTAACATGGATAAACGGTTGTGCACAATAAAAGATGTACAATTGAGATCGAAAATCAGACAAGATATTCTACGTCTCCAATTAGCTCAGTCAGATGACGAATTTGAAATTTCCAAAAATCTGTGGCTCAAGAAATGGAAATTGCAAGAGAGTGCACTCGCATTTGTACAATACTTTGAGGAAGAATACTTGAATAACTACGTAGGATGGCATGTAGGACGACACTTAGGTTCCCCATGTACAAATAACGGGATTGAGTCTACGAACAATGTCATGAAGTCCCATTACACTTTGCGTAATCGAATGGCAATGCAACACTTCATTCGTGTACTTAAGACTATGGTTTCGGGTTGGTCGACTGAAAGAAACCCTGACACAGTAAACTTTAAGTCTTTTGCAGATAAGCCCAGCATTGGAACTAAGCTATGGACTGATTCATATAAATGGAAACAATCTAAACCGAGCATTAGAATTCGTAGGGATGGTTTGAAGAAACATAACGGCATTGCTATAATACAAAATTTGTGTTCCGATTCCATTCCACCCGAGGCAAAAAATTTGCCTTTGGAACAGAAAAGAAAACGGGGTAGACCGTCAAAGGCGAAAAAGGCTCTCATCAGACAATAATTACTTTGCTCATTTACTCATATAAAACTTGACATTTTACATTTTCTGGTTTTCTGACTTAATATTACTACAACTGCAACTTAATAATTTGTGAATAAATGATTTCATTGCTAATTCTTTGTTCTTTGTCGTTCATAATCCATTAATTACTCAAGGCTGATAGTACAACAAATAGGGGTAAAACTACATATTAATTGGGGAGTAGAATGAGTTAAAAGGGAAAAACATTACTATTTTTGAGAAGTACAATTTTTGGGGGTGAAATTGAGTATATTTGGGGTATCGATAATTACAGTCCTTAGTATTAGGTTGGAAATATACACCCATGTTTATATGCGATCATGATGAATAATTGAACGATTAAACGAGACTTACCCTAAGTTGATGTTTGATCGCAATTCTGCGAATGAAGACCATTGCAAAATAATAACTTATTGTATATTCCCGCGTATACTAATTCAACCACACACTTTAAAGATGATGTAATTTTCTGCTATCCACGGCCACCATCTACAATACAGCTTCATTATTTCAAAGGACGTTTTACAATTTGGGAAGATCTGATTTTTATGTAAATTAGATCTGGGAGGGTGGGAGTTATTATTTTGCAATGGTCTTCATTCGCAGAATTGCGATCAAACATCAACTTAGGGTAAGTCTCGTTTAATCGTTCAATTCTGCTTCATTCGACCATTGCCCTATAATAACTTATTGTATGATGTTTAGAGATTTGTAAAACGTCAAATCACAGACTTATTACATTTTATTAAAGACTGATATTATGTTTCAAAAATCAATTGGTTTAACAAATCATTTTAACCTAAGTTAATTACTGCTTCACTGTAAGCAGCTCGAGTATCTATTGGTCTGTTATAAAATTTTGCAAACATTAGCGAATTTTCTGACCATCCAGCTCTATCTCTAATTAAATCTATAGACACTCCTCTGTTCGAGGCAGCGGTTGTGGAAGCATGCCTTACACTGTACGCTGAAAAAATTGATGTGTCAATTCCTGATTCACTTAATACTGCCTTAATCCATCGACTAACAGTTTGAGTTGTCACACACTTCCTATCTCCATTGAGTGAAATGAACAATTTTTTGCATTTTTCATTTCGAAGGGGCTTAGTGACTTCCAAGTAACGACTCAGTACTCTTACGGTACACAATTCTGGCTGACTTGTAAATCTGGGTAAGTATAAACAAGGTTGACATTTATCAGGATGACTCGTTTTCAGTAATGTAGGTATAAATATTTCTACTTTATCGTTAGTGAAAACAATGTTGGCTATTTCTATTGACACAAAAGTTTGAATTCTATGGCCAGTTGCAAGAGACATTAAACCTATCAGTTTATACGTTAGTAACTTTAAGGAAAGTTCATTAAGGGGTTCCAGTTTACTTAAGTAAAGAAGCACTGGATGTGGGTCCCAAATATTTTTATATTTTGCCTTTGGAGGTCTTTCTCTAGCAACACCTTTCAAGAAACGACCTACCAAAGGATGACAACTTGTAGAATTGCTTATATCTGGCATTAATAAGGATAGTGCTGAGCGAGCAGTCCCTATCGAACTATATCCAACATTAGTACGATACCGTTCGTGTAGAAATTGAAGAACTGCTGGCATTGTCGGACAATATTTGTTCAAGTTTTGTTTTGTAGCAAAATCCCACCAGAGACGTAGTGCTGATTCGTATTGAGTCCATGAAGACTTGCTAATTGAGTTTAAAATGGTTTCCAGAGCATCGATAGGAGTTGATTGAAGTTTTAAAGCTTCGCTGACAAAAGTCCGCCCACCAGGGAAAGACATTGATGAAGAGGGTGTTTCCTATCCAATATAGTAAGCAAATTAGGATCTGGTTTCAAAATAATCATATCTTTGATGAGAAGTTCTTTAAATAGAGGAAACCAAGGTTGGTTTTCCCATTTGGGAACTACCACCAATGCTTTCGCATTGTCGTGCTTAATTTTCTTCAATGTCCGATGAATTAAAGAAAAAGGAGGGAAGGCATACACAGGGTCTGCACCCCAGTGTACTGTGAATGCATCGACGCCTTCTGACCACGGATCAGGTTTCCATGATATAAACCTCTGACACTGACTGTTTTGATAGGAGGCAAAAAGATCAATTACAGGGAAAAAATTAAATTGCTTTGTCAAAAATTTGTATTTTTGAGAGTTTAAATGCCATTCGGAATCATAATCTAAGGTTCTGGATTCTCTATCTGCAATGTAATTACTTTTAGACGAAATGTATGTCGCAAATATCCAAATATTTCTCTTTTCGCAAAATTGCCATATTTTTCTTGCGATATTATTTAAAATAGGGTACTGAATAGAACCCATCCGATTTACACAAGAAATGGCAGTTGTATTGTCAACCCGGAAAAGTATCTGGCAATTTTCTAAGCCTTTAGCAAACGCTTTCAAAGCTAAGTAAACTGCTGACAATTCTAGTACATTAATAGAATGTTTCTGCTCCTCTGAGGTCCACCACCCATGAATATTTATTCCATTGGAAGTGGCACCCCATCCAGATTTTGATGCATCAGTGTGTATTTCTACTGAATAATAATCGTCACGTATCACAGTACATTTAGAGATATTATCTTGCCACCACATCATGTCAATAATTATATCAGTAGTAATATCCATTGATGCACTGTAATTATCATTATTTAGCTTTAATGCTAAGAACTTCCTTCTTTCAAAGCACTTTGTATAAAGTAAGCTATATGGAATCGCTGGACAAGCTGCTATTAAATGGCCTAGCATCTCAGAAAACTTTTGAATTGTTAAACTGTTTTGAGATAAATTATTCGTTAAAATCTTTTGAATCCTTTCCTGTTTTTCCGTGGGCAATTTCATAGATAATTCTTCTGAATTATAAATGAATCCCAGATATTTAATTGAGGTACATGGATCCAAAAACGATTTTTTATAGTTTATCACAAATCCAAGCGACTCCAGTAAATTAGTTGTAAAATAAATGTGCTCTTTGCACAAACAACGGGTCTCGGATATTAAAAGAATATCATCTAAATATATGACAGAATGAATATTATTCTTCCGTAAGATGGTCATTACTGGTTTCATCACCTTGGAGAATAATCTGGGGGCAGTGCACAAACCAAATGGGAGGCATGTAAATTCAAATAACTTCGATTGCCATTGGAATCTTAGATATTTTCTATGCCCTTCCCATACTGGAATTAAGAAGTAAGCATCCTTAATATCAACGGATGCAAAGTAACAGGATTTGTAAATCATTTTTCTTACTGTTCGATAATCTTCCATTTGGAAATGTTCGAAATGTAAATATTCGTTCAATTTTTTCAGATTAAAAATAAATCTATTTGATCCATCTGGTTTAGGAACTAAAAAATAGGATGAAATAAATTCACCCTCTTCGTGAATACATTCACGAATAGCCCCCAGATTTAAAAGTTTTTGTATGGATTCAATCATGCTAACTTCGTCATCCATATTTAATTTAGGAACGCTTGGAGTTAACTTTTGGTTTGGAAATGTCAAGAATGGTAGTTTATAGCCGGCAATGGCAGTGAGAATCTCATTATTTGAAGTGACATTTTTCCATTCTTTTGAATAAAGATTAAGTCTACCGGCGTGTACAGTGTTACCTACCTCTGTATTTATTGGCGACGCTGAAATCTCGCTTCCTTGTTTTGGTATCGCCCATTCCTCTTCCGTCTGGAAAGGAACGGGCGTCGGAAGTTTAAATTATTGCCGGACCGAGGGTTTTCTTTGGGAGCACTAGACTTGTGCACAACCTTTACAGTTGACTTGACTGCCGGTTCTCGGCTAATTGAGGCATTGAGCTTTTCCAAATCCTGAGAACACTTTATTCTCTCAGGTAAATCCTCGCCAAATAGCTTTACGCCTATTTCGGCTTCCGCAGCTATTGACTTGCTCTTTCCTTTAAGATGGGGCAAAATCAACTGTTTGCGATATTTTGACAAGGAATTCTGCAGATCTAGGCAAATGAGAGCACTGTCACTCAATCCAGTTATTATTTCTTTTACGTCAAGGCCTGATGCTGACAGAATTGATTTCTTAGCAAGTAGTGTAGTCAAAACATTTCCCACACCTGTGATACCAGTTCCTAACTGTTTTTGCAAGGCAGACAATTCCTTGTCTCGTGTGGCAACAAAAGTGGAAACTCCTATTTCAATTTCTTTATTTAAAATAGGATTTCCAATTGATTTGCAATTAGAGGGCAGTAAACAAGAAGAGAGCAACTTCTTTTTATCTTCCTCTTTTAATCCGCATGTTGCCGCCTTTTCCCATCGAGTTGCCAGTTCAGTATGAATAGTAGGACCAAATTCATTACTTTTGACTAAAGGACCTCCAATGAAAGCAATAGTTTCTTCATCCAAATCGGGATACAAATCCAAAATGTCGTCTTCGGGAACTTTAGAATGAGTATTACTTTTGTCAAGGGAGCCCGTTTGGTCATTGTCAACCACAACGTCCCCCGATTGACTACCGGATCGCTTATTTTCATCAAAGCTTTCCCGGTTCTCATCACTTGAATCACTGGTGTCGCTTTGTCCTTCGTAAGTACGTTCCAAGCGACGATGCTGAGGAGAACGGGATCTATCCCTATTCTTCGCCTCCAGCTTTGAAACTACTTGTACCAGTGATTCCAACTTTTTCCCAATCTCGCCAATGTTCCATCTTGACGACGACGATGATCTCCTTGATCGATGTTTCCTTTTCTTGCTTTTACGCTTCGTTCTGTGACTGTCACCTTCCGAGTCACTCATCGTTACTAAAATCAATATACTGAGTATTCGATATACTGAGTATCGTATTATATATCAAGTAATTTTTACTTGTAATTACTGTGAGAAGCGAAAAAGATGAACTCAAATAAATACCTTATATATTTTACCAAAAAACTTACAGATACAGTACTCTTCCTCCTGTGATTTATTGACAAAATTACAAAAATTTTGCTGAAGAATTTTCGTATGTAGTTGCTTTAGCACACACAAAGAAAGAATGAAGCTGTATTGTAGATGGTGGCCGTGGATAGCAGAAAATTACATCATCTTTAAAGTGTGTGGTTGAATTAGTATACGCGGGAATATACAATAAGTTATTATAGGGCAATGGTCGAATGAAGCAGAATTGTATTTATTTATCACAGTAAAATATATCTAATAAAATGACATTACACAGAAAAGTAAGACATAAAATCGATGGTAAATCAGTACAAGTACATATACATAAATAGCTTGTAGAATTATTATTATTATTGATGATGCATGGTACACGTAGAACTTCAATTAAGTACGCACCCAAGTTTCTTAAGCATAAATGTAATTCGTGTTTCGGTACTTAAAATTAATTATTAATTTACAAAATGACTAAGTTTGGTAAATCAGCAACTGTACAGGACACCAGCATATATATACTTAAGATATATACATATATTATGGCTTGATAAAATTGAAAATTACAGTGAAAATATTTTACAAAGTAAAATTGAAATACACACATAGTTCACAGAAAATACCCACAACGGAAATACTTGTGTCAATAGAAGTTCTTCTATTAAATGAAGCATACATTGATAATTACATAATACCGCTTACAGTTCCACAAGATATCAGTAGAAAATAATCATTACCCACAATTCGAAATCATACCAAAAACGTCAATAAATAACCTGTTTTGTCAATTAATTCGCATATTATACACTTCAACATTCAACAATAATATACATATTAGTTAACAACAATTGCTCACTACTGCACCTTTATATATGCATATTTACTAAACATATAAATAGACAAAACAAGACCTACATTTACTCAGTAATTATAAAAAACGAATTAACTATACATAGTTTGTAACATATGATATGATCGATATGGAAAGGTACGATTCATAATTCAAATAAGAGACTTTGTTCGTAATATATGACAACAATTCATAAAGACAGTTATATTATGTTCACCTAATGCGTGAAGATATACTTTTAAGCTACATGTGTAGAATACTTTTAATGATGGCAATTGACAATAGCAGGAATAATTCGCTTTAAGAATTTCGTTTGCTAAATGTATATAGCCTGAAAAGCTGCATGCTGAGTACGCATAAAATTAATTAGACATTGGCTTAACTTGGTACGGCATATGATTTAAATCACAGAATCGATATATACAATAATAACGTACTCGTTAAGAGTTTCAACTTTTTCATAACTAATTCTGCAGTAATTAAAACAATATTGTAGTGCTACTAACTATAGCAAAGAGGGGCTAAAGGCGATTTATTCAAAAAATCAATGACTATGAGTATTAGGTAAATGCACGGTTTGCTTTACTACTATTAGGAAGAGCTATCCAAAACTTGAGAGTGAATATTATAAGCAAATTAGGTTGTTGATTACTTTTGACTAATTCTGAACTACCTGTTTTAAAGGTCGTGCGATTCTAAATATTTTGCAAAGTGCACGTTGTTTAAGTGCTGTGTAGGCTGACTATAAATGTGCCAGCATGGACATAGAAAGACAAGTCCCTGTGTATGTAATAGTTGGTTGTCAGCCTACACTTGGGTGGGTTATTCTACATATCTAGCTGCTAAATGAACATTTCCAGAAGTGTATTTCTTCATAGAAGCTGATTGTTTTAGGTTTTGAACTGTATCGAGAAAGAAGTATAGCAGAAAACACATTGTGACGTTATTATCCGATTTGGCTGTTTTATGTTGATTTCATTCAGTTGACATGTGGTGGAGGTCCATTAGCGGTGTACATCCAAACCTGTGAAAGAATTGCCAAGTCTACACCAATTTGTAGGCATCCACAAATTGTAAACTGGACAGGTGCACTTCTCAACACAAAATATGTTGTCTTAAATACATCTCCGGCTGTCCACATCAGCACCATTGTTTGACTGTCAAGTTAATAAAACATTATTTTGGAGAAGATCTGGTATGCAAAATATTGATACGCTAATTTGCACAAAAATACTTTGATTGTATTGGTGTGAGATTAACAATTAATAGCAACTCAAAAGCCTAATACAGTTAACAATAAAACAACATTATCTGTAATATTGCTAAAGGAAGGTAAGAGATTGTAAGAGCAGCACTTAATAAAGTATTAAAAATATTTCGTGATGTAGCTCATACGAACTTACTTCATGCCACGAGTAGAACCGTTTCTGTAGTTTCTGAGAAACTGCGGAACGCCTAACATTGCTTCGACGAAAACAGCTAGAAATCCAACAGATTCAACGAAGACATTGATGTTGCTGAATAGGTACATGCTGTAAAGGAAATTTACAACATTATGATTAGCATATTTGACGTATATACATAGACGCATATTTGAATACAGCTCATACAGTTGCCAGACCAATTCTCTCAAAACAGGAAAAGAATTGCAATTGAAAGCCCAATACTCAAAAAATTAGTTTCCGTTTTAGGAAAATAGTACGTCTTATCCTTGTTGTTTTGCATAGCATTTCATCACCGAACTGGAAAAATTGTATAATATATAATTATATATAAGTAATCAGATCAAATCCATAACACATACCTAAACCCACCGATGATACTGAACACCAAAATACATTCCACGTATGACTGAAAGTCGGTCCAATCCCAAAAGTGTTTGGAGTCAAAATCTGTTATTAAGATGACAACGGGTTAATTCGAACACAAAATTGTGAAATCATGCTTCCAGAATTTTAAAAATTAACTATCTATAGGTACTTAGGTATTTTTATATTTACAGATATGCATTCTGTGTATGTGTATTTCACACTACTATACATGGATGGTAAATCTACTCACCACCGCACCGGTATGATATTACATTACAGTTTTACGGGTACATATATACAAGGTACTGGTTACCTACTGTTGACAGACACCAGAAGAGGATTCCGATTAGATCTCAAAGGGTACACGTAAACACTTTACATAGGATTAAACTGACATAATATTACATTTACTATTTACAATGTAAATGGAAGGGTATTAACGGGGATTGGTGCATTATTGCAAAGTATTACTGACAACGTAGCTTTACGAACAATCTCATTAGTATAACATCTATTAAAACGTGTAATTTACTACTATGAAAAACATTTTTTGGCTTTAGCGGAAATTTACAAACACAGGTATTAAACATTTGATTTTGCAAGTTCTACTATTACAGTGATTTCACTTTTAAAATTTTGATAGAAACGTAACACACTTGTTTTGTCGATATTCCGATTTCACCCCACGAATAATATAGCAGTGTACGGCTGGAAGTCCACTTTCGATAATTAAGCATTACAAAAACATTTCGCTGTTTTTTAATAATATACATGTAATATATAATACAATGACTTGTATACAAATCCTAAACAAGATTTATATTGGCTATATGTTGTAAGGGATAAAAATCGGTTTGTTGCAACACTATTTATAATGGTACACTAAAAGAAACCCTCCACCTGAAGTAACACCTATATAATTAATTAAACAAAAATTATGGTTATAAATTATGACATTATGCACACATAGTCCACCACCACCTCAACCACCTCCCTCACCATGTAGTGATACACATAAAACAAACTGATTTTAGTAATTATAGTAAGGTAAAACCAATCAAACATTGGACGATTTCTCTAGTAAGATTCAAAGTTCTCGTTCGCGTTTTGGCATCATGATCACGCTTTGTATTTACAACACCTGTTAGATAATAATTTCAGCAATCCTAATCTAATTGTTTGTGTACATTTACAATTGCGAAAGATGTTCATGCTCAAATCAAATAACTGGCACCTGGTTAATATTTTAGTTTTAAAGTAAAGGTAATTATTAGTTTATGTTACAAAAAATGCCAGTTTCGAACAAAAAATAAGGAAAGGAGTAGAATAGAACCCTTACCACGAAAAGTACGTCTCGTGAGTTGCGCACTGTCATCAGCACTAGAAGAACCTAAAGGAGAACTTCTGACATTACTAATTGTGAGTGCACAGTTAAGATTGAAGAATTAAGAAGGACGTGCCAAAAATAATTATGACAAAAGTAATTAAAAATTAGCACAAGAATATCAAGACTACGTCAATAGCTATAAAGGTTGTATAGCACCCAAACATTGTTGAAATGCTGGCTAACTAAAAGTGTTGCTGGAGTACAAATGGAAATGACAAGAAACGGTATACCGTTATTGCTAAGCTACTTAGGTAAGAACCCCACGGTAATTCTCATGTGAGAATTAACTAGGTGAAAACAAGGTGAATGATTGTGTAAACACGCCTACAGAGAAACAGAATTTTGGCTTTGCGTGTTGATCTTTATAATTGAATAATGCTACATAGTTTGTATTCTACGGTTATGCGACAAAACTAAACAGAATTATGTTAGGAGCAAACGTGCACAAACCCAAGCATATGAAAACAAAAAACACAAATCAAAACATAATCTTGCATATAAAACAAAAGCAGAAATAGAAACCAACCCGTAAAAACTTTGTCCTTCTTCTTTATTATCTCTGATCTGGCCTTTACAGTGACGCATAGATGAACCATCAAAAGCATGGCAATATTCATAAGGATACTTTGTAGCAGAAGTGGAGTTTCGAAAGGTTTTCCGAACCTGCACAAATAGCATACAGTTAAATAAAGTGTATTAAGTATTAACCATTAGTCTGTTAGAGAATTAATTTTTACCAAAATAATATCCGAAGAATATTTGCAGCAAGTAATGCCAAACAAACGAATAAGCTGAACCCATCAGCATTTCCAGACTTCTTGATTTCGTTGTATTGCGGTATGTAAGGAAATACTCCTCCGAAAATCATTGCCAAAGAAGCAATCCATGATATTAAAGACACAACCGAGAATTCTATTTCCATCTTTGATGTTTTCAATTGCTTCTCTGAATATAAATTCTTCACAACTCACTAGCGTTTCTTCCTGTTAGTGAACTGCAACAAATAAACAAATCGTTTTAAAGCTTTTTGGTTTACAAAAAAAATCATGCTCTAGAGGTTCAGACACAGTTGACAACAACATCATGTAACAATCTAATCTTTATACTTTCACCGAGGCTATTTGGAGAAAGCTAGTGAAAGTTCAAATAATCACCTAAAGTATGCTTGCATGTACTCTAAGGCCAAACAATGTATGTAAACAAGCTTATTTCGTTATTTCCCAGTGGAGGATTGCATGTTTTCTCTTCCTTTCAAGTCACTCGTTTAGAAGGTTAGAACTTTTACATTATTATCTACAAATCTTTACTGTACGTTTGCATTGTATTACTAATTTCAAGGAAAACGCTTAATATGAAAAAACGACATAGATAAATATACAAGTTGAAAGAAATGAAAGAGAAAGTACTTAAGATATAAATGCGCTTTAGAAGTAATGGAAGTGACAGTCATCTGATTAAGTGTATATTACACCAAACAGAGATATTAAAAGAATAGGCTATAAATGCATAGGTAGGAATCGCAAATCGCTATTGCAAAAGGTAAATTATTAATTTAAGGAGTTGAGTAATCATTGTTTTTATCAACCTCATAGCGTATTTAATTTAGTGGCAACATTATGGATACTTTTTTAACAAATACTTAACCACATAAAATTAACTGCAAACTGCAACTGTATTTCCTGAGTATGGTAACTTATCACCGGTATACAAATATAGCTTTTTTGAAAAGTAAAAACTGTAATAATAGACTAAAAGTAGTGTTTTCGGTAGGAAAGGATGACAGAATGTTAGTTTGCTTAAATGTTTATAGATTATATTTTATACGGATTATTGGCAAGCTTTCTATTTTCTCTTACTTTGGGGTTTCCCGACGGACGCTACGCCAATGTAGATAAAATCTAACCACTATGTACACATGCTTGGATCACTGTACTTTCTCTTCGGCAAGCAAATGTAAACTGGAAGAGAAAATTCTACATGTTATTACTCACAGTGTTTTTATTTATGTACGTTCTTTATGTTTATGTATATCCACACGTAGGCACATTCGTTTTCTAAGTACCCCAGTTACCAACAAGGACTATCGATTTCTTAAAGCCGAAGCCTTGGATGTCGAGAATGTTTTGATTGGTACTCGTAGAAATTCGGCATATCCGTCCGTATCCGTGCTCAAAGTTCGTGTGTTTCGTGCGTGCAAATCGCATAGTGCTTAGCAAGCAAGAAAGGGTTTTCCGAGAGCTGTCTTAACACTTACCAAAGAAAATTCCTTAGACCAAAACGTTGCAGAGATTGCAGAATAGTATTATATCAATAAAGTGCATGCACTACTAATCTTTAAGTGTACTGTTTATAGCTTTATTATAATATGTCGTATATGCTCAATGAATGCTGCAGTATCATGTCTGCCTACTATATCCACAACGTAATTATAATAATCCGTAGCAATAAAACGGGGAACTCAAATATGGGCACACATATAATTTTTTTGACCATTTGAGTACGTATTTTACCTTTCTCCAAACCTCCGATTTATTTCAAAATTTAGATTCGTCGTGATGTCAATAATCAAATTCTCACTTGGGTGATTTTTTATTTCCACTAGAGGGGTTATTTCTTTCTTACATAATCTTATTTAGTACACCAAACTCATGTTCATCTTATTTAAGTGGACATAATAATATTATGTCTGAACTTACGGTAGGGAAAACGAACAGTCTTACCACTTAATAATTAATTAGATTAATTACAATTAGTTGTACTAGCTTTGCTTTGCTCAATTAGCTTTGCAGTTAATTGTCTCTAGTCTAGGTCCTAGGTAATCTGCTGGCAAGGAATACATTATGTTATGCTGAACATTATGCATACCTAAGCTATAAGTAATGTAATAAGATACTTAATTTAAGTTTCGCTTTGTTATACATTAACATAGCAGCTAGTTGTAAAAAGACTAATTTATTTTTAGTCTGTCAATGTTGAGCTGATAACCTGTTTTACGAAATACATTTTAAACAGAAACTACGTTTACTACAAGTAACAAAGAAAGAATAAAATAATACTTACTAACTTGAATCGTTTAAATTGTTCCTTGTGCTTGTGCCATCTTATCACTTAATCATACATGAAAAATTGAATGCGGAAGAACACAACAGTAAAAGGGATAAAATCGGTCATTTAATACCGAGAGAGTTTCCAGCCAGAACTAACTAATTTTAAAACAGCTGTCTACATCGGCTGATCAATATACAAACTCTTTATTGCAACTTATTTTAAGTAAAAGTCTTTTTCACTAAAGCCATATTCAGGCCACCTCCACAATTAGTTCTTGTTCTCATTCGCACCATTTCACTTCACTCACATAACTAAACAAACAATGACACAATAATTATTTCAACAATTTGTCACACATATTCAGATCCCGTCAAATCAAATCAAGCACCTCTTTTAATTCAAATCACACGTGTTGTTGTATCCTTGTATCGTGTCTTGCCTCTTGTTGAGAGCTATTCCGCAATTTATTACATGTGTGTTAGTGCTTTTCTGAAAATACTGACAACTATAAACCTGAGGTAAATATATCTTTCGTATAGCTATTCAGGGGTATTTTCCCTAACATTTACCATGGGTGTGAATGGTTTTTCAAAATCAATCAGGCTGAAGAAAAACTTAAAACATTATTCAAAAACATTAATTTATTTTAACACTTATTTGGCGAGCACTTGCAAGTTGCAAGTGAGGTGTAAGTACTAAATGGAATAATAAGTACTAATTAATTTGTGTTTTCCAGAAAATTAGAACAGTCAAAGGATTATTGTACATTGCCGTTACAACAGAGCCAAAATCTTCGCCGAAGAAGATCGCTCTGTGAAAAAGAGAAAATTGAGAACGTCCTTACACGAGATTGTTTATATTTTCTGTAGGTCAGATTCAATTGAAAGAGTTTGAAGATGCGACCGATCAATATTAGCAGATCTTTTGGGCTTAACAACTTTCCATTTCTTCTTCAAAAATATGTTACCAATTTTGCCATAACTGGGACTGGGTACAAAACTAAACATTTTTCTACCACTGCCAGACACCTAGATTGGAAAGCATCTGTATTGCCGTTTCAAGTAGAAAACCCCACATTTGTTTGTGGATGTAGAAATGTTGGAATTTCAATTAAAAGAAATTTGGGTACTTCTAATGTCGCTTCTCAACAAGCAAAACGGAAACAGGAATCAAATGAATCGCAAGCGCTGACGGAAAGTAGAACCGGAGGAGCAGTTACACTTTCACTAGGGGAAAAAGGTCTTACAGATAAACAATGATACTCTAGCTGGCTTTATATATATGAAAAATGTTTTCCCTCAGCTTTCATCCGCTTAGCTTCCTCCATTTATTTCTTCATCGGATCACTATTTCTTATCCATGCATGCACCCAGTAATGTCAATGTCAGTTATACTTGGATATTTAATTTGTTTTGATCTTATTTCAGTTAAAGAGAACGCTAAGACTGCTACGTATGGGGGAGTAATAATTGTTGGTCTAGCAGTATCAGGTGCTATGCTCTATGTACTTTTGAGTGAGTTATTTTCTGCAAATAGTCCAAACAATATCTACACTCACTCTTTCAAACTTTGTAAACTTAGTCAAGATGTTCAAGACGCATTAGGCACTCCCATTAAATGCTATGGGGAAGAAACCCGTAGAGGTTGGCGACGTCACGTTGCGTAAGTTTCATCAATTTTATGAGAGAAGGCAGAAAGCTTGCGATGCTACTATCCCAGTTTCTGTACTAATAGAGTCGATTTAATTTTTGCTCTAGACATTCAGAATTCCTTCAGGATAATATTAAGTGCCTGAGGATGAGGTACTATATCGAAGGGACATTTAGAAAGGGCACCGTTCATGTAGAAAAGAAGATGGTAAGTTTACTAAATTGCATACAGGAAATGCTTAAAATTAAGGCTTGATAAGGTGTAATTGTTGAGGTAATGTTGAGCGAAGATAAAAAGAATGAAACTTAATTTATACATTTAGACATTTAGCAAATCATTAAAGCTGTTTCAAAAAACTTTCGGGTTGCCTTTAGTGTATCGGTGTTGCCAAAGTGCATCGAAGCCTATAGGCGGGGTAGGGGTAGGGGAAGTAGCCTGGGCAATGAGGAGCACATTGGGTGCCCTAAAAATGGCGCAATTTATTTCTCATTACTTACAGGGAACATGAACATGGCAAAAGCGTTTTGAAACAGCACATAAACATTAACCATATAGCACAATATCCTTCACTAAAACTTTATTTTATTATTATGCATAATGGACCGTTTTATATCCACCGTTTTGTGAACTTGCATTTAGAATGACAGAGGAAACTATGAGTATGCCTACTTAATAGTTGACGTTGATGGGTACCCTCCTCGGAGAATCAATGTAAATTTTTGAACACACCATCGCATCATCAAGAGTTATTGACTTGAAAACATTTACTGATGTAAAAAGTTTGTTACTGTTAATACAAATAAACTGAGAGTATATTATTTTAGAGGCTAACATTAGTGGAAAATAAACTATTCAATAATTAAAATAAAATAAACTGTAAAATGTGGCCTTCCACATTGATCCAATACTCATTACTCATTCTCATACTGATAAAAATACAATGTACAACCAAACTAAATGTTATTGTTGCTGCACTTCACATCTTCATATATTACACAACCTTTTTAATCCAAGGAATTGTTAACACAGTTTCAAACATTCTAGATTTGTAAACGATTCTTTGGAACAGTTTAAGAAAGGGAAAAATTACAATAAATATAGCAATATATTGAACCCACGCCCACTTTAGAGTAGCCCAAAACCCTGCCCAGCATGCATATGATTGCTCTAAGTATTCAACTCTGACTTTCAAGTGGAATTCATCTCGTAAGTCTCCGTCGTTTTCCCAAAGTTCGTACTTATTTTTTAGGATGGTACTGACTAAAAAAACAATTAAAACATGAACCATCAGTTAATAAATTGTATTATACTTACTGGAGAACTAATGTGATATCATGAATTATTAACAAACCATTTCTGGCAGCATATTCACGAATTATTTTTGACAAAGAGTAGTCCTTTCCGGTGGAACTGTTCCTAGGAACGACATCCTTACTGAACCTATCGTCACGTATCCTGAACCACAATGGTTGCTTTTGTACTAGTTCTAAATCTCCCGTAACCTCTAAGCGATTTCCAGTCCTAGACGACAAATGACTCACAAAGATCATGGACTCCATTTGCAGATTAGCATATTTCTAAATATAGGACAACAATTAAAAATGCTAAAATCGTAGTTAACTGTAGTAACTCGATAAAGTCAACTTTATTATAGGTATTGTCAAGATAGCTTAAGTAATAGTTATAAATGAGGCATTTACAGTTAACTGGTAATCAAATAACAAGATGACACTGGCTCCCACAACATTTTCATTATTCTGCAAAGGAATAAAAACATCTATCTCCAAAAATTCCTTAATTCCGTCCATATTTGTGTCTCCTTCACGGGACTGTAAATTGCAACACAACTTTAATTTTTATCAATATTGAAATATAATTAAATGCATACAAAATACTTTTAGCTAACCATTATGAAAGGTGTAACTTTAGTTTCTATCATGGAATGCAATCCAGAAAATGTGGTCCATATAAGGTTTCCATAAGAAGTATCCGAATTTTTTACGTCTAACATTACTAGGGCCTCATGTTTATACAGAACCTTGGGAAATTCACTGACAGTTTCTAATTTGGTCCAAAACCCTGGAAGTAAGAAGGGCCTTTATTTTACTACCTACTTTGTTGTGTAGGCTCAAATCATGGAAATCGTAAATACTTTTAAAATAGTGAACTGCATAATTACTTGTATAAAGACCAACCTTGCATGCGATAAGCTATCAAGAAAGGAGCGATGACTGCAGTGAGAAAAACCAAAATATTGAACAATGTTGCTCTGGAAAACCATTTGGAAGTGTACTTGACTACTACGATTTCCGTGTACGTTGTAAAAATAGACATTTCTGACTTTAATCAATCAATAAGGAATAAACTACAAAACATAAGGTACTTAGCTTATGTAACTGTCCATGTGCTATTTAGTTCAGTTCACACGAGCAGAATAGACAGAGACCCGTAGAATTAAAACATGCACAGTGGTTCTTGCAAAAGTGTGATAACTCGACTGTATATTCAAATTGTAGAACTTTAGTATATTTTATTCTTTGGGATTTTTAACTGCGAACTGTTTGCAAAACAATGTCATTAAAACATCGTGTTTACCAAGGAGTCTAAACTGTCGGTGTCCTTCGCGCGTAGTAAGGAGGATCAAGTAGAGATTTCCACGTGGGGGATTTTGCAGGTCTATAAGGGACGTTTTTAAGGAAAAAATCCCCTAATTTTATTTATTATCCTGATGTACATGACAACTACTACAGTTTCTATTATTTCGTATTCTGTATTCCGTAATTCCGTAAATCATTTATTTGTATTGAATTTTTATGCACTTGAATAAATTACAAACTATAAACTATAAAACTATAATTGGTTGTCATGTGTGTACATCACGATGATAAATGAAAGTAGGGGATTTTTTTCCAAAAACGTCCCTTATAGACCTGCAAAATCCCCCACGTGGAAATCTCTAGTTGATCCTCCTTACTACGCGCGAAGGACACCATGCCAACAGTTTAGACTCCTTGGTGTTTACAACGTCCTATGTTTATGAATGACTAATGAGAAATTAGGGTGTTCGGTTTGTTTGCCAAATGGGCAAATGGTAACTATGGCTATGGCTACCACAAACGTAAAGCCATAAGAGTCATTACTTCAACTTCATAACAAACTCACAATCCCCCAAACCCTTTGCAATCATTTTAGTCAAGAAAGATGAATATGAAACTTATATGACTGTTTTGTGTACCAAAACTACAAAATCCCAAGTGCATCTGCATCTATTTATTCCATGCATGCCCATAACTGCATATGATTTTAGCATTTTTAGCTAATTATTATAACTTACCAGTCAAATTATTAGCCAGTTGTCAAGTAGAATAAGACTTCGGCTTTTCCGCACAAAAACTGCAAACGTCTAAGTGTTGAGAAATCGCAGAACTGAGGATGCTTTGTGTATATATTTCATATCCGTAATGTGACATAACCTTTGTTGATCTCTGCTATTTATATTGAGCAATAATTGCTCACAAAGACAATTATTTTAATAATTACGACATTTTAAAAGACATCAAGCATTTATTATTCACTATGAATCTCATCTCAGTGTAACCCTATGATATACTTAACTTAAATCTAAACACTGGTTAGCATCTATGATACTATAGTTGACAACAGTCGAAACGAAAGACAATATCGTACATACATACACACATATTAAAGATATCTGTCAATTGCCAAGTTCACAGTAAATGTATATAACTACATGATACATCTATGCACATCACTACAGATAGTACACAAAAGCTGTAGAAGTAGACTGTAGATCAGCAGTATTAGAGAATTTATTTATAGTCATTTATAGGTATTGAGATAGTATAACAGAGTACACGAGTACAGTAGTATACAATGTGATGTTGATTTTGGTTTCAAATTAGCCGTGCCTATTATAAAAGCTGACTTAATCATGAACTTGTGAAAGTAAAAAAATGTCTATGGAACCTCCCTAAATGTGATGTACATTCCTTATTATCTAAAACACTACGATTGTTTAGATATTATTTCTATCAATTTAACTTTTTTAGTCAATCGTGAATTATCAACTAGGGTCTGAGTCAGGGTCACCTATCGTCCATTAGATACAACAGTATATTTTTTCCTTCTTCTTTACTTACTATCAACCAACTACTTTCACTGTGCACGCTAACAGTTTTCTCAATACATAAAATACATTTGAGAGCGTGCCTTACTAGATAAATGCACGTGGTATTTAAATTTTGTTATATCGGTTATATAACACTACAGAAATGTAAAAAAACATGCAGTCTGGCACACACTATTTTACAACATTGCTTGGATTCGTGCTTACATTTACACTGTTGTCTTTAACCATAATTACATTTTTATCCAGAGAAGTCACACAGACAAAATTCAGACAATACAAATTGTGATGTACTGTATACACTAAATACCTCGGTAATTTTAATTACTACATGAAAGTCTATAAGTAATATAATATAACGTATTTTTGTGTTTACATGAGAGCATTCATCCAAAAAATTATGATGACAATGAGTAAAAAACATGTACTTCTACATTCTACTGTTATTTTTATATTCTGTAATCATATCTTATTACATAAATACTGAATTATTTATGAGTTTCTTTTGGCGGGAGTAAACATACTGGAAAGTAAAATACTTTCCTATTAATCGTATAACGCATGATGAAAAATGACAGTTTACATTCAGAAGAGCGAACAATCAACTCTTTCGTGGAGAGTCGCCTTTCGCGTCCCCTGAAAAAGCTTATTCCATTTCGAAAAACGATATGTGAAATTATTTAAATAAAAACGTTTAGGTATGCCTTTATGGATTTCTACTAAGGTTCTGGTGGGCTATATTTGACGACTTATCGCAACTTATCGATATGATTTTGAGTAAATATAACTATAGTTTGAATGTATTAACTTTCAAAATTGAAGTAGTTGTATTATACCTGCTCATTATTTAGAATTATCAAAAACGATCTACGTAATATTATGTAGATTTGGAAACGCTGGCTCTAAATATTCTTCAATACTAACTTTAGGCTATGGGTATACAGAAGGCAGGTGGATATCATCCCTCTTCATCAGAAAGGTGCTAAACCACGTGATCATTAATTCAGAAAGGTATTAAACTAAACTAAGTGATCACTAATTCAGAAAGGTATTAAACCAAAATGATCATTTTCTGGAAAAGTCTTGGACCACTTTGATCATTATTTCCAAAAGGTGGCAAACTATATACATGCGGTTCTAAAAACTGATTTATGCCATACAGATACAGAACAAAGTGTATTCGCATATTGATTGCATGATTAGTTACAATCTTACAATAGTCTTAGGGGGTACTCCTACAATTATTTCAGTTATGAAAAATCTTCGTGTGTTCCAATGACGGTAATATTTATTTCAATTCTCCCCTTAGTGAGTTTTATCACATTTTGGAAATAACGATCAAATTGGTTTAGCACTTTTGAAGAAAATGATAACTTTGATGTAGCACCTTTTTGAATTAGTGATCAAGTTGTTTAGCAGCATTCTGAATTAATGATCACGTGATATAGCACTTATCTAAATTAGTGTTCAAGTGGTTTAGCACCTTTCTGGTGAAGAGTGACGATACGCCCTTGTAAAACTAAATTTGTACGTAGCGAAATATCATATTCGGCTTCTCAAAAATGTAAAATGCAAGTTACTGAATAACTGAATAATATACAAAAACATTTAAACAGCGGTTGCATTCATACTGATATCAAATAAATTAATTATAATTTAAAGACTCTAACGAAAGAGCTAATCAAACAACCACACTCACTACCTACAGTTTGATATTATGCATGTTTAGTATATCTTTCCGTTGCATTTTAAATGCGTCAACCAACATTGCGTTCACTATTGGCTTTTAAGTACTATACATTCACTAAGGAATTAAATGCTCCAAGGTAATACAGGGATCGAAGTAATAGGTTTTTTTTGTCTTCCAAGTATACTAAAGTTAGGAGAAAAAATGCGAGGGATTTAAAATTTTGACATTACAGGAAAACCCCAATCGATTTCGATATTAAAAAAATGACAATTGTTTATACAATTTAAAAACAATTTTATCCCACATGTTGTCTATAAACGATAGTTTCATTCCATTGCATCGTCGGTTGGCACGGTTGATGGAGTTAATGCGGAATATATTGTGTCTGATGTGGAAGAAAGAGCCGACGAAGGTATCGCGGGAGTTGGAGTTGGTACTTTAGATGTTGAGGCTAACGGTGACGGAGGCCTTGGCAGCGGAGATATCGTTGTTGGTGGAGGTAGCGGGGCCAAAAATAATTGTTTAACTTCTTTCCAAAATTCTTCGTTTCCTTTTACCTCAGGTAGCCACGATGAAAATGTTTCCTAAAAAGCAAGACATGCTTTAAATATTTGAAAAGTCTATTACTAATACCACAAAAATTAGAATATGTATTTAGTTATTACTTTCAGTTTTTCTAACTTTACGGTAGTTATATCAAGTAGATCAACCATTTCTTTTCTTTCCTTATAGAAGTTTAAAAGTGCCTCCTGTTTACAATTGTAAAATAAAATGAACATTAGATTCAAACCCAACCTAAAATTGCCCTATACTTTAGTGAAATTGGCAATTAACCATTTTTAAAAGAATTTTTTTGGTATCGAAATTGCTTTCAGAAAAAGTGTCATATTCGATATGCATGGGCCGGCCCATTTCCATCGGACGGTTTTCAGGAGGAGGCATTACCCAGAAAAACTGAATAGCAGATTTTTTAGAGTCTTCCCGATTTGAATAACTCAAGGGAGCTAAGGAAATAAAGCAATCATTAATCACAAAACTGCCTTCAACTGCAAATTGCCCAAAATTAGTAAAGTAATTAGTCTTTATCTTACAGATAATAACTCCAACACACGGAATGTATGATGATTCAGAAGCTCCTTTCATCATTATTTGATAATCTAGTTGACGAGAAATATCATCTTTGGATGGTTGTGCTGGAGCTTTTGGATGGGAATGGTACCAGCCTACAACCTCATGGTTAAGTTTTTGAATGTCCAATGCTACTCGATTTCTTTCATTATCGCAGTCTATTGAACTTGAATGTGGCATTAGCACACGACAAGGATGTATCACTTCCATTTTCAAACCTAAATAAGAAATACAAAATCAGCAATTGTCACCAATTGTTGTCCACGCAATTTTACGATTTTATTTCTTTATACAATTTTGATCGCCATTCCAATGTCCGGAGATGTAACCAACTGTTTCGGTATTAGTAATGTTACAATGAAAATCTGCTAAGGCAAGGGTTTCGGCAGAAATCTTGACATGAAACGGTTGAAATCGTTCCATTTCTTTAAATTCGGTGCAGGAGATCAAAATCTAAAAATAATTTAAGAATATAAAATTACTTCAACGGTAGGACAGCGTCTTGAGATTTTGGAAATTGAGGAGCAGGAGGAGAATTATTTATATATCTATGCTTATAAAGAAAGCAAATTTACTTTAGCTCCCATAGTCTGCGCAGATTGATAACCCGGACTGTTATCAAAATGTTCACCAAACTTGAGAACACAATGAGGTGCATCATCATCATCCGAGTCATCAGATGAGGATGCTCCGTTTGAAATGTTTTTTATGTCTATTGAACCTTCACGGAGCCTTTTAAACCATACTGTTTTGTAATAGTCCAACTTTAAACCTACAATATGTAATACATTATAACATATTGCCAACGTTTGCTTCATAATTCTATCATTTATTATTTATTTAAGTTTTGAAACTAACTTCTATATTTAATGGATGCCCAGCCGCATCCCGATTTTCTAAGAATTTTTTCAGGATTTATAATTTGTTTACAAGCGATAGCCCAAGCCGAAGGTGATGTAAAAACCTGTGATGTTTCTTGCGATCGTATTTGACCATTTTCCAAAAGATCTCCTAGAAACTTTTGACCCTTAAATACAATTTATAATGAGTAAAGAATTCAGCATAATAATGTAATAGTAACATTGTTAAACATTCTAAAAATATGTGTTTTACATGATATTCCAAGCTCATGGTCCCCTCGCCTGGTTTAAGAATACCTGCTGCTAGCAACATTTGCAAAGTGACACTTCGTTTAGTAAGTGTCGGCATTGAAAAATTCACAATTGGCCCATTCGAACTAACAGTATTTACGGTGCTTACGGACTGACTACTTCCAGATTCTGTTTTGTCGCTTTTGTCACCGTCCCCTTCCACTTCATTCTGAAAGTTTTTAGTAAAATAATTTACAATTTATACCTTCTTCAAACGACTATGCTATATTCTAATTGTAGAATATTCGTACATCAATAAAGGTGAAAGCAGAATAGTCAACAGTCAAGTCAGTAACTCGTAAACAGGAATACAGAGAGTTTGTTTCATGTGGATAATGTGGAAACTACCAAGATCCGTTCCACAGTCCAACAATTACCATTCAACAATGCTAAAGTACAGACATAAAGCAAGATCATCTAATTCAAGTCAGACATTGCAGTGAGGAGAATTTGCGACAAGGTTGAATTGAAAGTAACTGTGAATCACAATTATAGCTAGCACTTCAATCATAAATGTTATTTTACATATCGCTTCGCGTTTATGAGTTAAATATTAGAAGGTTCATGAGTTCATATCATAATTAGCAGAAGGTACAGATGAAAGTATAGATGAGAATGAGACAGATCAGGTAGGACTATCAGTACAGTACGATACCGAATATTTTACAATAGTTTACAGCTGGATGTAGGCAGGTAGCATATAAACAGTACAAAGAAGATTCATCAACTTTGATTTACGATGGATTGATTAGTAGTTTATAATGTTATGTGAATAAATTATGTGCATTTAAGTATTAATTCAGCATAGATCTTCATTTCAACATTCAAAGACATATAGATACCGATGCAATCTGATCCTGTTCTGAAGGGGTGTGGACAGCTGACGGTGACGATCCATCGTCTTCTTCGATAGGCTTCATGTCGCAATCCTCAATTTGCAGCTTGTCACTTTTAGTGCTATTAGAATTAGTTGCATTGCTTGCGTTGTTATGATTTCTATTTCGGTGGTTATTGTTGTCTTTGTCACGCTCTAACAATGACACTTCCCCACCACCTCCGTCCGCCTTACGAGTTTTCTTTACCTTCCCTATTTTGACGGCCTAGTTGTGTTTCGGCACACCAATAAAATATAAAACTTTAACAACACTACCGTGCGGGAGTGATCAGTAGATGCTACACCACCAGTTTTATTGTGTGTAATTTTGTGTCTGCTAAAATCTAGAACTGTCACTTTTGTTTGATGCTGGATTGACGCTTTAATTCCAAAATAAGGACTCCGGTGAATGAGGCATCAATTCTAAAAGCGTCATTTAATCATTCACGTTTATCTGCCTCCGTCCAATATTATTCTCAATGGCTAGCATGGCCATTCAAAGTCACAAGTAAGTACTTTCTGACAATTTCTTCGAGTTTTCAACACTTTAAAATCAAAACTTGACAGAAAATTACTAATGAATCACTCTAAAAACTATTTTTTAAATTAGGAGGCAAGTTCCCGCCCGGCTGCTTTAATGCTTCAGAGTATCATCGATATTTCGTTTCCTTATGACAAAGGTTGCAAAAATCTTACTGGGGTGTCTTGAAACTGTCGTCTCATGCAATGCATAAAATACTTCTTCTCTGTGCTCTGCCTCTGATGAGATGAGAAATATGAGAATATTGGTTTATATTGGTTCCCTTTCAAAAATGGGCAATTTCTGACGTGAATAAAAATTGAAAACTTCAGAAATTAAAAACGTAATTATAATATAATATTATTATTACTATTATGTTTTTGTGCTGTTTCCGCTACTATCTTAAATGCGTTTTGCAAATAGTTTATTAACATTTTTTCTAACAAACAAAATGACGAGCATAGTTTGCTTAAAATACGCTTGTGTATGACTTAATTGTTGTAAGCTGTAGCAATTCTTGCACTCTGCCCTTCGTTTTATCCATGATATTTGTACTTTTGTTTATTTTTCGCATTAGAGGTTTTCTATCCTAATTATCTATAATATTTTGTTTTCAGATGTTACTTTATAGTACTATAGTATTTATTTATACTGTAATTATTTAGACTACACACAATCAGAAAGACCCTTAACGTGGTGACGTAGTAATATTACTATTTAACTATTTTATTACCTATCGTTTTTAGGATTATTGATTTCCACCTATCGTTGTCTCAGAGAGAACGTAGACGTAGAACCTACATTGTGTAATACATTATTGTCTTTGGTTGTCTTCTTTGAAATTCTAAATAAGATAGACGAAACTTTTCTAAACAACAATGGATTTTGACTTGTTTGTGGTAATTATGCTAATTAGTATTTCCACTTTTTTATCAGTCGCATTGCATAAGCTAGCTATTATTACTAGTATATCTCACTTGGCACAGTTGTTGCTCATGATCATGACTCATGACCATCAACTAAGCAAAAAATTTTAAAATGAGCATAGGAAGTCTCAGTTATTTGATTGAGGTAGATCTAAATAGGAAGAAAATTATTATTATAGTTATCCTTAGAGAGTGTGCATGTTATTTTTCTAAATTGGTGAAGTACGTTCACTCGTTCACCATTCTCACACAAGTACACTGACATTTGCAGCACAAATACAACATGCATAGGTACAGTACATGTGTAGTCTGCTAATTATTATGGTAAAACTTAGGTACTAGGTATAGTATACTACTTACTATCATTGTTGCAGCCAAAATCTCAGTACTATGTATTATTTTGCTATAAGTTGTTAATTGTGCAATGGGAAAGTATTATTCTTCATAAAAACTTGACCAATGACCACTTATACTTCATCATGGACTATCGGGATGTCATGGAAAAATAAAAACCCGTGTAGAAGTGTGCATTTTGTAATATATGTATAATAAGCAGTTTAGTATAACGAAATCTTTCATATTATGCATAACTACAATAACTAGGTAGTCATTGTCAGTAAACATGTGGTTGCAAGTGGTCTTTGGGTAGGTAGTTTCTTGTCATTCTTGTTCTTAGATTCTGCTAGCACTTTTCTGCATGCGGATTAGTAAGATTGTATACATCGCATTTAACCGCATACGTAACTCATGCAAGATGTGCAAAGTCTATATTGGACACTTAAAAAATTGTGAATTATAATGTTTGTCTGTTGGCCGGTTGTCCTTGATCGGAAAATGTATTTATAAGGAATGGAAATTACATGAGGATTCATTTGCATTTTGCATCTTTGGTAGTTGTCAGTGGTGTTACGGACGTTACGAGTACCAGTAAGTGCTCTTCTGAGATCTGAACTCTGTACGTGTACTTTATTTTGTATTTTCGAAATATACTAATATACAGGTCACATAGTCTCATTGGTTCAACATGCTGATTACCATTTCATTTTAATAGCTTAATAACCTATAGATGTACCCATGTACCCCAGTAAGCAATTTGTCATTGGTATATAAACTACACTCAAATTGTAAGGGCAAGGTGATGCAGGGCTTTGAAGATTTACATTTAATCAATAAATGTCTTTAATGCGTATTATAGTAATATCAAAGTAGTAGGTACTCTAGGTACGTTTCCATTTAAGAAATCAGTGTGCAAGGTGATGGCTTTAATAACACGCAGCTTGTCTAAAAACTAGTCTTAAGATTTGTGGTAGTTAATTTTGTGAATGTAATAATGTATACCTATTTATTTAATTACAGATCTTTTCGGGGTAACTCATAAATACCAAACTGTTGGAAAAAACCCATAACACAAATCGAGCTCAACATGAATAGTATTGGTGTAATTACAATCTCAATTTTCTGGGCTCTAGCAGTACTAATTATAGATGTGAACAGTCGGCCTGCAGAAGAAAAGCAATATCCCTTGAAGTATCAACCTGAATTGGACGTAATCGACGTAGAGTCTTATGTTAAAAATCCTAGAAATCTCAACTTTCAGATAAAATGTTTGCTGTAAGTTTTTATTTGTATTAAAAATTGATTTATCTATACATTTGTCTTTGCGCAGAGTAATAATGCGCAAATAAAATAAATATTACAGCTCGTGACCATGAATTTGTATTGATATTGCACATTATCGCTCATATCACACGGAGTCCTTTAGGAATGCTAATTACATATTTACTTTGCAGTTACAACGGACCGTGTGATATTGTTGGAAAATGGGCAAAGCGTAAGTAAACTATATTGCAATTCTAATAAAAAATTCTACGATTAAATTGTCCAAATCTGTCAAAAGAAACTTTTTGACATTTAATTTGAGATAGCAATGTTCTGACATCATCACCGCACCTAGTGACCTATTATAGTATAGAAGTTGTTATTAAGCGAATTTAATGTGTTTAATTGCTGCTGTGACTTTGCTTCATATGTCTGACAAAACATTGAAGTATTGTGTAATTTAATCATTACTATTATTTGATACATGCGATAAAGTTTGGAAATGAATTTCATGTGTAATAGTAATATTGATAGAAAAACAGCTAATATATTTTCTTAATACTATATATAGCACGTGCAAAAGCAGCTTTACTTGGAGAATGTTTACAATGCACTGAAAAGCAAAAGAAACTAATGGACCTTTGGTTGGACATTTTAGTCAAGGAAAGACCTGACCTGTACAGAGCAAGTGTTGCCAAGTTCATTCAAAATAGTGGAATCGATATCCCAGAGGAAGAATTAATTAAAGTTAAGGCAACTTTAGAAAAAATTTCCGATTTGGAGGACCAGAAAAAGGACACTGTAGATAAGAAGAACTAACAGAACAATGTGAATGTCAATTATTTCTACTCTAATGAATAATGTTAATGTAAAAGTAGTTGTTCCTTATACGGTGCATCATTTGCATATCGACAAAGCTGATTAACCAGATGCGATAAGACGCTTGCAAAAATTAATTCACTTTATGTCATTGTCGTTCTCCTAATCTTCGTTGTCCTAATCGTTATTGATATTTATTGGATTTCTAACAGGATCAGAGAGTTAGACCCTTTTTTATTTCCTATTTTTTGTTTTTTATTTATTACTTGTTTTGATTTTGATTGCATAAATGTCAACTCTATTTATTTCTATTGCTGTAAATGTATTTAGCATGTTTAATTATATGATGATACGTACATTTTGGAATGCTGTCTTCCTATAACATCATGTCGTGTACCTATGCATGTAATTAAAAAATAATAAATTATGTCAACTTTTAAAATCTCATTTTTAAGTTATCTGCATAACGAACGTTCATTTTTGTCAGTACTGCAAAGTATTCTAGTTTGCAGGTCGTTTGGTCTTTGTCTTTGTCCTTGGTTATTCCATGTCATAATACCCCACAGTCTAACCTAGAATCGAAATGAATATCCAAGACACTTAATCTGATAACCAAACCGCGAACTTTTGTTTAGCAACATTGGAAATTGTGTATTAATAGGTTTTGAAATCTGTAAATCTGATAATGGCCAAAAATCACGAAAGTACATTCCCTTTCTGCTTTGCAATAAGTAGTGAGCAAATGCAAATCCTAGTCAAATTATGAAACTGAAGGGTCTGGACGAGACTATTGCAACAGTAATAAGTCACCAACTTCTTTAGTTCAAAAAAGAACGAGATTACTTAAAATAGCTTTTTAGTAGGCTACCCATTCATCCGAGCTCCGAGCCTTAGAATAACGTAATTCAAAATGCAGTGGATCAAATGAGATAAGCGTCAGTATGGCTGAAAAGTTTTCACATTGATCGCTTGTAAGTTTTTTAAGTTTAATAACTTAGCAATACAACAATTCTTCAGAATTCCATTGCCTCTAATATGATATCTCATTTCACTATATTTTAAGGTACCTACTAGTAGAGGCCACTTCAATAAATGTGGACAGTTCGGTTATCGGATTAACAGCGGAATGGAAAATTATTGACCGTAAGTTGTACATAGTAAGGTGGCGATCATATCTGCAAAATTATAATATGGTACAAATTTTTAATGGAAGTGTGATAAATTTTTCTTTTTAAAGCAATATAGAAGCAGAAGTTTCAATCAAGTGTTTCGGTTTCAATTTCAACGCACCCTCTGAATTCTAATCAAATGGTTTCGCCTCCATAATATTTGCTTATTAGCGTCCACCTCTACTCTCAATGGCGTTTAGAAAATGTTTTGTGTTATGTAAATGTAATTTCGAAAGTGTGGCCTTAACCAAGGGGGTTTTCCTTAACAAATCTAATTTGAAAAAGAGGACGTTTTTTGATGCAGTAAGATGCTACGCGAGGTTGTCCCCGAATGAGGTATTTTTGAGAGCATTTTATACCTATGGATGCAATATTTCTTGAAATTGTCGAGTGTAGCATGAATTTATAGAAAATAAAATCATTAAGAAGTAGTTTCCAAAAGGTTTCACTTATAATAAAACCCATAGTCCTCAACAAACAAAACCAATAAGACAGTCTTTTTCAAAATTAAAGAGATTCCAAGTACATTAGAAAAAAACAAATCTCATGCAGGACCATGTAAAATTGCTTGTAGAGCATTGTGCTGCCAACAAGATTGTTATAATGTCATCTCTAAAGTTTTTTACGTATATGCATTTAAGGTGACTGGGATTTTACGTTCCAACGAACATACCGAAGAAGTAAACGATGGATCTGTGAAAAGTTTTGATACAAATCAACTTCCTTCGAATTCTCCAGTGGAGGATTCGCGAGCCGAAGCCAAATGTTTGCTAACAACAGGTATGCATTATCACATGTTAAATAATATACACAAGGAAAGTTCTATTTACCTAGAGGGGACAGTTTGGCCTTTATAGAGAGGAGTATCCCTGCTTTCACCAGCTTTCACTACAATAATACTACAACAATTATGTATTGTATAATTGATGATCTCAAAAAATTCAAATGATTTGTAGTATGCAACATGTTGTTTAATTATTACAAAGAACTCAATTTTTTTCAGGGATGTTGTTTGGTGTATTTGACGGACATGGAGGTCCAGCTGCCGGTCAGGTTACAGCTAAAAGATTATTTAACTACCTTGCTGCCTCATTTTTACCTCGTGATGTTCTGAACAAACTTTTAAATCCAAATTTGTCAACGGAAGGTCACGAACTTCTAGCGTCTTACAACGATCGTTTTGATTTGGTAGAAGATCTTCAAAAGCTATATTCCCAAAGTTTTCATAACTTTATGGTTTATTTATCTCAAAAAAAGCAAGATGAATTTTTAATGACACCAGCTTTAGAAAATGCGTTTCTTAGATTAGATGAAGATATTTCTAACGAAGCTAAACTAGAAAAAACAACAAAAATTGATCATCAGAATGTAAAAGCTGCAGATAGTCTTCATAATAAAACACTATCCGTAGCACTTTCTGGAGCTGTTGCTTGTGTTGCTCATATTGATAGAGAACATTTACATGTAGCTAGCTGCGGAGACTGTAAAGCAGTTTTGGGTGTTTGGAGTTCTAAATCAGAATCTTGGATTGCTCAACCTTTAACGAAAGATCACAACACAGACAACACAGCGGAGGTCTCCAGGATATTGTCGGAACATCCGGAAAGTGAGCAGGATACTGTTATTCGTAACGACCGTCTTTTAGGGTTACTTGCTCCGTTACGAGCATTTGGAGATGTCAGGTGCCAATTACTCAATTATTTTTTACCAATTTCCATTTATTAGCGTCTTCCCAATATATTCTTAGTTCATTTAATAATTACTTGTTAAATTTCAGATTTAAATGGACCAATGAAGAGGTTCGAGATTACGTAGTGCCCTTACTGGGAGAACAGGCCATAGTTAATGGGAATTTCACACCCCCATATTTAACCGCTAAACCGGAAGTATTTTATCATAAACTTCGAGCCAAAGATCATTTTATTATTCTCGCTACCGATGGATTATGGGATTTATTATCACCAAGTCAAGCAGTTCGACTAGTCGGAGAACATATGTCGGGCAAAACTATTTTAAGCCCTTATTGTTTACCTGTTAATCAAGAAGTCACACTCAGTGCCATTCATAAGACTTTAATGCAAAGGATGGAATTCATAAAGTTAAAACCTACCGATGTAAACGCGGCTACACATTTAATAAGACATGCTTTGGGCAATACAGACCATGGCATAGATCATAACAAAATTAGTCACCTACTTACTTTACCTGATGATGCCGTTAGACTTTTTAGAGACGATATTACTGCAACAGTAGTTTTTCTGGACACTGAGTTCCTTAGACAAAGACCGCTTTAATAGCAGTTATTTGTAGTGCCTAGTTTGTGATTACAATGTTTGTTTAATCATTAAATCGCATTTATTAGTCGTTTAGTGTATTCATTGGTTAATTGTACCTCTGCCTGTTACAATGCGTGTTGCAGTTTGCCGTATTCAAGCGTGGTAGAAATCGCCACTTTATTGGTGTCTTAATTGTGCTTCAGAGATAATATAATAGTAATTAATAAGTCAATAGAATGTCTGATAATAGCAATAACAATTCAATTGTAATAAATTGTTTTTCATGCAATAACATTCGCAAGTGCTAAGCTAATCAATGAACCGTTTGGATTATATAACTGGAATGAATCTTATTTTTGAAAACATCAAAATAGAACGTCTGCTAAGATCAGTGACGCCTAACAGTGGTAATGTGTAAAACTGCATAATATATTGAAGAAATAAAGTTATTTCTGAAATATTAAGACATCCCCTTTTCTGTTGTCTTATTAAAACTGTTCAAATATAAAGATAGAACTTTAATAATTAATATACTGTCAATACTTTAGTACTGCCATTTGGGGGAAGGGTCTGTAATGCATCACAGTGGAAATCTTAAAGCATTTATAATGGAAATGCAGATGTAGAAAGGATACCCGTAGAGTGTAAATTGCTATTGACCATTGACCCACAAGTAAATATATCTTCACACGACACGATGCTTCCATCCGACTTGTGAGGGCAAGTCAATTTAGTGTACATGTAAGACTTACTGGGACTGCGATTACCATATACCAAAGACAGACTGACCTGCTTGTGTCCCTGTATAACTGTAATTGATCAATTCAGTCACCCCCAAAAAATCGAACAAGACGTCTTCCGATTGTGCATTTTAGTTTTTCCTGGTTAAATATTCATGCTTTGCTTGGAAAGAGTGAAGTAAGGAATTTGGCCAGACAGCTTCAGTTTCATAAATGACTACCCAAGACAAAATTTTTAACTACACATACGGACATATTACACACTGTACAGTACTAGACGTGACCTACATGCATGTAAGTGACGAATATAATATGTGTCTGTATTTGTCATATGTGATATTCGATATCACATATATTAAAGCATGATCCCCGGAAAAATAAGCAACATAAGTTTAACATCTATTCTTGCGAAAGTGCAAATAAGGTGTGATCGCGTGTAGAGCCAGGGTTTTGAATAAAGAACTGCATAGTTAAAATACAATTGCGTCTTGTAATTTTAGCACACTGCACCCCAAACGGTTAATCGAATAAATTATTTCTATAGAAGTAAGATAACCATTGTACTTTAGAATCATACTTATACCCTTATATCGCTATATTATATATGTAACCAAAAGCATCATGTTTACATGATCAAATCTCACTTTTGGCTTTAACTATAACATATAAGGTAAATAAATCCAAAATAGGAACTTGAATAGGAACCTTGGTGAAGCCGTGCATTTTGCATTCAAAGAAGTTGTAAAATCTTATATGAGTACACATACTAGTCATACTAAATACATCATCTCACAATCTCAATACTAGCAATACTCAGTTACTCAGTCAGAGAGTAAATCATTTATTTTGAGCTTTTAGCTACTTATAGCTAGTCCGTAATCCTCAGAATCCTATATATTTACCCACAGATATAGATATATAAACCCTTTACCTACTAAAGCATTTACCATACCAAATTTAGAAGCAGAACTTTCATTCCATCGCATTGCACTCTAAACAACGATTCTATTGCCATAAAATATCGCCAGTCGCCAGCCCATTTATGGCATCCGCTTTGTTGTACATTTACAATTATGTAGGGTTGGGTTGGATATGTAT
The DNA here is from genome assembly GCA_020352615.2 of Yoshiicerus persimilis. NCBI lineage: Eukaryota > Metazoa > Arthropoda > Collembola > Entomobryomorpha > Tomoceridae > Yoshiicerus > Yoshiicerus persimilis. The sequence goes on from CM036942.2 coordinate 16,221,055, forward strand.
GCAAAAATATTTATACCTTTAAGTCATAGTCCAAACTCCAAAGTCCTCAAAGTCGTCTTCTTATCTAGTACTAGTTTAGTCCAAATGATATAAACAACATTCGCGTATTCACATTTCACATCGAACCAAAACCTGATTATAGTATGGACCCTACAATATAAACAAAGAAAAACACAAGCTTACGAGAACTATGAATATGTCAATGAAAACATGTCAGCAGAATAGATAGAATATTCAATTTTCCCAATGAATTTTTAAACTCAAATCATTTGCAATGCTTCATTAATTTGGGTTTTTTCGGTCTATATATTAAGCATGAAGAAAGTGGCGCTTTACTTTCATTACATAGTGCTAGTATGTCATTATAATTATATTTATAACGGATTGTACGTGTAAACTACAAATCCGACCTTTGTGCAAAAGATTAGTTGGAGTTGGAGCGTATGTGCCCAGTATGTGCATGTGGACAATGTGGAGAGGAGAAAGGAGGCGAGAGCGAGAGGGACCTAAACTACTACAACAAGATATGCTCAAAAGTAATTCGTAACGTATGACGTATGTACACGGTTGACGGTATAGTATAGGATACTGATACTGGTACTCAGTGGTACACAACGACAACAACCTATAGTTGTTGCCTTTGCCTATCCTTGTTAGTCATCTTCGGGTACGTAAGAACATCCTGTCATTCTTCTCTTTCCTTTCCAATTTGAAGTTTTTCAATTGTTTAAAAAACTTGATTTTATTATAAAGCAGGTTATCGGTTGTCAGTCTCAGAATTTGACAATTTCTCAAGCACCTTAACATTTAGGCGTTAAACAAAAATTTGAATCATTTTGGAATAATACACAGTACAAACACAAGGTAAGTTTACTTCTTAATTTCTTCAAGGGTATCAAAGGATTGAATACTCTAGGCAGTGGTCAGGTCAGCTGCTTAGCGTCAATCAAATCGTTAGTTGCTATTAATATGTGTTATTTTAGATGCGGAATAATTGAACCTAATTTGGTTTTCCTTTTTACCCAGTCGATGAGGTGCACAGACAGTTGCTAAATAATGTTATGTTACACCCTTTTAACGCGACCCGTTTTTAGCAATTTTTTTTATAAATATTTGTTATGTGTTATGTTAAATGTTAAAAAACATGTTAAATACTCAACAATTTCTCTCTTTTAACACTTGCTTAACAAGCCTAGAGAGAGTTACAGGTAGACTCATTACATGAATGATATTAATTTGCAAAACAAACAGAATTCACACTGGAGAGTTTATGATTGCGATTTGTATGCCTCTAATTAAGAGATTGTTTAAATTACTTGTGAATATCTGAATTATGTCACTTTCTCTATCTTCGTCATGTCATACAAATAATTATTTTAAAACCGTTTTTCTTTCAGACAAAAATGTCAGCCAGGAAAACCGGACGTCGTGGGGTTACAAAGAAGAGAGCTCAAAGGGCTACTTCTAATGTCTTCGCCATGTTTGATCAGGCACAGATTCAAGAATTTAAAGAAGCTTTCAATATGATAGACCAAAACCGGGACGGTTTTATTGATAAAGAAGACTTGCACGACATGTTGGCTTCCCTTGGTAAGTAAAAGTTATGTGGATATTATAGTTAATGTTTCAGGTTACTCTGATCTATTTTACTAAATATCCATTTCAAGCGATGCACGATCTTGGTCCTACTGCGACGATTTCGCTAACAATAATGAATGACACTAACTCAAATCTTATTGCAGGTAAAAACCCAACAGATGAGTATTTGGAAGGGATGATGAACGAAGCACCGGGTCCAATAAATTTTACCATGTTTCTCACTCTTTTTGGAGAAAGACTTCAAGGAACCGACCCTGAAGATGTAATTAAAAACGCATTCGGTTGCTTTGATGAAGAAAACACTGGATACGTCAATGAAGATAAACTTCGCGAGCTTTTAAGGTAATTAATGCTTTTCTTGGGGGAACAGTTGGAAATAATTAAATGTGAACAATATGAAGTATTAATTTTAGTATTTTTATGTACCTATGTACCGTAAGGACCAGAGTCAACCCGACATCGCCTTTTACATAGGAAAGACAATTTACATTACAAAGACACGGAGAATTAAATTAATTTTATTTTGAATTTCATTTGTTACCCTAGTTACATGTGCTATGGCGTGTCTTTCCAATGTAAATTGTCTTTCCTATGTAACATGCGATGTCGGGTTGACCCTGGTCCTTATGGTATATATCTAATATTCAGTAGTATGAATAAAAACTAGCAAATGCTTTTACTTCACGTTTTTGAAGTAAAAGGTGCTTTTGGTATGAATAAAAATTTGAACCTTAGCTTTTACTAAACAAGAAACTAGAAGTGAAAGTTAAAGCTTCAGTAAGTGTAGTATTTACTACTCTCCAAGCAAATACTAACGGAATGGTATGAATAAAAGTAAGCTTTTACTTTTCATTCATAGTAAATACTATGAAAATTTGAAGCTCCTCCCCTCAGTGCTTCAGCTTTTACGTTCTCTGTTGTAAGGCAGGGGATTCAGTGGAAAATTAAGTGTTTCTATGGAAATTTGACCAACCGCATCGGTATCATCGCCAAATATGAAAGTCACTTGAAGATGAGGGGAGTACTTTCAATTGTACCCATGACTAAAAAAAAGGAAAAGGTTGCAAACGGCAAGTAAAAGCTAGAAATCTTGAAGTATCTACTTCTTAGCCAAAGTATTCTTTTATTCATACGATTTGAAGATTTTGCTTTTACTTTTACTTATTGCTAGTAGCAAGACCTTTTACTTTTACTTTATACTAGATACTAAATGCTAATTCTTATTCATATCACTGATTATGTACACATACTAATGACAAAAATCCTTATTACGAATTTAGCTCAATGGGGGACAGATTCACCGACGAAGAGGTAAACCTTTATTTTCTGTTTCTCATTTATTCTTTTCTTAGGCACATTATACACTCTTTTCCTCCTGTACTGTAATATTTAAAAAGTAAAATCTTCAGTTATTAAAAATATATTTAAAACCCTCTTTGTGACGTTTACAGGTTGACGAAATGTTTAGAGAGGCTCCGATCAAGAATGGTTCATTCAATTACGTCGAATTTACTCGCATTCTCAAGCATGGCGCTAAGGATAAGGACGAACCAGAGGCATAATAACTTAAAAACGCATGCAATAATCAAATGAACATCAATATATATACATCCAAAAATCTAACATTTACATGACACTGTCGTTAAGCCTATTTTTCCAACTATTTAATGTCAGTATTAGACATCATTGGTCTCTATTTTGTATTATTGTACTGCACAATTAATTGGCTCACTTCCGATTCAGAACAACTTTAATTTTTTCTGATACTGGTTCTGCTATGGCACTTAGGCTTAATGAATAACTAACAAAGTAACACTAACAGTTAACTAGTAACTATATATTGTAATTGTAGATGTAGAATTGTGCTTGACTAATGTTTAAAAATCTTGAACTCATTCCTTTAAAACCTGTGATTAGCAAAATTCTTCCAATCGTAATGCTAACATTCTCATACGCAGTATGTTTGTATATACTTTTCATTTTCTGTTTTCTATTCTATTTAACACGTTACGTGTACTACCGTAAGAAAGAGTTACGCAGCGATACTTTAAAAATGCACCTTTTGCACATTCGTCACACTGCGTTGTGTGCCATTTTCATTTTAAGGTATTGTATGTCAATAAAATGAAGCTAACACATTACATTTGGTGCCCTTTTGAACTCTTTTCATTGTCATTATTGTTAACTGGTCAATGATAATTCACCTACGTAAACGTTAATCAATTCAAAAGTCTGCTGCTGTTTTGGGAAAATCTGTGTAAGTTTGCTAAAAAATGATGCACCATGACCTATGTCTAAAGGGGACAAGGGGAGTCTTGACTAGATGCTGTTTCGTAATCATTAAAAATGGCCTGCTAATATATTTACCTGTTGAAAAGCATTATTTTTATATTTTGAACTCAACAAAATAGGCACACACCTTTTCCTTTTCTGCTCAAAGTTTCTTACGTCAATAAAAGACCTTGCTTACGTGGCATGTGCATGTGTAAGTCATTTAGAGAAAACTAAATCTTTTCAAAAGTTATTTATTTGAAATTAAATAATGTTAATAAGATTTAAGTATAGTAAATTTGATTTGCAACATGGCATGTGAAGTTAAAAAATTCTTTTCTTAAAATAGAGGTGTACTAAGAACAATAAACAAACCTAATTTTATAGGGATGTGGCATGTGGTTACTCAATATTTTGACCATTAAAAGATATTTAAAAATAATTACTTAATGTTGGCGCCGTGATTGAACCCCTGAGTGATTACGTGTATTCGGGTAAATAAATCCTGTTCCATGAGAATTATACTCGATTGCGCTGGAGGGAATATTATCATCACTATCGTCGGAATCACTTTCATTGCTCTGTGAATGATTTTGACTGTTGATATATGGACGGAGAGCTCCATTTCCATTTAATCCATTTTCTGTAGAAAACATAACAAACATCAAATAGAAAATAAAGACGACGCTTTTTTGAAAATACACAACTTTCAGTTAGCGAATAATGAGCATAATCAATATACTAACCTAAACATGGGAAAGCTTGACGATATTCTTGTCCGGGGATCGATGTAAACAGTGGTTGGAAAATTTGTCCGGGTCTGAACTGGGCACCATACCTGAAATGTATTTAGGTACACGGTAACAGCCTCTATCTAATTCCTTCATCGTATATACCTGTATTTCATAATTAAGCTGAAACTTACAAAGAATTTGCAGAACCATGGTGTAGCTGCGGCTGCTGCTGAAAGAAAGGCCCACCTGGAAATCTTGGAGGTTGATTTAGATTTACTTGTCTTGGTGCATTGGGAATATTTGAGAATGATCCTCCAGATGAAGAAGAAGAAGCGGGACTTTGGCTAACAGATGAGCGACCAGGTGGCACCAATCCAGTAGTTGGGCGTACTCCATCAAAAGTGACATGATAAGCCCCAGGATTACCAAAAACAAAGTGAAAGCTTGAACCAAAGTTTACAGTTTGTGCACTACGATAATCTGGGTAATTAGGATAGTTCTGATCTGCTTGCCTTCTGTTATGATTATAAGGTTGGTTATCCATAATTAGCAAATGTGAAATGGCCTCGCCCTGTGGATTTATACTTCAGAAAATTGCAATTGACCTTAAAGATGCTTCTGATGCCGCTCCAGTGATGTCTTCTTATTATACTAACACTGATTGATAAATATGTAAAGCAGGTAGAGGTAACTCTAAAGGACTGAAACTGAATAAAGGTCTGACGATTACAACACAACACTAAATTACACGTACATCAACAGCCGTACTGACTTGTCCCCATTTGTCCAAAATCCAAGCCACCACAATTCAAATGTGCAACAGTCAATGGGAGAAAGTTGATTACGATTCGCAGCGGTTGCCTATTGATTCGAAATCCTGGGTCCCTTCAGCACCAACGTTCACTGACTTAAATACTACCTTTACCTAGATCATCCATCTGAAAATGCACACGGTACAAGATTTGTCAGGTGTCAATACACCGGCGACGGCGACTCACTTTCCCTACGTGCCTTAATTGCGGCTTTTGCTTGTTAATACTTACTCCGCGGAAATGCCACTGCGTATGTGTATCATGTTCGTTAATAGCACTTACAAGCCATTGAGCATCTTTTCTCACTGATGAATCATTTTACACGCACATTCCGAAATTCCTTTTCATGAAATAAATGTTTCATTTTAAATGATTAGTAAAATCAAATTCCGAAAGTGTGCATTATTGTCTATAGATCAGAAAATGACAGGTGTTTTTCGAGTTTAATAGCTAATTAGCTAAAATCAATTTGTATTAAAATGTGCGATGGTGTAAGTAGTGACAGTTTTTACTAAATAAAATGAGGCTATGTTTTGTATCCGAAATTTATTTTCAATTTTTGTACAATTTTTAGGGTCAGGAAAAACCTTACTATATATTTCAATTTGCTGGTTACGAGCTAACCATCTCTCTGAATAGTAGTTACAATCATTAGCCATGATTATGTAGTATGTAGTACCAATTAGTACAACGTTTTTTAATACAAGTAGTACCTGCTCCATTACCAGCTACCAAGTTTCCCACTAAAGTGAATTTCAATATTCACACTCGTATTTATAAAGGTATTTCTAAATACATTTCTTCACTACTTTATTTCGCTTGTCTACGAATATGAGAAAATTATATGCGAGGATGTGCTAAAATGATTAAGAAACCACTGATAAGCGATAGTGATAAGATATGCCTATGACCTAGATGTTTCTAGAGTCGGATGATAGCTAATTGTATAGGATCAGAAATTAATCGCAATTCTGAACTAATCGGTATGAAATTACTCTATAGCTTTCGGATAAACCCTATAGTTAGCTAAATAAAAATACGTATTAAGCTGTATTGTTAAGACAGTTGCTTTGTGAGTTAAGACAAAACATGCCAATGCACACCGTGGTTTATGTACATATACCCGTGAAATTAATTAGTGAACAATTGTGTGTAATAAATAATATAGAAAAGGATTACTTGATAGCGCAAAACTTGCTTTGCATTGCTTAATAATTTAGTTCACTAAGTATTCAGTAAGTAATTAGTTAGTCGTAGATGAGTTTTGTTGTTTTGTACTTTGAATGGGTCTCGCCCTTGCTCAGCTCTAACTTTCATTGAACCATTTTCATCCCAAATCCAATTGGAGTTTCATTCACGACAATATGTGTAGTTACGTAAGTTGAGGCATAGTAGTCCACTCCATCAAAGACCCTACGCTACAGCCTAGTTCACTCACAATCAGTTGTGTGTAGCTCTTCGGCTGCTCCAGTTATCGGAAAAAGTTAGCTTCGTAGCAGCACTCAAACTATATTAGCTTCTTGGTCGTCAGTAGGCAACCCTACTGCACATTGCAACTTTCTGAGTAAACCCCAACTGAAACGACAAAGCCGGTTCAGCCTGCGCGTTCTTAGACGAAACGAAGGATAGGAAACTGAAATTCCGAGTGGGAGCCGAACCAACAGAATTGAACATACTACGTATTTCATTTGGAGACCACAGGCAGAGGGAAAAGAGAGCTCACATATCTTCTGTGCACAGTTTCAACTTCCCGAGTTCCAGTTCCTTCCTGCATACTACTTATTCAACGAGAAATGGTTCTTGTGGAAAGAATGTTGAGAAAGAACTATTCTTCCCCCAACGAATAGCCGTGTTATCAACCGACCGCTGACTCAGGACCATATATCCTAAAAATACTCCGTCTATTGTAATCAGGTAAATGATGCACTTGTGCTGGCTGTCTAAGCCAAAGCTAGAGAGGATCAAAACCAACTTGAAATACTTTCACCAAAGTGTTTATTGATTTCGACTAAAGACAAACGCTCCTCATTGTTTTGCCCTGCACTGTGTGACTTTGCATTTCTTTGATCTTTTAAAGAGTACGAAAATATTGAGTTCATTTAGACTCACTAAGTGTGACAGTGGCGAAACCTTTCAGCTCTCAATTTGGTTGCATTTTATTGATGCGGGACTTTCACTTTTCATTATTATTTTATTGACCTGACTTTCTCCCGTATCTAAGAATGCACTCAGTAATAAAATTCAGTCGAACTGTAAAAAAATAATGACAACTATATTGTGACTTTTGTTATTTCCTTATTCTACATGTGACACCGTACTTTTTTACTGCTCGCATGTGCGTGTCATGTTTTCGACATACATTGCTAAGAATTTTAGCATTGTGAAACATATTGTCAGCCTAGCGTTCACTTGATTTTACTTTCGGCGCACGTTCCCTACTTTCGGTTCTGAATGTAAACGTGAACCGTATTTCTGTAGGCCTGAGACCATACACACATCCTGCAACCAACCGACATAACTACATTTGGTTTGATTTTTCCTTACATTTCCAGTGTCACAGCGTCCTGTCACTGTCACACACGGTTGCTCTTTTGTCTGACACTAACGAAACTTTTCCATTGAACTTGTCGTAGAGATAAGATTGGAAATACGCTAGAATTCTAAGTGCTGTGGTGAACTATTACCTTAAGAAAGTAGTAATTAGTCCCTGCTGAATTTTACCGGCAACGTTTTTCACCTCGTTCTTCTTATCAACACTTCTTTGCCCTCACTAAAAAAGTAAATACCACAGCATAGTAAATACTGCTACCTGCCTAACTCTCAACCACTACTAAATCAGGTCAGCGTTACCGGTAAGTTAACTTTATTTACTTAAGACTTCCTAAATACTTTTCTACTTGTACTCTTCATCGATCAATATTTTGCACTTTACATTAAATAGGAAAATCTTTATTCACATTCTGACATGAAGGATTATATTCATAGAGACATAAAGTCGGCATAATAAAAGGTTTGATTGCTAAATACATGCAAAGTACTATTTTCCTTAGCAGGTATTACGAACAGTATTAGTAAAATATTTACAGTTTTATTTGCGTACGGAAGTACATTCTTGGGTGTTCACCAAATAGAAAAGCAATAAATAAATGTGACAAATGCCTGCACTACAATTTCCTATGTATGGAATAGAAGGTAATTGTCTTTTTACTTTGTTCTGAATTGATTACTGTTTAACTCCGGTTTTCACTTTCTTTTCCTTAATAAAAAGCACAATGAAAATGGTACATTAAGGTATGAGGAAATTGCATTGTGTTTATTAATAAAGCGGAACTCATAAGTATACAAAAACTTCGCATTGGGACATGTACGCGAGTTGTGGAGTAACTTTTTCCGAGTCGCGTGTACAGTATACTAATAATAACGAACTCACTGGGGAAAGTATTTATATTAGTGTTCCGTGCAGTTAGGAATAAAGTTACTTTGTATTATGAAGCGCAAATGTAGCATAATACTGTACATAAGAAGGAAGAACAATGAAAATAAATATCGTTATATTCTCTATGCCGCGAACCAAATAGTGCGTTGCTTGAAAGCAGCTTGAAACTCTGTAAGCCATAGAATAGAACAAGTTACTGAAATAATACAAAATTAAGTTGAGCGTAGCAGAAGCGGAAGGGAAAGCCCCGGAGATTGGATATAACATCAGGGAATATATAGCTTAATAATACTAAATGCCACATTCATAAATACAAACAAAAACTGGAAAAATGTCCAGAATGACTTAAGCCAATGAAAGCTGTGGGATACTGATTGTCATTGTTCATCACGCTGAGTTAAAGACATGGACAGGCATATCAGTGTATAATAAATGAATACACGGACAATATAGGCATCCAGCGTATTTAACTTGCATTTGCATGCTGTCCCACTGATTGTGACGTGACCCTGAGTTTTGTGAGAATGACTAGGCGTCATTGCTTCCTCTACATAATAATGTAATTGTCCATAAATAACAACTTTTATCGTGCTACAATTCTTATTTGGAATAGTTAAGCTCAAGTGTGTTTATGGCTTTAGAATTGAAATGAAAATGAATTGGAAAGGCTGCTGGTTTTTATAGAATGTAAATGCACGGGCTTAGAAATAGTAACTGTAGAAGCTAGTTTGCATATAATAAGTAGGGATTCGTGCATATTTATTTATGCTAACGATTAGTAAATAAACAGAATGAATAAATTACACTTGCTAGGGGACAGGAACATTGATATTAGGCTTGCGTGACTTTCTCCAATAATACAAAACCTTAGGGCTAGTAATAACAGCGATGCGATGTGATGAACTAATGAGAAATTGGGATATTGTAGGTGATCTTTCTTTTCTACTTGGGTTGGGGCTAGTGTATTTATATAGCTAAACATCAGTTAGTTCCACATGAGAGTTTCCATAAAAGTTCACTACTAATATTTCCGAGTGCAATTCACAAATCTTCTATCTGTGTTGGCTACTTTAACATTTGTGCTGCATGTATACGTTCTTGATACTGCAGAGAACTAATTGAAAAGGGTTGCAACCAAAAATTCTATTTCGGGAAGAACAATCTTATCGATCATCTTTTATATTACCAAACGCATCCATGTGCAGTTTTACACAATATAGGGATTTTTGTTCGAGGTATTTAATATAATTTACAACACAGTTTTTTATACGTAAATAGGCAGTTCTACTTTTGACTAGTAAATAAGTACTCGATGAGTGATTTTTTGCATATAAGCAAATACTTCAACGCATGTAGTTTCACTTTGATTTAGGTGAATATGGTGAGTATAAATATATTTGTGTAGCTATGTTATGTTTACGTGTACAAAGAGAGAGAGAGAGTTAAGAATGGATCCCTCACTTTTACATAATGCAAAGGAAAATATGGATTTTCTTGCAAGGTCACATTTCTGCGTTATGTTGTTCCGCAAAACTAAACAATCAAAATGTAGTTTAACTTGTGTCATTATTGCATTGTTCTAACAAGGGAATAACAATTCACGCAGAACTTTTGTTAAGATCTCCATTTCTTACTCCCTGAAACGCCGGAAACTTCGGGAAAAGTATCCCACATTTGGCCAAAAAGGAGTAAAACATAAACATCAAAAATTACCTGCCTTTGTCAGTTGGTCCAAGCGTCTCAGTGCTTTGCATGTAGTATTAATAGCATGGTGTATATGCATTCTACTTCAATGTCATTGCATTGTACTACTCTACTGCTACTTTCTGTGCTAACGATTCTCCTTTGTCATTCCATAAATGTCAAACACACAGAGCGAGGTTTTATTTCGAGAAATAAACATTTTTTCAAAAAAGGCAAGCCAACATAGATTTTCTGTAACCCCATTCTTCTCATGATGTCCAAAGCACCATTAACTCATAAATAATAGATTTGGTTTTGTGTATAATAAATATTTTGCCAAATATGGACTACTTTTACCGAAATGCACTCATAACACTCATAGGTAATAAATATATTACATACTCTTGCGCAAGTTTTCAAAGAAGTAGAATATCCATGGTGTTCAATGTGAAATGGGCAGAAAAAGACATTTCTCAAAGTGGAAATAAAAAATACTGTGCTGCAACGCTCTTACAGAAGTTGAAGCATTATTGTGGCAAACAAGAACCATGACTTGTTGAGAATAGTGTATAACGAGTGGCCAAAGAGATTATATAATTATAAATACCTAAACCTAGTTGTTTTCTATGGCTGTGAATACGGTAAGGAGTGTATAAGTCAAAATGTGGATAGCACCTTAATTTAGCAGATATCACTGTCCTATTTTGAAAAGAAATTTAAGTTGTAGAGATTTTACGTGATTTTCTTGTGCAGCAGAATGAGATAATGGATAGGATGTAGATGGAATTGTTGAAGGCTGAAACTATATTTCATAATTACTGTTTTCATGATGCTCAACTCATATCTTGGTTCTCTATGCCTGAGAAATCTAATGCAAGGAACACTTTGCGATGCAACTTAACCTATTTACCAATTCTCCAACAGTCCAGAGACATTAGAGAGACTTAAATGCATGCTATCCTTGATGCAAGTTGAGCTAATGTATTTCCATTTAAACCATCATATACCATGAACTTATTGTGGATGAAAGGCATGCTTCTTGAACTACTCCATGTGTGAAAAGCCGTTAAATAATAACAGTCTTCATTTTCTCTCAAGCCAAATGGGTGTTGTAGCGTGAAGAATGCAGCTATGCAGATGTGTACTATGTCGGCTCTAAGTCACATACAAGCACTGTTCCTTGCACTTAGCGTTCTGTCTGTATACTTAATTATTGGTAATTACTATGTAAGATAACTCAGTTACAGAACGATTTTACAAAATCGTTTAGTATTCACATGAAGAGCATGCATAATTCATCATAAAGTAACTTGAAAACGAAGAGTATTGTTCGTTGGATTTCTGTTCATTATGTGGACTACTTATGACTTACGAATATCTCTATATAATTACGAAACGTTGCACAATTCAAATGATCTGACTCTAAACGACCAGTATTTCGTTATAGTTGATTCACAATAAGTCCAGATTGGTTTATTATTGTCTTCTAAAGAATTATTAAAGAACGGAGGAAATAGAGGAAACAGAGATTAGTATTTTTGAAACGAATTACCAACAAAGCTTACTAAGCGACATATATTCTCCCTTCCCAAAACAAGGAAAATAAAGGCAAATTCTCGGATATTTCATAGAACCATAGAAAAGGCAATTCTGTAATGCTAAGAAAGCTAAAAATTTAATAAAGGGTTACATATGTTAATTAACTAATATCTAAAATCTTATTTTATTCTAAAACGTTTTAATTGCTGCTAAGCAAAACGTTAAAACTCTTGCCAAAAGAATGAAACTGCGAGTAATGCAAAGGTAAGCAAATGAAGAGATCTCCACAAAACATTTTGGATTCAAAATTACCATACTATTCTCTCATGGCTCATTGGATATGCTTTGAATATTTTTTTACTGGGCTCTCGAATTAATAATCAAAGCAATCACCTTACAGAACAAACCGTTCTGTTTAATTGCATGAATTTCAATTTTTTACCGGAGAGTGTAGTAAACCGCTTAGGGGGAAGAATGATTTTGAAATGCAAACATTTACTTACAAATAAATGGTGTACGATGACTTGTTTATCGTATTAGTGCTATTAGTCATAAATTGACAAATGAAATGTGCTGAAACTATATAGTACAGCAAGAAATGAATGCCATATCTCAGTACAAGCTAGTCTATTGAAATACAGCTGCCTGAGAAGAAAAGATTTTCTTATTATCAGTAAGACGAAGATCAAACAACACATTTTAAGAGAACTGAGAACAAAGAGAAGAGTAAAAAATTTACGATGTTGCCCGTCGTCCATGAACTTGTCTTTGATTTCATTATAGACAAAGCCAAATACCTAAATTGCTTAAAACTGCTATTGAAGTTTAAGAATCTTATTACTATCCTTATAGTAAATAGAAAGCCTTTAGAAAATGCTGTGTATCAAAAGGTGTGTTAAATTTATTGGCACGATACCATTTACCACATCTTTTCACTGGCACTGCTAATTTGAGTAATCTCACAACTGATGTTGCCCGCATGATCAATACGAAAATGGTTTGGACTTACTACGCGTTGATTTATCTAGTTGCTAGTTGAGTATTGCTGAGTTGTAGTAACTTATTCCGTAAGCTGGTTGCCTTTCCATTTTATTTGGCACGAAACAAATCCAAACCGCATGAAGCCAGCATGAAGTCCAAACTTCAGCAAGATGTTAATTAATAACAGGAATAAAAAATGTAAATACGCAGATTTTACTGAACTTTGCGTCTTATATTCAACGTGTTTTGTATTAGTAAGTAGCTCCCTTCAAGGATTGCCATGAAATAATTAAATCCAGTGGGTTAATTCAAGTGGTCATATATTTGATTGCTATCAGTAATTTTATCTAATATAGAATGATACAGTTACAGTTTCGAGGTGTATAGTCCGTATAGATACCAACATGTATAGTCGCGAAAAATTCACACACCACATGAAATGAATGTGTGAGACTCAATGTTGAAAATGTAGATCATCATAAGATATTACGCAGATAACATGACCAAACTATGGGTAAAATTGAAAAGCTTCTGCTTTTATCGTGATTTAGTGCCGGAGTGTAATAGACAAATATACAGAAAAGTTAGGCATATCTTGCTGGCTGGAAGTTTTGTGATCAGTATCTATGTTTATAGTATTTAGCATTAGACATCTAACTTAAGTGAAAGAACATACCATTTTACTTTGTTTCTCACACGCATCGTGTAGATGAAGAGTGAAGGGTGGAGTGGAATGTTGAATACTAAAGTTATACTATGAGCATAAAAGCAAAGCACACAAATCTTTCCCCAATTTATACACGTACTCGTACTACACATGGCGGACTATACCTAGGTATACTTTGTGAACGCAGGAGAGTAGAATGCATGACTTATGTAAAGCGAATAGCATTGTACTAACATACATAATATTATGATGCATGTGTAATATGATGTATTGAATAATGATGGTTTTGGTGGAGTGAATACACTAAACTTGCCCTCGGCTCTTCACGATACCGAGTATGCATTTTATGAATATGAATGTAGCTAAGTACGGCACAGGGTATAGGGTAAATTGTTTGAGTAGTGGGAGTAAAATTAAATTCGATGGGCTCATGATTTCCCAAAGCATATCCTAACATTCGTTTGACGGTACTAGGTACTACCACATAAGAACAAATATTACTCAACAATTTTTGATAAATGTGGGAAGTCATAAAGTAAAAAACATTACAGTTTTCAGAAATCAGATTTAAAACTTATTTCATTTAACTAAAAAAGCTCAAGTTAAAAATCGAACTTTCACAAGATCGCTCATACGGGCTTTCTAAGCTACTTTGCTATAGTTTCAGTGTTGTATGTATGTGTTTGTGGTACGTACCCCTGAACTTTTCTCGTGTGTCATGCCATGTCATACGGAGAGTGAGGGAGCTTAAATTGTATTTTAAATTCTATGGTCTGCATTATATCTCCTTTCTTTTTCTTTGTAGCTGTTTATGTTCTGTAGTGAAGTCTGTGTACTAAAAGGTTACATACGTAGAGCTACCCACTATTTGTATGTTTTCATATACACAGTAGCAGTTTACCATGCAGTATTGTGTAGCCTGTCTAGAATTTGGAACTTTACTTATGTACAATGGTGATATGGTAGACATAAATTTCGAGCGTTTGAAAAGTTGAATACGGAAGCAACTGAAAGGAAAAGGCAAGGATAAAAGTTAAGTAGAAAGGGTTACTGTTAAGTACTGGCTCCTACTATTTAGTTTGCATATGGTGTGCAGTCAGTTTTTCTCTAGCGTATCTCATTCACTCTTTTGTGGCTTAGTCCGTCTTAAAGAAGAGACAAAGACAAAAGCAAACATCGATTGTAAAACATTTGTCTTGCATTTAAATTACTATCCTCACTCCCCTCCACAATCCTTAAGAATGCTTATTTATGGATCTCTTTAAGATTGGGCTTAGAAAGGACACTTAGTTAAACGCATGCAGTAAAAAATGATTTCAATCGATAGGATAGGATACGGTTAGCAAAGCAATGCAGAAATGCATCATCACAGCTTCAAAGTTTCGCTTTATTCAGTTTCAAAAAAGTTTTTACGATTAACAAAATGAAACAAATGAGTCCAAAATACGCTAAAATTGAAATGTTCATTTAGGGAAACCGTTTTAAGTGACATGAAGTTTATATATTTTGTGTCAGTTAATACTTTTGACGAAATAATTGGATAAAACGTGATGCAGTATGAATGAACATTGGTGTTTACCATGCCGTGGCTACTTTGTTGATTTTTGTATTCAGGGAAGGCCAGTCTTTAACTGTGCCAGGCACATTGGGTATTAAATTATTAACGGTTATATGAAAAGAAAGTGCTACTTAAAATATATAACCCGCAGAAGCACAACAAATGCAGAGCTGCATAAATGTTTATATGCATTTTTGGTGCACTTGCTTGGAATGAGGTAGAAATGCACTCTGCGTACATTTGAAGGATATAAGAATGATGAAAAGGTTACTGTGTGGTCGTGTTTACTGGAAATTGCAGTGGAAAAGTGCATGGTAATGTAAATACAATGATGTTAAAGTATTGTTAATTATGCGATGCACTGCACAGTTGCATTGCGCAGTTTGGGAATGGATTCGGATTTTAGTGCAGTGCACCCGCTCGTTGTGTTCCGTTCCCAACCGAATCCCAATGTAATACGGAGTATATGTTTGTAGTATATACATCCTAATATATAAAAGCCGAATATCCATTTACTGTTGAGTAATAGTGTGGTGCACCTAATATGAAAAACGTGCACCTCTTCGGTTTGAATGCAGTACATAGCTTTGTATGTGACAAAAATATGAGGTTTTATCGTAACTCCATTATAGCGAGTACATAGCGAGTAATGTAAGAAAATATATTAGGAGAGTGGAAAGGGAAAACTGCATATCGCATGGTGATAGCGATGAAAACAGTAGAAGCAAATCCAAATGTTAGAGGCTGCCAAGAGAAAGCCTACGAAAAATGAGTTCTGTTGTTGGCTGCTCTGTTATGTTTCTATGTAGGTAGGTTATATATTTACTGCGTATACTACCCATGTAGTACATATATAGTGCGGTGTACCTATTTATATCTTACTTGTAGTGTGATGTGGGTATCCTGACTACTGAAGTACATACATGTGCATGTGGACACCGACACGAGAGCAATTCAAACACAGTTTATTATAAACCTTAATATCAAATCGGTTGGGTAAGGAAGCAGATCCTCACTCACTCACTCAACTTACTTATTCGGGATTCGGATCAGGAGGAATATTTACAATCTACAAGAGAAAATATAGACACTGTATTCACGCTACGCTACACGGCTACGCCGTAGTAAATAGAAATGCTAAAGTGTAATCGCTTTAATCGTAACAGAGAGAAGAGTAGGAAAGCTGCATCCAATCCAAATCCACGTCGGTTCGGTCCTCAGTTTTGCTCCCAGAATTCCCGATTGCTTGCTCATCACTTTGTATAGTGGGTGCATCAGTGCATCACATTATTCTGTATTCCTCCCAGTGACTTCCAGTTCCCGGGCATCTCTTCACTCTCCTCTTCCTCCAACTTCCATGACTCTACATCCTCATGTAGTAGTTCTCCCACACACAACTGAGCATTACTACACTCGAATCAATATCGATTGACTTTATCGCTACATGTCACAATTCTAATACAAAAACTGCATCTGGTGTCGTTATCTTTGTGATTCCAGTTCTACTTAAGAAACAGACATTTGTGGTGCATGTGTTCCTCTTTCGGTGTTCATTTCACCCTTTTGTCCCAAGACGCTAATAAAAGCAATACACACTTCACTATCAGTTAAAGTTCTTTTTTATGTAGGTGTAAAATACAAAAATTACTAAACTATTCTATATTAGAGTAAATTAGTTAAGTGGTAGGTTTTATTTAGTGCACACGAAATCTCTAATATTAGACTTGGCACTAGTAGAATAGTGTAGGCTACTATATTATATTTACAGCGAAAAATGTGAGACGCAGTAGTATGTGCTTCCTATGCTCTAACAATAAGTATTAGTAAGCGTTGTAAATTGTATCGTTCAAGTTTCTAGAACTTTCAGATACTTTCAGAGACAATTATTATTACCAAGAACTTGAAGTACTTAAGAAAGAGAAAGTAAAGGATTCAGATTCAGTTAATATAGGTATACTGAATGTCTGATAAGCGTGCCCCAGCCCCAACTGATTTCAGTATATGATTCTATGCATTTATAAAGGAGCAAATCCAACCCTGTGTGTATTTTTCAGTGAAATAATTACATACACACTTAAAAGGATATACGACTGGAGATATTAGTGAACAGAAAAGCACATTTCAATACTGACGGGAAAATACGGTAAGAATGTCTAACAAATGTTTCTCTCTAGGTACTTTATTTACTAACAATATAAAATGTAGCTTTATATAGTTTATCTTATTCCTACAGCTTAAATATTGGCAAGAAGAGTTGGGTTATTCGGTATGCAGAATACTTGAAAGGGAATGCTGTGTTACTATGTATTTATTTGCATGTTGAGGCACATTAAGAAATAAATAGATACAAGACATGTGAAAATCTTGCAGCTGAACACGCATACGGGTTTCTTGGCTTAATATGCCAAAAAGTATAAAAATATTATATTGATAGTGAGCAAACGCTAGTGCTGGATGACAACATATGCTGGAAACATCATTGAAAAAAACCAGATATATTTGACATGTTAGAAAAAAGTTGAGGCAACGGTTTTAGCCAGCCATAGGCTCACGAATGGAACCGTGTTGTCTGTCCGTACATATGTAAATGTACACCATAACTCCCGAACTCTTTGACCGATTTAGATTAAACCTCGGATTTGAACTTATGTCAATCCTGTTTAAAACTCTTTTGAAAATGGACGACTTCGGCCCATTATAGGAAGCGCTAAAACTTCTTTCCCGGGCGCTTCCCATTATAGGAAGCGCTAAATTAACATTTTGGGGGTTTACCATTATAGGAAGCGCTAAGCTAGCTTTTTGGATGTTTCCCATTATAGGAAGCGCTAAGCTAGCTTTTTGGATGTTTCCCATTATAGGAAGC
Source organism: Yoshiicerus persimilis (assembly GCA_020352615.2). NCBI lineage: Eukaryota > Metazoa > Arthropoda > Collembola > Entomobryomorpha > Tomoceridae > Yoshiicerus > Yoshiicerus persimilis. Next base: position 16,239,198 of record CM036942.2, read on the forward strand.
GCTAAGCTAGCTTTTTGGATGTTTCCCATTATAGGAAGCGCTAAGCTAGCTTTTTGGATGTTCCCCATTATAGGAAGCGCTAAGCTAGCTTTTTGGATGTTCCCCATTATAGGAAGCGCTAAGCTAGCTTTTTGGATGTTCCCCATTATAGGAAGCGCTAAGCTAGCTTTTTGGATGTTCCCCATTATAGGAAGCGCTAAGCTAGCTTTTTGGATGTTCCCCATTATAGGAAGCGCTAAGCTAGCTTTTTGGATGTTCCCCATTATAGGAAGCGCTAAGCTAGCTTTTTGGATGTTCCCCATTATAGGAAGCGCTAAGCTAGCTTTTTGGATGTTCCCCATTATAGGAAGCGCTAAATTAACATTTTGGGCGTTTACCATTATAGGAAGCGCTAAGCTAGCTTTTTGGATGTTTCCCATTATAGGAAGCGCTAAGCTAGCTTTTTGGATGTTCCCCATTATAGGAAGCGCCAAAGTTTTTTTAGTTTTAATGAATAAATTTTACATTGCGGAGGAAAAATTCATTATTTTTCAGCTTCCGATGATTTTTGCGCTTCTATGACTAATATTATTTTACTTCAGATTGTTAAATGTCAATATAAATTGCTCAGAAGTAATTTCAAAAGTTACTGTATTTGTCTTCAAGTATGCACACAACTTTTACATTCTGGCTTGCTACTGTTATGGCTCGCTGTTAGTTTTTTGAGTTTATCTGCACATTACGTATTTGTTTATGAAAATCATAGACAATATCTGTCCCACACGTAATACTCGTGACAACTGTATATTTTTATGGAAGTGAACAACTAAAAGGAAACAGTTGGTTGGTATTTAAATTTTCCCTTTATTCTCCCGTTTCTGTCGTTTCTTTCTTTTACGAGAGCGAGAGAGGCTAAAGTCTAACTGAAGAGTAACATCTTTGAAAATACTTGTCCTTATTGGTCTCATATTTTCGCTGTGAGATGCACACTTACATTTACTTGAAGCAGATGCCATACGCTTTCATGCTTATACTTTATGCCAAAGGACACTACTTTACTTACTTACCAACACTAGCATTTTTTGGGTACACAAACGTAGTAAACTTTTACGAAGTTCCGTATAATTTACCTAAATACATTGATACACACGGAAATATCTTTACATTTACAATATACCTTCTCAAAATAGTACTACATTACATCCTTGCTTTTGGCATTCCATTGACGGAAGCGAAACGTTTTGAGTAACTCGCTGACTTGGTTTATCGCACCGTAGTTGATATTACGGATAGTTTATTGATATTCAATTCTAATGCAAAAGTCCTTTTTGCTTAAGCTAAAACGATATTGAACAGATACTATCATGCAGGCTGACATTTATGAAAGGAAATCGGACAGTTTATTTTGATTGCCTCACTTTGAAGATTCGCATTAGTTTGCATTAGTTTCCCAATCTGGGGTTACAAGATGTGAAGAATTTTACGTAAGTAAAAATGATCCTTCTTTCTTCGCCCTTCTTTCTTCCCACTTTATTACCAGTCTTGTTCTGCGAACAATAAAGTATATTTACTGTACAAAAAGGACATGTTCGATATGACACAAAGGGAGTAATGGAATCTAGTTTACTTTATCTCTTGGAAAATAGTATTTCCACTCCTACTCCTGCATACATACTACATGGAAATGGATGAACCAGGCCTATGTGTTAAACCAAGCTTGATGTCAGTTTCCTTCGTTTATATCTTTGATACTATATATAACGACAAGCTCATGTAATACAAGATAGAAACTAGCTCTTACATACATAACCTTTTCATATAAAATTCTAAAAGCCCGTTTTCATTACATACTACTTTAAGCAAGAAAGTACAAGTTCTTCCACAAGATTCCCTAGGGAAAAGTTTACAATGAAACGCATTGTATACCAGAGGGTAACAAGAAACCACTACAGTAAATGTGTATACATTTCAAGTTACTACGACTAGGTTGCCTATTCATATACTTCGTACAGCATACAGAGCGTACCCGATACGAATTATATATTCAGGGAAATATAAATGTAACTGGATCTTCAAAAAGGCATATAGGTACTCACATTTTGGTAGCACAGATATAATACATCTCTTCTATAAGAAGAAAAATAACTATTAGGATTTAAACATAGTTTTCCAGTACTACAATTGTATATGGATGCTTGCTCACCCTTTCGGTAAGGGAGAAGCAGAGAGTAGTTTATTCGAATCTGTAGAATATGTTGAAATTCTAGAGGAAGTAAAACGTAGAGAAGGAGAAATTGCATCTCTTGGGTTTTCAGTTAGCTGAATATGTTTACTTTGTATAGTTTTCTTTCAGCTTCTACCCTAAAAAGGCGGCTCGCGTTCTACAATCGCCAACATTTTACTTACTTTCACCCGGCATTTTTACTTCTTGACTACGGTGTACCTACTTTAGATAAAGATTTAAATTGCCTTCTATTACATTCTCCAGCTATTTCAATAACATAAATGTTTCATACATATGAATCTTGCATGAATATTAAAAACGAAGAAATGAAAATGTCCTCTTATCTGATGAGACGTTTCTTCTGGTCAAATCTACATTTTGGGTAATGTGCATACTTACTAGTAAACTTAATCATTTTAGTTATTATAACCCATGTATACTGCAGTAGATGAAATCGATGGATAGTGTGCAATGTCAAACTGGGTTAGTTATAGATGGTAATAATAATATGATAAGAATAGAAGGAAGTTTACAATAACAGGATTTTACAAAGATTTTTATTATGGCCCTCATGTGAGCATTCGAAACTTTAATATTTTTGTGTGCAAGATCCATAGAATATTCCACATTCTCTGATAGTACAAAATGACTGCAACAAATGCAGAGTACCAGAAATGGCAGGAAAGCAATCTTTTTGATATTTTGATTACAATTGCATTCACAGAAAGAAATATAACTCAAGCAAGACTGCCTGCTGGTTAGAACAGAAAAGGCTTCGTTAGGATTCTGTTGGTATCTTGGCTGACTTTAGGTGAACAACATGGCATCGTCATTGCTATTGCAAAACCAACCCTAGACTCTAGATATCCATGATTTACGTATATGCTTCTTGAGATCTTGTTATATTCTTATTTTGATTTCATATTGCATAGAATTTTTGCTTTTGAAGAAATGTTGACAATAATGACAAATAAAAGTCACACATTGTAACCCGTAATGTTTTCGTCCCTTTCGTTTGTTCATTGCTTAGTGAGAGGGAATTTATGTGGAAAACTTTATCGTACGTAATAATTTGTTTAATGGAGACTAACTTCCATTTTATGTATTTCAGTGTGAACATCTAATAGAAAACATCTGATTTGAATTTGTTCACATAGTTAATCTAACATTTACCCAACGAACAACTTCAAGTTAAAGTATGAAAACGCGTTTTCAGGGTAAAATCTGTTACATCCTGCTCTCTTATTAAATAGTTCAGTGTAAACTTCACACCAGAGATTAGAGAGTAACTAGAAATATATTTATGCACTGTGCACTACAGATAGTCTTTCAGCTAATTCATAATTCATTCCATCAGTTTACAGCAGTCTCAGCTACATTTCAAGACAAGTTTCGCTGAGTAATGGAAGTGTTTTGCTTGTTTGTCTATCTACCAGAACAACGTGACGTTGATTAGTTTCGAATTCGGTCAAGGAAAACTGTAGTGAAAATTACTCTCTCAGAAATTCATGATAAACTAACTACAAAGCAAAATAAAACTTATTCTGTGGATCTCCTGAGCACTGTCCTTTTCCTGACTGGGTTTGATTAGGTTATTGGTTTAGTTGAGGAAAGTTAGATTAGGTACACGCATAGGATACAAGGGTTTGGTTAGTCATCACGTTGCACTCTTATTCCAACCTAGAACACGCCTAACAGAGATTCTACAGATACTACAAGAGATGTTACAAAATTGGATTTGGAATCGCACAGAAGTAGAAGGGTGAAACTGTAAATCTGTAATACTCGGGCAACTAACAAATAACTGGAGTCTTATTCATATGATATTATATACGAAGAATATTTAGATATACCAGTTCATATACGGAAATCAGTTCATAGCATAGGACTATTTAAATATTACAAAGCTGGATTTGTGTGTGTGTGCTATCTCTTAAGAGAAGTTGCAGCTTCCATCATAATATCGTGGCAGAACAAGGTGAACTTTCAGTAAAGGGAGAATTTGGCTTAGTCAGCTAGTAAATAGATGAATGCAGCGGGAGAAGGAAAGAGGAGCTTCCATAACGGAGAATGTTGAATATTAGGAGTGTGAAACTTCACCAAGTGTTGAAAGATACACACAAGAGATCGATATACTCACCAGAAAAGCGGCTCCAGCGTACAGAATAAAGTAGGTAGAGCTAAACAGCAAAGCTTGCAATAAAATACCTTTCTAGTTGTGTGTCGGTCCTCTCAAATTTTTCTCTTCTATCAAATTCATCACAATGTGCACTTTAGCCTTTCCATTTCGCCGGTGATGCCATATCACCATGTTTTTGCTCAAGAAATCAAATACCAATGTTGCAAATAATATTACAAAGGCTTACACAGGTATAGCCTCGTAAAAAGCATAACTACAGCCACAGATATGCTTTAACAAATCATTTTCATTTTAACAAAAGAAAGAGCGCACCAAAAGAAAAGCTCTTTTGTGCTTGAATCAAACCAGGCTGGCTGGCTACAGTACAACATAAGCTCTGCCAAGAATTACCCAATTGAGTTTTCGTACATACAGTGTAAATACTGATGCAAACATAAAATATTGTTGTAAAATGAAGCATAATGCAAAACATGATAATGCATAATAATGCACGTACTGTGACTATATAAGTGTTCTGTTCTGTAATTGTGATAATAAGGATAATATTTGCATCTGTGTCCTGTACAAGTGTACTTACCTATAATAATATACACTTACTAAGGTATATCGTGTCTTGTTTCAAGTTTTAACACGACCGAGAACGAAATCAATAAGCAACTCTGCCTTCTCTTGCCTGCTTTACTTTCAAGATCCTTCCATGTAAAACGTAAACACAAACATCTTTAAGAATCTTTTAAGTCCAGATTGAAGGAATGATATTATCTCTCCTGTAGAGATAAACAATATTCTTTTGTTACAAATTATCAGTTTCGTGCATCTTGAAAAGTGTTAGTACGAGCGTTCTAAAGTATCTAACTTCTAACCTAATGGTGACTTGTTCGTTCTACGCGCATATGCCTATACACTCTGTAATTGCAAATTACGGAGTGCCACTGCTAAACTTTGTACTGCTGCACTACGTCTTATCTTGAATTACAGTCAACTTAAATACACGCTGCATTTCATGCATGGGCATTAGATGTGAAGTGCACTGTTATAATAATGCGAAAACCGTGCATTTAATAGTGAAAAGTAGGGAAATGGAATGAAAGGATGTATTGCAGTTTCATGTAGGTATCCTTTGAGTTCAAATGATATTAAAATCCAAAAAAGACAATTTTCCTATGTAGGGTAGGAGTATTAAGTTGTGTTCCAGATCTACAGTAAGAGATCTCATTTGGAAACGATAAAACTCAAATGAACTAAAGTCAAAGTCAAGTGGCAAATCAAAAATCATGTAAAGATGTAGCAATTAATTGAAAAAGAAATAATTGCGACTAATCAGTAATGCAGAGATGTAGAGAGGTAAGACTAAGACATGCTACTTAATTTAATATGAAGAAGACCTTGTTTTCCTTAGTAATTTTTGCGAAGATTTGAACATTCCAGTTATTTATGCATATTTAAGTAGACACATGCACTGTAGCACATAGAGTGTAACAACTATTAAAGGATATGTTGCTTTATGCCTAGCCGCACGAATTCTATTGATTAAAGAAGGTCATGATCATGACCTTTATCAAACATTGATCTTTACCTACTGTTTAACAAGTGTGTAATATACCGACCGACCAGAGAGGCAGGACTACTTACGTATGTGAATCTTTAATCCTACTACAGATATTCATTACAGGCGGTTCTGTGCAGGATTTCATGCCGAACCCCAACTAAATTTATGTTGCCTCGTTTTGTTTCATCACTACATGTGGAATATGGATATCATGTCTATTGAATTTTATTTTACGCTTGTCAGTTTGAAGGTTTCTACAGCATATACTTAACGTGAAATCATTTGATACTTTACCTTCCTATTTCATGTCATCTCATCAAGTATTAACTATTTTAAATATCTTTACTTATACAGAGTATCATACTGACCTTTAAAGGTTTTAATACAAGACAAACGATAGTACGAAGCTGTATTTGCAGTCTTAAATAGAAAATGCATACTGATGACTTGCTTTAGATCTAGAAAACAAAAAATGAGATGTGTGTAGTTTCTTTACTTACGTGTGTAATGGCTATGCTTATTTTTTACAGAGATAATCATATCCTTACAGACAATTCTCTGCAAGAAAATAATGTATGGATATGGACAGGAGTATTTGTGTTACATTTGTACGAAAAGCAGTTCTGCAAGTATTCGTATCGTATTAGTTGTGTAAACAGCACCTCCTCATGTCATACTAAAAACTACATGCATGCCTTCATTATTTTATTCTCCCGTTGTCCTTTACAAGAGTACATGCATTATACTTATACTCGTGAAATTAAATAGACACAACAAAGACAGAGGATATCAAATCAACAGTCCTAAAACAACGGTATTAATTTAGGTTGCTCTCAACTCGAGAAATTTATGTGCATTCTCAACTGTATGTGTTAAAACTACAACAAGATAAGTTAGAATTTATTGAGTCAGTCAAAGTCAAATATAAGTTATTGTTACACATATGCACACATTTAGTATTTAGCTCAGCTCGTGATTGTGCATGTGTGAGTGTGCTATGTTAGTAATGTGTTCCAAGAATATTTACTACTACGGATAAGTGCCCTCGTATTCTAACGGGTAAGATAACTTTTCTGTAATTCTACTTTTCTTCTTACTAGTAATATTTTCTACTTACTACGAACGTATAAAAGGGTTCTTTCATGAAAAGGAAAATCGTGGTATTGCGTAATTGCGTTATTTCGTTCTGTTGTATTTGTATGCGTGTAGGGATGCATTGTATTGCCCTTGAATGAGTTAATATAAAACGTGAAAGAATAATTCAGATCAGAGGCAAAGTCATAAACCAAAGGCAGGTTTATTGGCTCATAAAACCATTCGGGGAATATTTCTATTACTACCATACTAATGCGAGAGTCCTCGGAAAACGAATTCTCTGTGTGTATTAGTAGTATGGTTCTTTTAAGCATTTACTGTTGTGCTAGGCAAGCAGGGATACTTTCCACTACTACTGTAATAAAATGCATATCTGTGGTATACTTGGCCCATTTACTATTTTTTGTTCCACCATTGTGCTATGGGTTTTCGGAGATAAATTATATGTTTTGTACCAGTTAGTTTCATTGAATCATGAGCCACAATATCTTTGGATTGTCGTATATCAACCGAGATTAAAAGAGGCGTGTCCAAAAAGTGAACTGTTTTCATTGCTTTTAACAAACTGTAATTACTATGTTGTCCGAATTACCATACCTAATTTTATTTATATGCGAAATTCTAATTGTTCTCGTTCTCAGTCATTGAGAATTACTGTTTCTAAATAAGTAGGCATATAGCCAATTAAGTTATCAAATCCTTTGTGGTAAACTAAGTACGGTTGTAAATTAAACGTTTATTATTTTGTACCCTGGAATTAAAACGGATAATTGCTGCAAAATGGTTATTGTACAAATTGACAACTGGATACCATATGTAGATATTTGTGAATTACAATGATGTCTGTGTATTGAAGTTATCCAACATTGTAAGCAATAATAATTTCTAGATGTTCATTGTTTACGGTTAATACTGTTGTTCACAGGAAATGTAAGCTCAAAATACAACTAGTGAATAATTATATAGAACATACAGGTGTTGCGGCTTTATTTGCAGATTGCTAATTGTAAATAATAGGTTTTCAATGTAAAGTAATTAAGAGTAATGATATCAGTATTTTTGCGCAGAATGGTACCTAAAGTTTTTAGGTATTGGGATTTTGACCATGGCGAAGTTAATAAGTGATAATTACAGTGCAGGGATAAGAACCAAGCATATTGGATGTTATTTATATTCAGTATAAAAGATTCAAAGTTTTTACAGAGGAACTTTTGTGTTTAGGTAGGTAGAGCTTAATGTGAGATTGGACCTAAGTGGACAATTAGTCTTTTAGGTCTTATCAGAAGGCTAGCGTACTGACAGCTAAAATGGGAAAGTATCGGACGTTACTTTGCGTAAGGGAAAGTGAATTACTTTGACAGAACGTAAACGCTATTGCCTGCGTGATGTTATCTTTGGACGACTACTGTACATCTACAACCGCACTTTTCTGTACCATGAAAAAACATTAATCACACTGGTTTGATAGTGAGTCATTATAACCTTCCGTGGGCATAACAATACTTACTTCAGAGCATTGTGGTGATGTTAAGATATTATTGATTTTTCTTTACTTTGCTGAAAAGTTCGTCCACAATAAAACCTACTTTTAATGAAATCCCACTGTCCACTAAAGCCAAGCACATTTTAATGGGTAAATGTAGCGAACTAAAGCACTACCGGTGGAAGTTTGATTTCTGTCAAAGCACTTAGGTATAGTATCTTTGTTGAAATTTTTGACCACTCAACCGTGGTAGGACTACTTACATGTCATGGCAGTGTATTGTTTGCAGTTTGGTTCAAACTGAAGGGCGATGAAGACATTATTTGCGGTTTAGCCATTAGCCATTGTCAAATAAATGCAGCTCAAAAACTTAGAATTGTCAACAGACTCCACTTTAGTGTTAGAATCCTTCGTAGAATAGATTAACGAAATACTATGCTATGTACGTATTTGAATTCATTGAATAACGGCTCCAGAAAGAACGGTCTTCTCTTGTCTGAATAAAAATAAAATTATCAAAGTACATAGGAATTTCCCAAAAAACGTTGCATTTATTTCTTTGCCACTTTTTGTATCTTTATTTGCGTATGTAATAGATGTTAGTGAATGAATTTGCATAAGAGTTTGCATGATTATAATTTTGGTAATAGTAGAACAATACTATGTATTGAAAATGTCTGTCTACAATCTAAGTATATTAACAACCTTATTGATATTTCAATGTATTTATCAATTTTGAAAATTCGTGCTTTATTTGACAGATTCATTCTAATTCATACTCCTTTTCTTAAGCTGTCAATATTGCTGTTTTCCTTGAAGATAATTGAAAAATAAATGACAAATAAGAGCTGCAAAACATTGCAATAATTTTCCTATGCTGGCCTAACACTTGGTATCACATTTTGGTATCACATGTACCAACACAGATATACAACTAACTTTGTATATTTTCATTTTTTTATGTTTTCCTTGTTCTGTGCAGCTTAAAATCTTATTTATCAAACCAGTTTGAAGGCAGAATAATAGTATTGTAAGGAAACGTAGTGTGTACTATGATTGTATCTTTACATGAAGTAATCTGAGTGTAAGCAAAGGCAGAGAGAGAAACACGAAGGGAAAATATTATCTATATCAAAATAGCATTAAAAAAGATATATGCACATAATCCGGGTATCTGGCGTTAGTGGGTGGGTACATAAGAGGAAAGAGTACACTACTGCAAACATACACGTCATCGTATCATCTGTATTCCCCGTGGGAGTCATTTATAACAAGGTGTCAGTCTCTGGTAGCCGTGAAGCAGTTCCTATTTATTCCTATCCTTCATTTTTCTCGTTGTCTGTGTTGATTCTCATCCAATACGTCGTGTTGGCAAAGTAATCTCAAAGCTTTATAAGTTCCAACTATACCCTTACACTTACCCGTGTATAGTGGTTATAGATTGCACGAACCTACAGCACTTGTAAGGGAAGACATATATCAAGAGTTGAAATAAAAATTATTTCCATTCGACATTCATTCACTGGTTCTCTCTCTTTCGGTAGTTTCAACCGAGTCTTCTGTTTCTTGTCAAGGTACCCTTTTTGCCCAACCATCCATTCCCTTGCTTGTTTTTCATTCATCCACTTTATCATTATTCTCTGTGGAAGTATACTCTATAGTGAATCAGGGTCAGACAGAAGCATACCTTCGCAATGATAACAAGGAAGGAAACCCAATGATAAAATTGATGATTCAGGGGAAAATTGTGCCACAGAGGGAAAGCCCGCATTTCTCTCCAAATCTTATACGATTTTCTATTACACAATTTCACGGCTGCAGTAGTTGTCTTTTTGGCAATAGGAATTGGAGACTCTTGAGACTTGAGTTCTTTATTTCATTCTCTTTGTTACTTCTGCTGCATATACAGTTAGTTAGGTATACTTATATCTACATATGTTATATTTCGAGCTAAATATACTATCGGAGCAAATCTCACTGAACCAAAGCATGTGGACGACTTCTTATTCGTTTTACTCTCATGTCTTCTATCCAGCTTTTCCAATCGACAAGGGATTCTAAGTTGACAAAACTATATGCATTCATTGAAGACGAGTTAGGGAGGATATTAGAATATCCCCATGTGTATTTTATTTGAAACAGAGGCTTAAATCTAAATGCAATGAGACATCCGTTTAAATCGGCTCAAATACTCTAGTGGAACACTTGCAAATTGCAAATAACCATAATCAAGAAAACATTGAAAAAATCTGGTCCAGTGAAATGGAAAGTTTCTAAGGACGCTAATACAATAAGAAAATAGTAAAAAATTTCAAATAACAAAAACAGTAAAACGAACTTCTCTTTTACAATACTAAAAAATTCATTTCTTGAGAATAGTATCTTTTCATCATGGAATATATCCTATGGCTTTCCTTTGAATAATTCATTGCAGTGGTGTAATCCACTAAGACCATTTCTTTGGTCTTAGATAAAACTAAAAGATATTGGATTTACATTTTGACAATGAGCTACAGCAGTACTTTACGTATAACTTCTAGTGGAGCTACATTTTAGTAAAAATTTTCTTCAGTCTTTCCCTAGTGCCAACTTTTTTCTTCATGACTGCTTATGTAAGTGCTATGTGTAATGCTAAATTGAAGCTTGGGGTTGATGGGCTGTATTTCCCAGCTTTCATTGCCTATATCTTTTTTATCAGACGAATGAATGCAATGCAAAGGCATTAACTTAATATTCGGCTTTTGAGGTCTTTTTACTCGGAATGAATTTATGTGGTGCCATTTGTAGGTATAAAGTGCCTATCTTTCGTTGTTATGTATTTTATATGTATGGGAAAAGGATGTGAACATTTTTGCCACTTCTCTTTCATAGCGTTACATCACATCACATCATGTTTTATTTTAGAATAACATTGTAAGCTACACATTCCAGAGATATTCTATCTTTATTTTCCGTTTAGGTCAAAGGTCGAAGTTGAAAATCAGCAAAGCATAAAATATTTATTGCTTTCCAAAAGCAATACCGTCTTTAATTATTTCCAAAAGTGAAAATAGATGTTTTGTCCAAGTCAAAGCGAATGATTTTTTAATATTTTGACATGTCTGACAAAGGTTAAACAAAGTCACATCAGTTGTCAAGATATATTTAAATCTGTCTGCCTTGTCTTATCTGTCAGCGCTGTTTTTCCTCTCGCTAAGCTGACAAAGTAAAGATATATATCCTCAATACTGATATTATTATGTGTTGCTAAATCTTTTTGCAACTGTATCCAAATGTTTCAATCCCATAGAGTGTTACTTAAACATAATGATATGCAATATACTAGAAACTGGTGTTTTGCTTTCTGCTATGTAGGCTTTGATTGAGATTCCAACTGACTAATGATTAAGGAAACTACTACAGCGGAATTTCTGGCACAAACTGCCTCCTGGTTATTTAGCCAAGTAAAGTAGTAACTAAAACAACAAACTTAAATGAATATGTACATTATGTATTTACTTTACCTTTGCTTTGAAATGTTCTAGTAGTGAAACATATTTTAGCGTAAAGTGTAAATGGTAATTATAGGTACAAATGACAAAGTATGTTTCGTATGCACATGTTACACTGTAACATATATTTTCTATTTTCTAGATATACTTTCATAAATGCATTATTAGTTCGTAGATATATTTAATGAGTATGTACAAGTGTACCATATTCCGTATACCTATGTATTGCAAAGTTGGCTGTAGCGATAAAAAGACCTACGAGCTTGAGTTAACTTGCATTTAACATGCATGAAATGAAAATTGCCAAGCCAAGTCAAAGTCGGTCGTTCGGCCTTCAGTAGAGTTAATCATGCCATACACTTAAGTACGTATTTCCATACATGCAACCCATTGAGATTAGGATACCATTCATACAGTTCTGAGTCTCACAGTAGTATTACAGAAATAATATACGTAGTATGTACGTAGTTAGTGCTGCAGTTATTGGTAGACTGAAAGCTCAAACCTAACATTACACAAGCTGTGGGAATGTTGATATGTTATTCTAGTTTTAGTTTTACTAATACAACAGAACGTAGTTGTAATTCCAGTAGAGCTACACGGGCAAAAAATGTCATGTTCTTTTCATGTGTACTTCTTTCACTACGGAACACATGCGATGTGACAGATTTAGTCCTTTGACCTGTGGCTGTACTGACCTATATGTCATATCTCTCTTCTGGTGTACTCCAGTGTATGTATACATATTGATTTTAAATAAGTAGGTATACATATATGCAACATAAACACTTCTAGTGTTCTATTCCTACCTTTGTTTATATTTTTAACAGCTCTCGACAATCCACAACTAACGACTACTCACATTTATGTAATGTAGCGTAAATGCCAAAGAATTTAGGGTAATATACCACATAGGTATATTGACATGTGGTATACATAGAAATATTTTTAGTACCATGCAAAACACCAAGCTAAATGCGATCACTATTTTGATGTAGAACATTAGAGCGTGTAATGCTAATAATAATGTATTAATTATAAGATATTACAGCTGAGCATCAAGCAATAAAATATCATCGTGTAAGAGGTATGGAAGCTCAGATTGCAACCAGCGATAAGCCCCGTAATATAGTTCATGCCCAATTATAATAGAGTTCTTATTTATACTAAAGTAAACACATAAAAGACACAACAGCCAAACAAGAGCAATTCTTACTCAGATTGGGTTTATGTTGGGGCGATTTTCCGAGTGGTTGATATAGGGCACATGTCATATTAGTTTACTTTACGGACCACAACAAATACACATTTATGGTGAATGTACTGTAATATGCCAAAATCGCCACTGACTATGCTGAGTGAGCCAAAATGCTAAAACTAGATTCACTCTATGCAAGACAATCATTCTCCTAGTATGTGCTGTGATTTGCTTGGTTACTTGCAAAGTGTTAGATAGGCTTAATCCAGTGGGTTTGCTATACAGCCATTCCTAGAAAATTAAGAATAGCTACTTACTTCTGCTTCGAAGAGCATACTATGCGATGTGCATGCCCATGCTCTGAGGTTCATCAAGGTAGGTATAACTACACTTTGTGGTTTCCCTGATGGATCACTTCAACCGTAACAGAATAAATAACTTCTGGTTCTTTATCTTTATTAACATGCCGAATAGCCTGGCTCTCCTCGAGAATCATTACTTGCAGTACAGTTTTCATTTTCATTCTACTGACATTTCCAGAAGTCCTGTTATATCCTTCGCAAATATATATGTTATATCTTTGGTGTTTCACAAAGGTTTTTGTCCTTTGAAAATTGAATTTACTAAATTAGTATCGCCGAATTACGGGTTTGAAGAACGCTGGATTAGGTACTAATAAAACTACACTAGCAGATGTTGCGACTCGACATTAAAATATTACTTACTATATTTTCACTCATTTTCTGTAGTAGAGAGAAAGAATTTGATTTCTGTCAAAAGAATTTCTCCTGACGAAAAAGTTTGCATGAATTCACACTAAGCTGATAATGTTTTCTGTCAAGTAGAGTAAGGTTGCTTCCTTTACTCCTACTCCTACCTCGTATCTGTCTGTATGAAGCACTACTATGAGTCTGTATCGCATATCCTACATTACTATAGCAAATGTTGATTAATGGACGTTGTGTATTGTATTTCTATCACATCACATCAGTTTCACTTGAAAGGTAATATTTTATGGCTGAGTTCATCTATAGAAGAGTAAGATTAGATGTTATGCAGTTATTACTCGTCCTGGTTATTCTATCATAGGTTTCTATAGTATAGTTAGTATGGCAAGGAATACAAACAGGAAAACTTGACATATATAGCCCTAGTGTTAAACTTTTGAAAGCAACTGGATGGTTTCCTCCGCAAGTGTGGAATAGAAAGACATGAGAATTGTAAGGGAGATGAAGACAAAAGACAAGAAAGACAGATTCTATTACTTAGTGTACATTCTATTAAGAAGAGTCGGGCACGAGAACGGGAAATAGGAGTGCAGGAACTATTTCCTTACTACATGCAAATAAAACATTCCTGGGTATGTAAGCCAAGGCAAAGGAAATAAATGACTTCTGTGTCGCCGTTGTTTGTTCCGGGACAATTTTTCTCCGCAGAATTCCTTTCCAGTTACGGATAATACTAACGATAAGACAGGGTGCTACTTAAACTCAAGTTCTCTCCAACTCGCCTATAGATTCTTCACAACAGTTTACTTAATAGAATACACATACATATTACTCTTCTGCTTGGTTTGCTGTCCATGTCATCCATCCCGCAGCCAGACCAAACCAAGCCAGTAAATGATCATAGGTTTTCTTGTTCTCTGGCAGGAACCAAGGACACCAGAAGACAAACCGAAGGCCTACGAGTCACTCGCTGTTGCCAGGCATCTACTATGAAAGCCTTTTTATGGATTGAACTGGAAAGACAAAGCTCCTCTTTGATGTTCCTTCTGAATTTCGAATACTACCTACATAATTTCTCTCCTTGAACGGTGAATTCACTTTACTTCAATGGCTTTTAGCGATCTAATGCAAAGGGTTGGGCTTTCCCCTATAAACATCTCTGTTCCATCGCATATATCCTTCTTTCACCGTTACGCTATAGATAGAATGTGTGTTTTGCCATCAATGTCACAGTCACAGACAAAAGGAACTCGAGGAAGAAGCTAACGATTAGTTAGCGAAACGCATTAGTCTTTTCATGGCCGTATTTTCTATTTAGTTCTTTATATCTAAGTACTACCTATTTACTTTCTATATTGATGCACCTTCTTGGCACCCTATCTCGAGTATACAATGCACTAGTACCTACTACGACTCTGTAATAATAACTTATATAATGTCCATTCCACTTTGCTAATGTCCGTATTGATTATTTTTGCCGTGCAATGCAATGTTTTGTTCTGTTCTCCTTTTCTGTTTTCTTTTTGGGAGTGAGTCACTGGGTTTTCAGTTTTTGTTATTATCACCGTCAGCTAGTCATAGGGATAATGTAGCACTTCACTATATGCCTCACTTCTTAGTGAATCTATAATAATAGCTATAGGTACTTATTATAATATTTACTTCTGTTAATGTGATTTCCCTGGTTCAGGAAATATGCCCTCTTCATAAATAGAACATTCAATTCCATTATTTGGTCAGGATAACATTACTGAAATTAAACCAAACTACAAAGGAGAACTTCAGTTGCTCCCAAATCATGAGTGCGACTGCGAGCGAAGTGCTCAGCGCTGAAGAATAATCTTCCTGAAAGAGTAATTCTACATGCCATTTGCCAATGTCACTACTTCATTACTTTTATTCTTATGTCAATATCCTTCTATCATAACGGTTTCCATTTTCCGATATGGATACCGGACTGAACATTTCATTTGTCTTCTAATTCTAATTATGAATATATAGTTCCTTTTGCTACTTTCATCCTTTAAGAAATATGAACTCATGTTTGATGTCACAAATTTTCGTAAAATAGTCCAATATATTCTCGAACATCATTTTCATTCAATATTTTGCGACATAAGATTGCGTTTGACATTTATTGAATAGGTTTTATCCGCACAATCTATATTTATGTAAGAAGGGACGTGGGTTATAATAAAATTTGATATACACAAAGTTAGATATGAAAAGCACTTTCTACGCATCTGCCCGTTTCACCCAAAGACCCGACACTTCTTTCAACTTGTGTAATATTGTTAAATCCAAACGAAAGCTTTCTGGCTTCACTGTACTCCTAGATTTTGGTTTGGGTTGACATTGACAAAAGCCCGAGAGAACGTCCGCCCTTTCAGGGATTTCTACGTCAGTTTCAATCTCAAGCACATTCACACATGTTCATACTTTCTGAGTGATGGAACCCAAATGATCCGTCTCCAGATTAGATGTTATTCAGGGGATTCCCAGCAACAACACATGCAATTACGAGTCTAGTTAAATATTTACATATCACACAGTATACAGAGACATATCATACAGTATACAATGTAAGAAGATTTGGTTTTAAATCATTCCAAGGATATTAAGGTTCTTGTATTCATACGGCCCTCGCACTGAATTCCGTTGGGCACCATCCAATAAAGTTATTTGAAAATGAGGTTGTTCTTTTTTGCTTAAATGTGCAATCATAATATAAGTTTATTTGTTAGTGTGTTTATGGTACAACGCACAACGTAAAGAAGTGTTACTCAAAGTAAATGAGTTCGATTTCCTTGGAGCAAAAAGATATTTTTCATAAAGATAATCAACTGAGTTATTGTTTACTAATATCGCAGTTCATTCCTAGAAAGTTTTTAAAGTGTTACATTTGAAATCGCATTTCTTCTAATTGTGAGCATATCTTAACTTAATGTAGGAATACTTACCTACAGAATGTAGGAATGCTTATCTTAGCCTTATATAGCACTTCTTCAATCAGTTTCAATTGTACTGTGTATCTTATTTAACCTTGTTCTTGCTTGACATTTATGTTTGGTATATTAAATAGATTAAAAATGGGCAGGTATAATGCCAAAGTAAGGGAAACATGGCATGGAAGGACAATTAGATAAACGTATCTGTTTGTTCCTATATTAAATGTAACTGTCCGTTGCATGTCGTACATAGTAATTATTGAGATTCAATTTCTTCCCACAAAAGCACGTATTAGAACAGAGCAGTTGTACATATTATACATATATATTAGCTTAAAGTGGAGATTAGAGAGAGGAAGAATAGTTCGTCCCATAGACATCAATTGTTTATTGTGGAACGCATTTAAGCATCATCATCTTCAATATAATCGTGCCCTTCCTATTATTAAATTACAATAACAATAATCCGTAATAATTATGATAATAAGAGCCACTTTTAACTGGACTTCTCACTCTGCTCAGCCTTTGTATCCGCCCGTTAGAGAAAAGCAACGCACAAACACAATCGACAATGGAAAACTTTGTTCTACTGACTTTTGTCAGTTTCATCTCGTTGTTAGATACATTAGTCATGCTATAACGATAAGCTTCTTCTTAGGAAAGGTACACTTACTTGTACCTATCTAGGATAACTTGCACTAAAACTTAACCTACTACGTGATATTTGTCGTGATACAATAATACATGCATATCAGTGCACACTTTTAAGGATTTGGATACTCTTATTTTGCACAGAGTAGAAGAAACCGACATAAGTTGCAGGTTTGGTTAAAGTACGCTTTACCATTGCAAGTCTTTGGTCTCAGTCTCACTAACATCACAATTATTATATGCATTGCTCCGGGCTAGCAATAAAGTAAGTAGGAAAGCAAGTAGCTTTAATTTGATACTGTAGTACTTGGAACTACCCACATACTACATACCTGTCTATCTGTCCATTCATTTTATATCCACTACACTACACCTACACCTAATCTTTAAAGTCATTGCATTGTGTTGTGCATTGCATTGTTGTTTTTACCAATACGTGACATGAGACGAGAAATGCTCACAAGATCATGCTTTTCGCAACCCTTAAAATCTTTTCATACCATAATCTAGGTAAGTTGGATAGGTTATGTTATGTTCTAGTGTTACGTGGATTGTATTGCAGATAAGTACAGTGTAAAGCTTAAGTATAAGCATTAGTTGTACTGAGCTGGTGCACCATCTGATTGTAATATCTACCAGATTTCTTTTGCTCTGTGTTGTTCAATTCGTTCCGTTCCGATTCAGTTTGTTTGCTTCAGCGTTCAACTTAAAATTAAAATCGTGCTAAGTCTCATATTTTTCTGTTTTTTATCTCCGTGAGGCTCTCAAAGACATTTTGCACGTGTAATTCATATAGGAGAGTGATGTACAGTGTACTGTTCGATGCAACAGAAGAACGATCTGCAGAAGGTAAAAGGTCGTTAGTATAATGCATATTATCACAAAATGTAGTGTAATGTGCCTAGTTTACCAACATAAGTTCATGTATTTCATTTTACGTTTTTTGGCTATCTTTCTGTCTAATGCGCTTTAAGATTACGATTTCAATGTAATGCCTGTAGAATACAAGTTTAAGTTACAGAGCCAAATTAGTGTTTAACACAGCAACAACTGGACCAACTTGATTCATTAATCAAATAAGTTGCTCTCATATCAAAATCGTCTCAACTTTTTTCGCGTCAAGTCAATGTAAATCATTATTATTTGCAACACTTGTATACTTGTATCGTCTAACCTTTCGCAGATTATTGCTAATAGAGATAATAGTGCCACAGTGCCACTCTGCCTCTCTCTCTGCCAACATACGCCAGTCAGTTTTATTGAACTTAAGTATAATTGATAGTTCATGTGTTCTATTCCTGCATCTACTTTCAAAAAAATATTCATATACTTATACGTTCTTAACTATGTATTAAATACTAATTATATGGTTATTGCTCCTTAATTCTACAATTATATGATATTTTCGTGAAGTAAACAAGCTTGTGCATTGAACTCAATCTGTAGATAACCAAGTGTCTAATGTAGATTAGTATGTTCGTTAAGTTTCACAGGGTTCAGATGATTGATATATTTACACTTCCAGAGTAGTATTTTAAGTTCGGCAGTTGATACTTTTATCAGGCACGACGAAAACTTTAAGTACTGAGGCCCCTTTTATACTTCAACTTTTAGCTTGTTCAAGAAAAAAGACGTCTACAGATTGGCAATAAATCACTTTAATGTTACATTTTATTTTTACTATCATTTTACATTTCCTTAACCAAATTTGTGTTAAACCTGTGCCTACTATAGACGAAATATTTTAATAAAATATGCATTTAATTAAACGTCGGAGTTGGAGTTATGTACTGCAAATCTATTATCACGATTTCAATTTTCATTTCACTTCTCAGAAAATTTTGACTAGCTAGAATATGAATATTTGGGGATTATTTAAAGTATCGCTATTTTCTATTAATTTGTTCTGCCAAAATGATTTTCACTGACCTTTTCACATCTATCTGAATAATGATTGTTTCTTTCTAAGCTTGTAGTGCTTAGATTTCACACTTTTATGAGCAAATGAGTTATCCATCAGTATTCCCTATTTTGCGTTTTGGTCATTTGTTGAACTCAATCTCATCAAATGCATGCGGACTGAAAATTTATTATTGTAGCCACACATTTGGAAGTATCAATGGGTAATCGCTGCAATTTAGAATAATTTTTTCCGCTTGCCTTTTCAAATGAGCAAAAAATGCATCCTGTATGCTCAATAGAGAAATAATTCGTCTTAACAGTTAGGCATGCTAGTATTGTACAGAGTTTTCAGTAATTACAGCTGCATTGGAAGAGCTGAAGAGCATTCAGGCTCACACATACAAATTGCATTTTAACTTTAAACGAATTGGTAGTAAATTTTATGATTACCGAGTAAATAATTTATAGTGTGCATATTTAATGCAAAGCATATATTATTATCTCCTAATTGTTATTTTAGCTGCGTAGTGTATGTTATAATGGACGTGCTTGTGCTGCACCTATTATTGTAAATTGGTCGGCATTACTTTTTAAATAGCACTCAAGAATTGTGGGCTTTGTTATGCTAGTGATCAAAATTAACATTCTCGCAACGCGATTAATTACTAGGGAGGTAACAACGCCATAGCCGGAATCGATTGAAGATAATGCTAAGTATATAAACTGCAGATATTTTTATTGGTACACACATTAGATAGAAGCAAAGAACTTTGAGATACTGTAGATCATACAAAAGCCGAGAAAACCATTTGAAAGCAAAAACTATTCTGAAAACAATGGCTGATTCCTTGTAAGTATTTGTACTGCAGAAAGTCTGTTACCTAAAGTATAATGTTTAGGTGTCTCCACTCTGATAGCTGAATAGATGTAATGGGTTTAATGGATAGGTAATATAATAGTCGTTCAGCTGCCGATATATTTCAAGTTTATGTGGCAAAGACTTCATTCTCAACTATTTTCATACATGTGTTAGCAACAGAAACAAACCGTAACAGAATCATTCAGCAGTGCATTAGAGCAGCGAAAAGCCAAGCAACTCCCTTTCATCTTTTTGCAAAGCATTCTCATTCTACTCGATTGCTTTATGTTTTGCGTACCGTGAGTGCAGAGCTGTGCAATAATGTGTTGGAACGCATTGTTATATAGTATACCAGTGTACTCAAGTATATTATGTGTACATTTTATATCTATCCATTGAAATACAGTCCATATGAATGAAAAATGAAAATTAAAACTCACTTCAGGCCAGTCATGTCTAAAGGTTCACTGGCAGCGGATATCGCATTCAACTCGAGACGAGGTTTTGTCAGATAGATTTACATGTAGTCAAGCCACTAACTACATAACAAACCAAACCACCTACCTAATACAGTTATTTATTCTCAATCAATATTTCATTTGTTTGCCGTACTATCAGTAGTGAGGTACTTATTGTTTACAAGGTGCCTTTGTTACACTGTCTAATGTCTGTTCAATAAAACATACCTAGTGCACTTTTCGTTCTATTTCTGTATAGAATATTGATAGAATCTAGTAAGGAATTGAATTGTGCAAAAAGAAACGTCGTAAAATCCCAAATTCTTCGATCGATAAGAGTTTCGCGGAATATGAGACACAATCTATAGTATTGTTTATTGTTTGTATCTCAGAGATCCAGTGAAATATCCTTGCGATACAAAATCTCATTTGCTACAAACATTTTGTGTTTTTGGAGACTGTGATTTTACCTATCTTGTAGGCGAGAAGGAATTTTCTTTTCAATTCTACTGGAAAGTTTCCATTGCCAATTTTTTGCGTAATTGTGTTTTATCCTGAATACTTTGAATCATGTGTTTTTATCTTCTGTGCTATTTTATGTTGTTGAGAGGTCCGTAGAGCAATAATCATCTAGAAATAATAGGTGTTCTTATCATGACAGTTTAGTTCACTATTTACATGCATACTGGATTGAATAGTATCCTTGTAAATTGTGTCGCTTCATGTGTTTCTTCAATCCTGGCAACTAAACTTGCGATATTCCTTAGCCTGAGAGGATATATCGGAAGGAAAGAAGAGTATCAGTTTCAAAGTAACGTTTTATTAGTCAACGTTAAGCTGTAATGTCTTTTTCGTGTCGTGCCAAACTCCCTATGTCAACATTCCGGACTTTTTTGGTGTGAGAATACCCGAGTCTACTGATTTCATAAATTCTGTGAAGATCCGAATGGATGTTAGAGAATGTTGCTGTGATGGGCTTTTTCTGACGGTAAAATTGTTTTTATATCCGCATATGTACAACCGTTTTTAGCCCCAAAGGTGCTATGCTAATAATAAATTTAGTATAGCCATTATGCAATACTATACACTTAGACACGGATAAAATTATATGAAACATTCTACCAAAAAGTTAACTCCCTGGATATTACACCTACTTAAGTAGTAGGTAGCTGCATATGACAAACAATTCGCTAACTTTTCGATTACGTCCTGTGTAGCTTTATATCTCTTTTGATGACATGGTCATTGCTCCACTAAGGCCATCCTGATACAGTACAGATACATTAAAAGTGTATGCAATGTAATTTAGTTGTATTGTTCAGCTATTTATTTCTTGCGGTTAATATCTCTATACGCAGTCTTACAAAAGTTATGACACATCAGAGAATAAGTCTAGAATAGTGCAGCATACCTTAGTATAGGGTTTGAATAGACTATGTGATTTAGATCGTCTCTCTATTTGTAAAAAGTGCTGCAAATTTTATTACGCCAGCAAAAAAACATTATTATGAATGTCAATGTCATTTGGCTCACGAAAGTTCTTTGAAATCACCTCTAGATTACGTTGTAGCATAGTGGCCGGTAATGCAAGTATCATTTAGAGTTAATATTTGCTGTCATTATAAATAAATAATGCAAGTTTTGACGTGTACAGGAAAGTTAGCAACATTTTCATTCAGTGTATACACAAAGTAATTCCTTTATATAGCACTAAATTATATTTGTAATCTTGAAAATTCCCTTAAGCTGCAAATATTATTTTCAATATTACTATTACAACCTACCACAAACACGAACTATTATTTTATGAATACTAGAATGTTAAAATTAAAGCATAAAAGCTTAGCCCAAGCCAGACCAGGTGTTTACAAGTATCTAATTTTATTAGAAGCTATTAAATATAAGTACATGGTACATGGATGAATATATGTATTAGCATTAGTACCTAAAGTGCAAGCAAGCCAATGGTCCGTCCATGCAAAGCTAAAACGCATTAGAACAGCGAAAAGTCAATGTTTTTGATTTTTGGCGAAACTCCAGTGCATTTTCTTATGTAGCAAATGTTACTTCCATTCATTTTTCCCTTCATTACAGAGTTGTTGAATTTGCCTAGCCTGCACATTACATTTACATTATATTTCGATTGCATAGAGATAGGAGCTGAATTTTTAGCACTAGTGGAGGGAGCTCGCAACAGTTTTACCTCATCTCGTACGTCTGTTACGTGGAAATCTATATAAAAACAGAAACGAGATAACGCATGCTAATCTTTCTTAAGTTTTCTATGCACTCTACAAACTCCAAATTTACCTAAACTAAACTTGCACATAGAAATACACAACACAGTCTCTGTATCTACTTATTGTACTCTATTAGTAAAGAGTGATCGTAAGATGGATAAGTATGATACGTAGTTGTGTTGTGTGGTGTTGTTGTATCTGTACGTAATGTTCGCCAGAAGTAGACAAATAGGTATACGAAGTAATGTAGTTACACATACACATCGCCTACAGCTAGGGGTTCTACAAATATAAAATAACGAGCTGCGCAACACAACTCAAGAATCTAGTTGTAAAAAGATAATAGAAAATATAGCTTACATTCATAGGTACACACATTTATAAGTAGATGCACACTACGAATACTCCTTCTGTATTGTAGCAATGGTATGGTACTGCATTTGATGTGATGTGATTGTGCCTGATGTTTTGCTCAATTCTGCCGAGTATTTGCATTCGTATCCTTCTCTAGTATTGTACTGCTAAATTATGTATGCGAAACGTGAGGTAACGTAAAAACCTCAACTTATAGCTGAATACTAGACAGGAGCTGGATAGTTGGATGCTGGATTTGGATGTAGGCAATTCTACAGTGGAAACAACAACTAAAACTTGGTAAAAGTTAATTCCATCGTCGTATTTACTCAGGACGACTTAAAACCAGGACCAGACGTAAAGACCACCTTGCAATTACATAGAAACTATACGAGGTTAAATAAAAACAGCCAACTCTGTAAACTGTACAGTGCGCTCTGGCAATTCCTCTCAACTCAAACTCAAGTCAAGTAAGCACTAAGTAAAACTGCGGATCTTCGTCTCAACTTTCTGTTACGTGTTTAAAGTTAGTCAAACTCAAAAGCAAAGGACAAGAGAGGAGTAGTGCGGTTTGGTTTACTTTACTTGTTCCAATTGTGTGGATTTCGTCTCCTTTTCTCTAACTTAAACACACCTTTCCAAGAAAACCACCTCACTTCCATCCAAATTACGTATTAGAATTTTCTTCAGTGTCAAACTGACTTACTTTTATTTTGCCACTTTATTCGCAGGAAAACTCAACCTAAATTCTAAGGGAAAAGAAAGAAGTGATTAGGATTCTTTGTTATTCTTAACTTTTGTTTGGTTAGCAAAAGTGAAGTTTGTTTTCGCTAATTCATATTTAAATTGGACGCTGACATTAGCACGCTATTTGCAAACTTGTACCAATATAGCTGACGGATATTTTAAAAGTTCATTACTACTCATCTGTCAAAGTTTCAAACTTTGGAATAAGAAAGAAACTTGCATGTCATAAGTAAAATAATGTAAGGATTATTTATCACTGTGGCTAGCATTTGGAAACCAGCGACTTTTTTCAGTTGAATGAAAATGAAAAACAACCGGATTTTATTTCTCTGAGAAAATCACAATTTACAATGCCAAAAGTTTAGCAGTTCCTTTCTTTCTGTTTGTAAATCTAATTTTGGAAATCTTTAAAGGAATCCTTGTAAGTTTTACTGTCGCATGCCAAGTAAACTGACACAAGCACTATGAAAAGTGCAAGTTCACAAACTTACACAGTTTTCATCTTATGCTTGACAACCACAATCCATCCTGAATCTTCTCTCTCACACTAGGAGCGTATATTCACAATATCCTTTTCTTGACTGTCATTTCCTTTGTGCTTACATATTTTCTCGTCTTAACAGCCAACAGTAAAACGTCTGTTTGGCTGAAACTCTCGGAAAGAGGCACTCATGTGTATTTAAGATGTTCGACAGCTCAGTTGAAACTTGAAAGCTTGTTCGGAAAGGATTGTACGAGATAGGAGACTTGCTACAACGTATTAGTACTGGTCTTGTGTTCTGTTATGTGTATTATGTTGGTGGGTGTGAATTAGACAGTGAAAAAGTGTTTCCAGCGTTGAAGAGTGATAGCCGACCGGAATTTAACAGATTTCCAAGTGGTAATTGTACATTTGGTACAATTTAACGCTTCCGTAGATCCATAAGGTAGTCACTCATTCCTCTACTTAAGCTGCACGGGCTCGTTTTTTTGCTATTTTACTACAATTACAAACTTATATCATTTTGATGTTGCAAATGTCACACATGTGTTGAGTATTATAGGTTGTTGTCCTGTAATACTCTGAATAATAATGCAATTCAGACCAAAGCTCCTTTAATTTATTAGTTCAGTTAGTTATTTTCATGTTTTTTTCTACCGGGAAGTAACTATCTACTTCAGTACAAATACAGTAAGCCATTTAAAATTTACTTTCCATTTCAACTTACGGCCAGTCAACTAGTCATGTATTGTTGTAATAGTAATAGCCGGGTGTGTTTCTTCTCTCATTTAGAGTGCATAACCATTTATTAGTTCTCATTGCTTTACTTTAATGTTAGTTAAACCTCAGTTAGTGTTTCTTCTCCGTCTGACTCTCGTATGTCTGCTCTGACAACAGGATGGACCAAACTAACAATAAGCCGACAAGCTCACTTTATGAAAAACTAGAGTTTTCTGTCATGATGACCAATGGGCTAGTTAAAGGAAAAGAAATTACTATAACGGTAGCCGAAAAATTGTATACATACACAGTAGGTATTCGTAAAATGTTTCTATGGACCATTTCAAGGTAATTTATTTGGCATTCAACAACTAAATGCCTTCGCTAAGTCCAACAGACATGGACACTACGGATGTAATAAGTCGCTAGTCCAAACCGTACTTCTGGTAGTTAGTCTCTCTAATTTAATGAGTCTGTCTTGTTTACTAGACTTCAACCATTTCACGTAGTACACTACACACTATTACATTACATAGCAGCATCAGTATTATCAGCAAACACAAGCAATCTACACCAGACGCAGGACCAGGGAAGAGGGGAAATTTCCTGATATCCGTATAACTGAAATATATAAAGGAAGAGTGTGAGCGATAGTGATACATACAACAAAGTAATCATGGTTGTTGAAATCTTATGTGCACAGAAAAGAGAATGAGCCGTGATTGGCAATAAATTACGGTGTTAATGGCTTCTTTCTTCAAATATACTCAGTTTGTGGATATAGGTACATGTAATCAATATAACGATATAAACATTTCCGATATCTGTTATTATGGTATGTATGTGGCTGAAAGTTATAAAGGTGGAGTCAAAGGGTTTGGAATGTATTTTATTGATATTGGTTTTGGTTTCGTTGGTTCACTATTATTGGGCTGTTCTGGGAGATGACAGGAGCAATGGTTTTACTACTGTAATTCAACATAACAGATTGGTTTTAACTTTCGACAAATACAAATATAATAGGGTTGGAATTATATAGAGATACATTGCATTACCACTACTAGCTTTTAAAGT